>VWYH01004025.1:1155095-1184847 GCA_013399365.1 Pampusana beccarii | reverse complement strand
AAACTGGAACACAGGAGGTTCCACTTAAATAGGAGAAGAAACTTTCTCATGGTGAGGGTGCCAGAACATGGCCCAGGCTGCCCAGGGAGGTTGTGGAGTCTCCTTCTGTGCAGCCATTCAAACCCACCTGGACACCTTCCTGTGTAACCTCATCTGGGTGTTCCTGCTCCGGCGGGGAGGTTGGACTGGATGAGCTTTCAAGGTCCCTTCCAATCCCTGACATCCTGTGATTCTGTGATAATGTGGGCTTAGAAAGCAGTTATAGTGGGATAGAACCTCTGGAGGTCACAGAGTCCCACCCACTTCCCCACAGGAAGCGTGTCAATGAGTTTGTGTGTTTCAAAGTGTGTTCCAGTCTCGTCTAAGGGTTATTTTTTTTTTTAAAAAAGAAGATTAATGGAAGCTTTCTCGTTATTTCTAGTGTATTGCATGTCACACGACCGCTGCACACGACTCAGCAGCGTTCGGCTCCTTTGCCACCTCTGCCTGAGAAGGGAGGAGAAGTTCGGCATGGTTTGATCCCTGAGGAGTTTTTCCAGTTTCTCTACCCTAAAACAGGAGTTACAGGTTAATATATACTTCTGTTTAAAAAAAAAAAAAAGTGTGTTTAGTTATGCTAATTTACTTCTGCCCCTCACTTTCTTGCTGCTGAAAAGGTAAAATATTAGGGAAAATTATTTTTGTAAATGCAGAAGGAGATGCCAGTGCGGCACTTCCTAGCTCTAAAGCTGGGCACCTGTGGTTTAAAAAAACGCCAGAAGAACATTGTGACCTTGATCTTACAGGAAGATATATTTGCCTGCCTCAAAACCTTTAAACAGAGGTTTTTTGCTTGTTTCCAAATGAGCAGGTCTCATGTGAGGTGCGAGTTTATTCCCCTTTTGCTGAGTGCCCTCGTGGTCCCTTCCCCTTGGTAGCATTTGGTTTCTACTTTTTCTTGTGGTAGAAGAGAACACATCCTGATCTTGTGAGCCTTAAACCTTTTAGATGTTTGACTTGAGCCTCTCGATGCTTTGTACGAATAATGCTGCTTTGTTTTTTCTTCAGGGCCTTACATGTTGGGAACTGGACTCGTGCTGTATCTTCTCTCTAAGGAAATCTATGTAATTAACCATGAGACGGTTGCAGCTGCTTGCATATTATCAGTCATCATTTATGGTGTAAAAAAGTACGGGGCTGATGTAGCAGCTTTTGCTGACAAACTTAACGAGGTAAAAAAAACAACAAACATAATCTAACTTTGTAGTAGTTAATAACTATTTTAAGTGATCTGCTTAAATATTTAATAGAGTTCCATCTCATAGAAATCTGAGTGTGCTATCTCGGAATGTTGCTTAAATAACCTATGCTTAGGTCTTATGTTGGTATTGTTACATAAGTCTTCAAAAGTAAAACATCCAGCATGAATGATTCTTTTTTAAAAAGTACAGTTGCTTGTGAACTCTAATACTTCTGTTTTGCCATCCTTTTAACCTCAGCCCTGGTGCCATCCACTTTATGCAGACGTTTCTCAAATCTTGATGCAGAATTTCACGAGTTCATTACAGGTCGCTTGTTCTGCTGGCATTTTACTTTTGTGCTGAAGCACATTTTTTATTTCTTCTTTCAGGAGAAAATGGCTAAAGCTTTGGATGTGAAAAATGAGGCTATTAAAGGTCTTGAGACTGCCATTGAGGAGGAGAAGAAGGAACAGTGGAGGGTCGAAGGCCGCAAGTACCTCTTTGACGCTAAGCGGGTACGCAGCTCCGTCTCTGCTGCTCGCTTCCGCAGTCCCCACTACACAATCCGGGTGCCTCTTAGATTGTGAACGAGTAACAAGCCATTTACCCACTGCATGTTGCAGACAGGGCCAGTCCCACCGCCTGATCCAGAGAATTTGCTCTTCTGCTGCTGTTTTGTATTCTTGACAAACCCTAATCTTTCGATTTCATCTTCTGTGTCTAGAACAATATTGCTATGTTGCTGGAAACAAATTATCGGGAGAGATTACTGACGGTGTACAGTGAAGTGAAGAAAAGGCTGGACTATCAGGTGGCCATGCAGAATTTAAAGCGTCAGAAAGAACAAGACCACATGATTCAGTGGGTGGAGAAAAATGTCGTTCAGAGCATCACACCTCAACAGGTACTTGGGGTTTTTTAAATCTGCTTTGTAATTTAGTCTGTACAAACACATTCTGTCCAGTGATTCTGGTTTAAACCAGAAGATGCTGGATCATCTTTGGGTGACTTTCAAACGTGACTGCAACGCGTTCCTGCTGCTGAGTAAGAACTAATGAGCCCAGTTACTGAGAACCAGGTGCTTGTGTTGCTGGTGATTTGAGCCAGAATTGTGTGTAGTGTTCCTATAGCATAGAACTGAGCTTGTGATAACAGGTCAGGGAATTCACTTGTAAAAGACTCTGCATGAGACCGTGGCAACTTCAGACCTGCAGCTGGGCTCTAGATGGCCTTCCTTTGAAGGAATGAAGCTGAGAACAAAAAGGAAATCATGTTGCTCGCACTGCATGCAGGTGCTTTAGTGCAGGTCATTGTTTGGATTTGAATCTCTGACTTCATGAGCCATAATTATATCCGTAACTCAGTTTGTGGGTCTAAAAAGGAATATCTGAAATGCATTAGAATGTGTATATTTCTTGTTTAAATGCCTTTCATGAGTCTTCCATCTGAAAGTTGTCTTCCTTTCTTTTGCAGCAGAAGGAGAGTATTGCAAAGTGCATTTTGGACCTGAAGGCGTTGTCGAAGAGCGCACAGGCAGCGGTGTGACCGTGTCTGACTACCAATGTGTCTCTTTACCTGCTGTTGGAAACTCTATGATTCTAAAGTGTCATTAAACAAACAAACAAACTGACTGCTCTGCTGTCTTTCACTAGCAACAGTAATTTTCTTTTTGTGTTTGAATAGCTGGAATGGTCACATAAACCACTACAGTTGATTTATGGTGGGGGATTATTTGCAAGCATGTACGTGTGATTCAGTTTGGTTCCTTATTTGGTCATATATGAGTCCAGAGATAAGATACAGGACTTCGCAGGGAAAAATTCTGGTGCCAATACAATGATCAGGTTTTGTTTTAGAATTTTGTGTGATAATGACCTACAGATACCTACTGTAATTGGGAACAATCACAATGAGAGCTGATCCAGTACTTGGAGGTATGTGGAAGGAATATCCACGTTTTAAAAATGAACTGAAAAAAAAAAAAGACTTCCATAACAAAGCTTCAAATAGTGAGAAAAGCATTCTGCTGCTCTGTGGAAAAGAGGGTGTAGCTGGCAGGAAACATATCAAGAGCTACTGCAGAACTTGGCTTCAGCTGAACTCACCAGCATGAAATTTAAAAGGGTGAAATGGAGAAGTTTATTCTAGAGGGTGTTTTTTTTCTGGATTTTCATAGGGTGATAAAAAGAGTTGCTGCTTTGTTTTCTTTTTTGTTTAACAAGGAAAATAGTTTTATATGTGTTATGATAATACACAGTATAAGCCTTTTCATTCTCATATCAAACTACTTCCCTGAAGGATTTTGCTGTATCTCAAAATGTCCCAGTTGAGCAGAGCACATCCTTTGTGTGTTGGGAAGCAATTTATTTAGTAAATAAGTAAGCAGACTGGAGTGTGCTTACATGCTGCTTTTACATGGATTGGTACTACAGTAGGGAAATAATTATTTTCAGTGAAGTTAGTTAAATAGCAGAGTTTTCTACAGTTTTCAATACAACAGTTCATGAAATGGTCTTTAGAGGAAAGAACATTAAAGTAACGTAACTGCAGCTGACATTTTTTAAAAAAACAGTCTCTGAGAGTGCAGGTGTCTTTCATAGTTTCCTGTTTTGTTTTGGTTTTTTTTTTTAACAAAAGTGAAGTTGCTCAACTTCCACATTTGTATAACCCAACACACAAAAGACACTTGAGCTTTAGCTGGTTTGACAGACTTGTCACAGAGCAGGCGGTTAAACTGCTGGCACTCGACGAGTTCTCCACCAGCAGGCGGGTGGCAGCTGTATGGTGCGAGGTAAGACAGAGCCCTATCGCTTATTTTACTTTCATTACTTACTTTACTTTTATTATAGCAAACAATGCACTTTTAGACTTTGTGTAGGAAACTGGGGGGTCAAAATTGGGCGACTTCTGCAATGTGGGCACACGGGACTTGCAGCAGCAGAGAACAGGACGTTCACGTTGCCAGCAGCGCTTTCATGTCATTCACACTGTGCAGTTTGCAGACCATGTAGTGAGAAATACCAGGGGTAGGAATTTTGTAGCAGAGTGATATTTCTCTGTCTTTTAAGATTCTACCCTCAACCGTTCAGTGGAAGGAAGTGTGACTTGAGAAAGAAAAACTTAGAGGTGCATTCTGTCAAAGCTGCTTCAGATGATGAAAATGTTCTTAAAGTTCAGTTCTAGCTGCTGCAAAAATAATACAGTGGGTGCTTTTTTAGTTATGAAATATGCTCCATCCTTTTGAAAGAAGGCAGCGTGTCTGTCAAAGTGTAGCGAACGTGCCCATGTGTGCACAGGAACCTGGCGTTGGGAGGTGAGATTCGTGCTAACTGCCCAGTTTGCTGCTGTGTGTTTGTACCAGTCAGTAAAGATGTCTGGAACTGACTGAAAACTGGATAAATTCTGTGAGTTAGAAGGGGACAATAGGTTTGTCTTCCTTTAGCATGTATGTATGGATATCTATGTAAATATAACCTTTTTCTCCCTCCCCTTCTTTTAGCTTCTCTCGCTGTTCATTAGTGTTTGGAGAGGATGGGAAGTGGTCCTTCGAAAACAGATGCAGGTATTTTTTTCAAGGAATTTTCCAGGATGTCATATTCTGGGTGAAGGTGATATTGTCCCGACAAAGTGCTGCTGTGGGGGTTGCTCAGCGCTGTATTATTAATAATATTATTAATAATTAATAATATGTGCATGGGGCAGAGCTGTGTGACTGCCGAGGGTGCTGTGGGATGGGAATAACCTGTGTGGTGTTGCCCCTTTCAGCCCTTTGATAGAGAAATGTTGTGCTTACAGTCATACTTACTTGAAAAATCACGTGCCTCTATGCAGTTCTTGTCGCTTGTAATATAACTGGAGAAATTAACACAATTTAAAACCAGTTTTTGATTTATTTTTTTCCTATTCGCTTCCAGTTAAACCAGAACCCGTTTCCACTACTGTCACTGTACAGACCACTGTACGTACCATGGTATCTACCACTGTGGCTGACATGAAACCTCCGGAAGTCAAATGTTGGATTGATAAGTAAATGTTTCTCCTTTATTTCCTGACTTCAAACACAGAGTTCCCTGAAACTGCAGATTCCTCTACATGTAACACATCTTGTGCCTTGGGTTTTTAAAAGTTTGCTAGAATTTCCTCATCTGTGCGCTAGATATTTAATTCATAGTGATGCTTAATGCAGACATACACCTTTTAATCTCATGAAGCTTGGAATAAATTACGTGTTTCATTTCATATAGTTCAGTGAATTTGAGCACTACTGATTCTCCAACACCTCTGTTAAAACTGGGGATTCTGATGCTATTTTCTGTATATCGACAGCCGTGAAATCCTCTACATGTCACTCGCCTTTATTTCTGGCATCCTGTCGGCTGTTCTGGTTTTTGCCATCATCCACCTCTGCAGAAAAAGTAAGTGGCACAGTAGAGGGAGTCACGGCAGCACCGTGATCCAGACCTGGCGGCAGAGAAGTGTTTCACATCTCGCCCCGCATGCCTTAACGTGGAGGCTGCTCAGGCAGCGGAGGCCTGGGACAGGTTTTACAACCCATGCTTAAGCCGTGCACACTCTGGTGCCACTTTGTCACCCCGCTCTTGCACCTCTGGTGCACGGCTGGCTCCGAACACGGAGCAGACGCCTGAGACTGGTGTCTCTCTCCTTCCCAGAGTGCAAGAGATCCCACCAAACCTTACAAGAGGAACTTCCCTCCCAGACAGTGGCTGAGGAATCTGAGAAGAACACCCAGGTAAAGGTCACAACTATTATTTCTAATACTTTATACAGAGTCTTCAGGTCAATAGAATGGTAAATATTAATTTGGAAGTGGGGGGAGAAAAGAGGTTTGCTCTTGGAAGGCTCAAGCATTAGTTGACAGTTCTTTTAACTAAGCGAAAGCTTTACTTTGTGCACCAAAGGTCCAACCTGTGTTTGTAGTTGCAGGGAGTTACCTGGACAGTAGGAGGACAGGTATTCTTCCTCTGTTATCCCAGGGCTCAAATGCCACCCTCCCCACATATTTCAAGGGTTTTGGGACTAAACTAAACCACTAATTAGGCAGGTTAGGGGAAAATCTTTTTGAAGGACAAACATTTCTGCAGTTCTCATTACTGACATTGGTTCTTTGGAAGCCCTTAATGCCAAGTTGACCTGGGCTCCTGAGCTAGAGTAACAACTGCTCTGCTCCAGCGCAGCATTTACTGATTTCCCATGTGCAGGGATAGACTGTGACCGCTTACGGTGTGTAGCGTTGAGCACAAATTAAAACCAGGAAATCTGCTGAAATGCAGCGTTTGCAAACTCTCTAATGTTTGCGGCTTCTTTCACATCCCCAGGATGAGGTCGCCTACGCCACTTTGGTCTTCCAGCGGGGTCGGACACCGGTGGCTGTGTGACAATGAAGCTTGTAGTGAGATGAAAATGCTTGTGCTTTCTGCACATTAAATGCTATCAGAACGTTATGTCAACTATCAGCCTATAGTGCTCTGGGAAATGCCAGTGCTGTGTATGTAACATCAGCTCATTTTATAGTTATAAGGGGAAAGTAATGTCTCCTATTCCAACTGTTTGCCAACAGTTGTGGACAAATTCCTTTTTATACTGTATTTCATCTGTAGGAATCTCAGTGAGTTCTTGCAACAAACGTGTAAAGTTTCCATTTGTGCATTTGCTACTGCTTTGAACTACTGAAGAAAATTGAAAAATGGAAATATTACTCTGTTTCTATTCATGTCTGTGCCCTTATGTTTCCTTTTTCTGTCACTGACAGAAAAACTTTTATTTTTTTTGATTGTCAAGTGCTCTGATTAGTTATTTTCTGCATATTGAAGTCATGATAATGAAATCTCTGTATGCAGATGCCTGCTTCCTGATTGGGTCACGTAAAAGGAATGCACGATCACAATGTGACAGTTCTGGAAATGTTCATTCGTGTGTTATTACTCATAGTGTTCTAAATATATTGTAAAAAGTGAAAAAACCATCTCCTGTTCATAAAGTGGGGAGTAAGATACAACTTTAGTAGCCACGGAGAAGCTTCTCTACCTGTTCCTGTGCCCAGGGGTGGGAGGTTTGCTGTCTGAGGAAGGACAGTGATGTCCATCTGTCGTACAATGCGTCTCCTGCAAGGCTGAATAGGAGCCAAGTTTCCTGCCTCCTCGTTTCTGGTCTCCAGAGAGCGTCAGATTCTGGCAGGTATTTCTCTTTTCTGAAAACGCACATGATTTCATGCGCGCTGCTGTGAACACCCCTCTAGAGGAATCTCTCGGTGCAGCCGAAGGCAGCAAGTCTGACACCTGGGAGGCTTCAAACGCGTTAGGCTGGATGTGCCGTCTGATGGCAGCACGAAGCCACAGTTGGGCAGAGAGTTTGAGCTCAGCTTAGCCCTGGTGTTAACGCCGAGCAGTGGCTCCACCTCTGCTGGGCTGGCCTGCCTTCCTGGCTGCAGAAACTGCTGGGAGTCCAGGGGACCACTGAAAAGCAGGTGCAGAAAAATAGTTCTGTTCTGAAATCTGACCTGAGATGTGTTGTGGGTGAGGCTGCTGACTGTTTTACAGCGTCAGGAGTAGAACTTGTGGTCTTTGTTTTGCTGCATCTTCTCTCAGTCATGGCAGTTTCTTCAAGAGCTATTTAAGAAAATATCATATTACTCCTCAAAATGCGCAGCTGCTGAGAGGTGCGTGAGGGATGATTGTCGTCAGTTCACAATTATTTTTTTGTTTAAAATTAATAACAATGTTAGTCTGCTGCCTGACAGCAACGGAGAAATAAGAAGGTCTGAAAATTTACCAGGCTTGCACAGATGTTATTTCGCCCTGCCACCAAGAATACTGCTTTCCTGTGTCGGGTACTGTTAGATCCTGTGTCAGAAGTGCAAGAAAAGGCAGCCACACAGCTTTTAATGGCAGCCATCAGCCAGCTCTTTGCTTTATGGGCAGATAAAGGCATTTGGGACAACTGTGCTTGCTAATCCCATTTTCACTATCTCAGCAGGTTTCCGCTAGAGGTGTTTGTACTTGTGGGCTCCATAAAGATGAACTTTAACAGCGGGAATTTGCAAGGCAAAGTGCCTGGGTATGGGAAAGTGCAGTACAAGTTGTCCAGCTCCAGGAGGGTGGGTGAAAGCGGCTCGTGGGTTAAACGGTGCTTTCAAGGATGCACGGACAGTAGCGGCCTGTGATATTCCCTGGCATTTTGGAACTGATCGTCTGGTCGCAAAGTTCGAAGGATGGATTATCAGAGCTACAGTGATGATGTTGATGTGACTGTTGGGCTGCGTTTCCCTCAGCCAGCAGCGAGTCAGATCTTGCAAGAGTCTGCTAAATCCCTCGCTGTCCCTGGATGGTGTTGTATCCGTGTGCTCTGCTGGTACGTGCCCTCATCCATCTTCACATCAAGTCGATGCATCATTCGGTCTGTTTGATCTCTATCTGGGGCTGAATGCCACAACTATTTCCAGAGTAGCTGCTGGAAGCGAGAATGAGGAACATAGACCTGCGGGAAGGATGTCCTAGACCTTCGGGAAGGATTTCCAGCCAGCACCACCATGGGCAGAGGCAGCTGATGAACCTTCTCCCCTGGCAGAGCAGCTGCTACTCTGGTTCTCTGATGGAGAGAGGCTGGTCCTGCTGCGCATCTCGTTTCATCGCATCCTGCTTCATGGCGACAGGTGAGCTGCTGCCCAGGTGCCCTCTCGAGGGGGCTGAGCAGGGTCGATCTCCTTTGCAGCTTTGCTTCAGAAGGCAGGACATCCTTCCCTGCTCTCAGTCTTCTCTGTTTCTGTTCTTTCTCCATGTATTTACACTTCATTCTCTCAGAGTTTGTCAGGAATTTGGTGCAGTGCTGCTCTCAATTTTTCAAAAATACGTAGGCGGAAAGTTTGCTGTACATCATTCTAATTAATAATTTTCTGCTCTTTAGGTGGAAGCCTCTTTTTCTGCTGAAAGCAATCAGGTCTATCTAGTGATGAGAGATAATGTAGCGAAATTCTAATGTACTCATGCAATGACTTCCTTTGCTGGCCTTTTAATTGAGTTAAACTGTGTAACAGAGGAAAGCTTTGGCCTGTGGGAAGGGTTACATCAGATAATAAATGGGGATGTCTGATCTCAGCTAAAGGAGCCGCTGCTAGCACTTTCTGACATAAATAACAGAATGATGCATTCCCTTTTCTGCTTTTTGTAGACCACTTTTATTATTTAAAGCTGGAGGAAAAAAATAGTCTGGCCTTTAATGACCTATTTACAGCTTGACCCGTGTTCCCTAAAAACAAGCTGTGCAAATTGTGGTGTAATATTTACTGCAATGTCAGTGCTGTCCTAGTCAGGACACCAACTAAAACATGGAGATTTCACGCAGGCTGCTTTTGGTTTTATTGTCATGGGAGAAGAGCAGGCTGTATTAATATAAAATCCATTTAATATTTATTATTATTCATGAAAATGTGACAGAGCTGACTGCAGCACGAGTTGGCCAGACTCAAATTTAGTCTAAATTGACAGAGAAGACAAAGGGTGTAAGAACAGTCAGTGAGGACATTCCTGGATTGCGAGCTGCTGTATTACCAATGACAAAGAACACATTTATCCTATTTTTTTTTTTCAGTGATCCCAACCACTCTTTACGTAAAACAAACAAACAAAACCACCACCACCACCACCAAAACCCGAAACAAACAAAACAAAACTGGACAGAATTTCTAAGTATCTCTTTTGTATTTTGAAGCAATTTAAAACAAAGACATATATAGACACGTATTTACATAAGCCATTGGAGTTGTCTTCAGATCTGTAAGAAGTTGCTACAAAAAGTGCAACTGTTCTTCAGGTTTACGGGGGGGACTTTCAGCAAATTGCATTTAAATCAAGTGTTAGAAAAACAGTTTGTGATTGTAGGGAGAATTAAGCATGGGAATAGGCCATGCAGGAAGAATCCCCCAAATTGCTGTTTTTTTAGTAACAAATCAGGAAAATGCATCCTTGATGGTTATGGTTGATTCTATCCTTGGTCAGGTAGCTGGGGGAGCTGTGTGTGAGCAAAGGGCCTATAACTGGGCAAAAAGGGAAAGCAAAACTACAGCAAAAAGAGTTGTTAGTCTTGAGGTAAAACTAGAAATGAACAGGCACTGGTTTTTGCCAGCTGGATCCAAGCTGGGGAACTAGGAGCAAAAATCTGCCTTGATAACTGTGCTTTGGGTCACTGGTCTGAGAAAAAACACTCAAGCCGATAAATAAAAACTGGAGGGTCCTATGAAGTGCAGGTGCTTTGCCTGGAAGATCTGGGCTTGGCACAGCAACCACCAAGAAGAATTCTCTGGTGTACAGTAATGCGGAAGGTCATAAATGATTCTTTTGGGCTTAATGTCAAATGTGCATCAGATTGAGTAAAAGGAGGTTGCCCTTATCGTAAAACAGTTTGTGTAAGAGCAGTAGATGAAACAGAAAACACATTTTTCCCATGAGTTTCTTTACAAAGCAAAGCGGTTTATCAATGGTTTGATGTATACTCGCAGGTCAACACTTGCTCTTTAATGATGACTTGGTTTGTTTGCTCTGTAAGAACTGGATCTGGTTTTTTGCACAGGATGTAGGTCCTTAAAATTAAAAGGTATGTGTTTTTAAACTTCTTTATCTTGCAAGCATAGACAACGGGGTTCATGGCAGAATTGACATGGGATAACAGGATTCCCAAGTACATCAAATAGTCGGGGATCTGCCACTTGGGATAAAAATAAGAAATGCAGTTTAGAATGCAGAGAGGCAACCAGGATATTGCAAAGAGGAAGAGAACAAGAGCCAGAGATTTGGCCGTCTTGAACTCCTGTCCATAAAAACCTCCTGCCCCTCTCGCACTGGCTGTACCTTGACTTAGCTTTGTCCGGATGATGTAAAAGATTTGGATGTACAGAGCGCACATGATGACCAGAGGGACAAGGATCCATATGAAGAAGCCAAAATACACCATGTAATCCATCCTCATCACAGAGGTGAATCGGCACCTGAGAAGATCAGAGTTTCTCGGTTCCATCTTGTTCCATCCAAACATGGGGATTAATCCCACCAGCAGGGACACAGACCAGCACAAACCCAGTGCCCACCAAACTCTTCTCTCCGTAGTGATAATTTTATATCTGTTGAGGAAGAAAACTCAGGTTGTGTTAAACAGAGGTGTTGAAATAGTTAAGGATGGTTTCCAGAACTTGCATGTTCGAATACTACAGGTTCATTGTCACAAAATGGAGCATTAAATTCTTTTTTGGGGGAACCAAATTTTATTTTTGGACAAGCACTAACTCTTCATTTGTAACAGTTACTTTGCATCACCCATGAGATAAACTATACTTAACTTCCCCTCTCTATAGTTGTATATTTCCAGCTATTTCATTTCTTGTTTCGTTGTGATCTCAGTGCTCCTCTTGCCTAGAAATTGCTTTTCTACTATTAGCAGTCCTATCTTATTTGTCAGCTTGGGTGCAGCTTACTCTTTACATTTAGTTTATGCCGTTTGTGGGATGACACTGTTCTTCCATCCCTTAATTTTATAGGTTCTTTCCCCATAAAATAGATCACTTCTTTCATGCTTGAGGTGATGCATTGCATTTCTACCTTTTTGTATTTTGCCATTCAAATATAAAAAGTGAATGACTCCTTAAGTTAGCCCTTAAGTCTGTTACTTCTTCTGTATTTTCAGCAGCTGCTAAAAGGAATTTTATTTAAAAGACTAGCCTCAGAAACCCAAAGAAATTCGCAGTACCCCTGGTACCCTGCGCAGTTAGCAAGACACCTGCAGAATTCAGCTGCTTGACCACAGACTCAGCCTGTGGACAGATTGTGATCAGCAACGACACCATTCTGCTCGAGAAAGTTCGTCTGGGCTGGGCTTTCAGGCACAGGTATTTTCTTGGTGCACAAGCAGGCGTTTAGAGTAAATATTTATTAGAAAAAGGGCCAAATTAAGAGGGTGGCACCCGCGGGGCAGATGTTGGGCACGGGGAAGCTGGCAGGAGCAGGGGGGGACCCGTGGTGGTCCAGCGCTCACCTGGTTGGAAGCTTCACTCGCAAGTACCTGTCGATGGCGATGGCCAGGAGGGAGAGGATGGACGCGGTGGTGAGAACCACCATCAGGCAACACATGAAGAGGCAGGCGTAGAAGCGGATTCTGATGCCCAGGCTCACCACGATGGCCAGCGGCACGACGAGGATCCCCACCGCGATATCAGCCAGCGCCAGGGAAACGATGAAGTACAGAGTCGTGTTCTGAAAGGTCAAGTTCAGCTTCACCACCCAGATGACCAGGATGTTACCCAAAGTGGCGAACAAAGCGATCAGGCACTCGGCACCGATATAAATCGCATCCGGGTTGCTCAGCGCCATGCTCTCATTTGGCATTGTGAGATGCTAAGGATGCTCCCACCCTGGCTTGAGCTGCAGAAAGGACCACTGGCATCGATGACCTTGTGTGGGATTTGTCCTCGGCGTCTGGTGCTCAGTCCTTCCAGTGACTGTCTCTTCCAGTATTTCACGTCCTCAGCATTCGCGCCCCAAATCAGCTGTTGCCTTTCTACGGAGCTGCAAATACCTTAACATCCAGAAGACGTTCTCGGCTCTGGACACATCTCCTGAAGCTCACAGCATCCCTTCAGCAGCCTGGGATCGGGAAAATACTTTTGGAATCTATTTTGAGGGAGGAAAAAAAAAAAAAGGCAAAAGCTTCCACAAGCCTTGTTACCAGCAACTTCTAAAGAAATACTTTAGCTGCTTCCTCTTCCAACTCACAACTTCACAAGTGGGAGAACTGTAAGCAGAGTTGACACTTATCAATCTAGATAATCACTCTGCAGTCACTATAGGAAATGAGGCAGTTCGGGGGGTGTTAGAAGGGTGTCTTGTTAAATTCCAACACTAGATTTAATTCAGGGTACACCATTTCAGTTAAGGCCCTGAGGTGGCTGAAAAATGCTCTTTTCTTGGGCCTTTCTCAGTCTGACAAGAACACTCAGAATTCAGGTAACGTTTTCAAGCAAAAGCCCTCATTTCCACCAGAAATCAGTACGACGATCAACAAAGTCATGTTCAGAGAGTGGCATACTGTCCTATACTTTGTTTGTAGAAAACCGAGAAAGCAAGGAAAGGTGTGAGAAGTGGGAAATAGGGGAGAGGGGATGCGACGGCTGCGATCCACCTGTGCAGGTGAGCTCAATGCCTCGTTCCTTGACGTGGGTCTGCAGTGAAGGAGCTGCTCCCGTTTTAGATGAAACTAAGAGATGCAAACGTGTGAGCTCGTGTCAGCCTGCGAGTCGCAGGGTAACCTGGCTCTTGGATAAATACAAATGCCCCAGGAATGAGCAAATTGCAAGTGAACAATTGGGTGGATTATTAGTGTAATGAAGCCTTAAGCAAATATGGGTGATATTCAGTTTCACGGGCACTGAGTCTTCCATCTCTTCCACCCAAGTTTCTGGCAAAAGTGAGGATGGGGAAGTGAAATCAGCCCTGGGAGGAAACAGAGTCAGAAATAAACGAGACTTCTTTATTTCTTCTGTCAAAAGAGTTGGACAAATTCCACTTCCTTGAAATCGATGTGCGTGCTTCTTGTTCCCTGCCTGGAGGGCGTTTTGGTAGAATTACTGCTGGGAAAACGCCAAGCTGTCTACAGACAGACCCGGTCTGCAAGCGAACTTGGCCGGGCTGCTTTTCTGATCGAATCTGACACAGGATATCTGTGGGTGCAGGAGATCAACCCCAGGAGGGGCACGTGCAAGGTCGCAGCTGGGCCGTAGGCTCAGCTTTTGTAAACCGTGTGAGTTACTTCTCCAGGAATTACCTGGGAAAGAGCGGGCAGCTTCGAGCAGACGTGGGCGATGTCTGTGTCCTCCTGGCTGCCGGCCACGCTTGGGCAGGAGCGTTCTGGGCTTCCTGCGCTCGCCGTGCATCGCCCCCGGTGCCAGTTTCCATTTTCTGTCACCTCCCGTGGCTGCAGCCGGGCGCCTCTCGCAGAGGCAGCTACGGGAAGCTGAGTTCTGGGGGCTTTAATAGGGCTGAGCACTCAGCCGTGAACCCTGTTGTCTGTGCCTTCGAAATACAGAAGTTCAAGGAAACACGCGCTTTCATTCTGAGGACGTGCGTGCTTCTGCAGAGTTGGTTATTTCTAGTGCGGCTGGGAGTGAGCTGTGTCCTGCTGTCCGTCTGTCCAGGCTGGGGACCGCAACCCAAACAGTGCAGGAGCAACACGAGTGGGGTGAAAACGGCACAGACACCAAGACGTGTTTCTCAGATCACGCGTTCCGGAGCAACAACTGTGTGTATATCTGTGTTCAGCTAATTAAGCACAACGCTGAGTCCCTGTTCCTAGCTAACGCCCCACACAAAGAAACTCCTTTGCATCTTCGAGGCAAAAGGTGAGAGAGGTTTGAGCTCAACGGGGAGAGATGAGCAGTGGTGACGTTCACGGGTGTTTTGCTCTGTTAACAAAGACTCTCGCCATGCTCCGGGGGGGCTCTCGGTGATTCCTGTGGGTCCAGGGCCCAGCTGCTGCCCTGACGAGATGCGGGCTCTTCCTCACCATCCCAGGGGATCCGTTCCCCAAATCCTGTCCATCTCTTTTGGGCTGAAACAAGTATTTCTGCAGCTGCAGGTTGAGCTGGGGCAGGAGCCACTTCTGCAGAATCTCAGACCGACTGTGAGATGCAGCACAAGGCTCTTGCATGCAGTTGGTTCTCGCCGGGTGACAGGAGCACTGACATTAGCCCTTGGCGCTCCATTTGCCCCGGCTAACAGCTAAGAGTATTTGCTTTGTCTTCCCAGCTCTGTTTAAGGAAACAGTTTCTCAAATTGGTGGAGCTACAAAGCAATGCTCTGGCATATTGCCACAGAAATATCTCTCCAAACGCCTTTAAGGTACTATAGGATGTAAAAAGAAGCCGGACCCCGGCTGCCAGGTTTCTGGTTGCACAGAGAACAGCAAAGCAAAATGCGGTCAAGAGGACCAGACCTGGGCAGGGGCTCAGAGCCCAGCGTGTGGGTAGGAAGATGCTCCATGGCCTGAAAATGCCCTGACCCGGCTCAACGGGGCAGCAGCACCTGCTTGTGAAAAGGTGCTGTGGAATGGAAGGAAAACAAGCGGCCTTTGCGAGAGGTTTTGTTTGTACCAGCCCATAAAATTTAATAGCATTGGATCTTCCTGTAGCTTTTTCTTAGAAGGCAGCTGCTTTCCCATGGGGACACTGTCTCCATCTAAAAGATGCTCGCAACACTGCTGGTCATACCAGCTATTGGATTTCTTTTTTTTCTGTGCTTTTTAGAGCAGCTGTGGGCTGGAGATGAGTTCAGAAAAACACTTGTCTCGAGTAAACCTGTGTCTGTGCTTGTGTAGGTGTGTGACCTGGGACTGGAAACCTGCCCCTGTGCAGAGGGAAGGGGTTTTCTTCACACCCAGACCATGCAGTGCACTGAGCCCACATTTCCTGGGCTGTAGGAGAAGTAGAAATGCTTCATCACCTCAATTCATCACCCTCGGACCAGATCGCACAAGGAGCTGCTGCAGCGGTTACCGCAAGAGGAGGAGACCGTCACCTTCCCCACAAGTACACAACTCATCTCTGCTTTCGCTGCCCCGGCTCTCCGTGCTGCTATGGAGAAATAAAAGACCCAAAGTTAAAAAAAGCACTTTGGGCCCCCATCCCCGCTGATGCAGCCGGGTGCGATGCCGTTGAACCCAGCTGAACTGCACCTGCCCGCACTGGGGCCAAACCGGGGTGTTTCCACCCAGCACCCCCTGTTCCCACTGGGTTCCTGCCGGGGAAGGCACAAGGTGCACTTATTTTCTTCAGATGCTTCCTCCGCCAGGCAGCATCTGTTTCCTGCCCTAAATATGAAAGAATGAGGTTGCTGGGCTGCTGGGACTCCTCTGTCACCAAAGGAGGATGAGCCTGTGCCACTTCACCCCCAGCCCAGGGATGCCCTGGGGGGCTGCGGGTGCTGCATCCCAGCCCCGCATCCTCTTTCCATGGGCACTCGGCTCCTCTCCCACCGCCCTCCGTCAGCCCCAGCATCAGGAAACACTGGCCTGGAGGTTTTTACAGCTCGTAAAGTGATTAAACACTCCTTGCACAGAGAATCCAAATGGGGCCGGAGCGTGGGATCAGGGAGTGGAAACCAGCTCTGCCCTCCCCTTCTTGCTTTTTACGTACAGGCATCTGAGCCCAGATCCCCACCAAAGGGTTCCCTCCTTTATTTCTCTACCAAATTGCTCTCCCCTAAGCACACACTGTGCTCCTGCTGAGGGGCTTAGGGAAACATATGGCCGAGCTCTGTGTATCAGTGTTAGCAATCCTCCGCTTATCTCTGCTGATGGCTGCGCTCTGCGTGTGTGTGTCCACGCGTATACACGTAAATATACGCTGCCATCGTATATAATCCTTCTCCTAGCTGCTTCGGCACGGTTGGAGCATTTGGATGCCTTTGCTGCCGCACACGGTACTATTTTTTCATAAAAACGGTTGTGATTTGAAGCAGGCCACCTTGTGCGGGCCGATAAAGCTGGCAGCAGGAGGGACTGTGAGTAAGAAGGATCAGGCTTGGCTGCGCGGGGGTCCAGGATTAACTTTTCTGTTCCTCCATGGTATCGGGGAGCACCAGCCATCGAGCAAAGGCTGAGAGTCTGTCGGGCATCTCAGCCGCCCGCCCTGGACAAGCGGGACGATGACGCTGAGCTGGGACCCAGTGGGTCCCCATTCCTGCCTGCCCAGGGTGGGGTGCAGGCTTGGGCTGGGTTTTTGGAGCTGGGGCCACCCCCGGAGCACCCCCAGCCCAGGAGAACACAAAACCTGTGAGCGGGTCGCAGCTGGAGCGAGTGTGTGAGCCAGCAATTTAAGGCTTTGGCTTAGATTAGGATTCCAAGGTGTATTTTTAGACCGTGTTATTTAGCCGAGGTGGCGATGCCCACAGGGCTCTGCAGAGGAGGCTCAAGAAGGAGCCCGGGCAGGTTGGGCTGAGCGCTAGGGCCAGAATCCAGGGACGTCGTAGTTTGGTGGGGTTAAACAGCGTTTTGGATCCTGGTCCCCAAGCACTTGATGGATTTGCCATTTAAAGGCTGTAGTCAGCTTGCTCGGTTTCTTGGATGGCTCCAGTGAAAGGCTTCCAGCTATTCCCCAAGGATCCTCCTACATCCTGGTGAGATAAGGATCAGGAAGGGAACGGTCTATCTGCAATCTCAGCTGCGGCTTTGAGCACAGATTCCCTTTTCACATTGGGGGCGGAGGGGAGGAGAACAGATTTTCTAGAAAACAAAATATTTCTAAGTGACACACAGATGCAGAAAAAAAAAAACCAACAACCAAAAAAACCCCCCAACAATGACCTTATCGTGTGAGTCAACAACAGCGAAGCCTCCTTTGTTCTGGGAGGGTTGTCAAATAGTTGCAGGGAGAAAAAAGCAGCCTCCTTGCAGGCATGCCCAAAAACCCAGCTTGGGGATTGGGGATCCCAGCCATGGTACCTATGTGCCCCATCCCCAGCTCCACCTCGTCTCTTTGAGCCATCAATGTACCACTGTGGGAAGAGCTTTGCTCCTTTTAAGTCCCAGGGGCTGATAAATCTCCCCGGGCAGCAGCTCCATGTGCGGGAACATCATCCCTTCCCCTCCCTGCCCTGCGCCAGATCTGAAACCCAGACTGGAAAACAGCAAGAACGGGCTCGATACTTGAGCTCCCCGTGTGGTTCTGCTCGGCTGGATTATGTCGTTTTGGATTTTAAACCTCCCGAAACGTAGGAATGAATGTGTCTGTTTGCTCTTCTTGCTCAGCTCGTTGGGGAGCACAGGACCCGTGTAGGAGGGAGCCCGGGCTGTCAAACCAGTACGGCTGTCAAACCAGTATGGCTGTCAAACTGGTGCGGCTGTCAAACCAGCACAGCTCGGTGGGTTTGCCCACCGGAGAGAGCAGGGACAGCGGCTGCAGCTCCGGGACGGCTCCCGTGTATCAGCCCTGGAACTGCCTGGAGTACAAGCAGGGCAGGAACACTTGTGCTCGGGCAAATGATATTTTTGTGCATTTCAGAACGAGTTGCATTATAACTGGGTTTTTTTTATGGTTTTCTTTGGGCGTGGCTATGGAATGGGTGAAGGCGCGGTGGGGCAGTGACCAGCGTGGGACCCCGTTTGATGCCGAATCCGCTCGCCTGCACGGCAATGACGTTTCCCAGCCCATGGGAGCCGCGATTCCCCCCGTTATCCTGCTCTCCCTGCTCATGGAGCCAGAACCCTTCCAAGGTCCAGCCCATCCTCTCCCTTCCCCATTAACACCAGTTGACTTTTGGCACCGCGACACATCGTGCAGAGGGGCCTGCCCAGTCTCCTGTAAATCGGAATTTCCCCACGTTCATCTGCGCCCACCTTCATTTTGCCGAACAAACAGGACTGAGATGTTTTTCTTTTCTCTTCCAAGTGGCTTTGCAACACTTGGGAAATGCAGCTTTTTGAAGTATTTCAATCCCAGAGGTCCTTCTCCAACTCGTTGCACAGCGATGGAGAGACATCAGCCATCGAGCAATCACGGTTTTGAGCACTCACCTCCCATGTAACGTGAGAGGAAATTACCTCTCCGTTTCTTTTTAAAAGCTTTTCTGCGTGGCTGTTATCAGGCACCTGGCAGGTGGCAGCAAACACAAGATCCTGCCAAGCACCCAGCACCGAACTTCCCTCCTCGCTCTTCATTAGAGATTGTTTTAAAATCCCACGAAAAGAACATCAAATAAATCATGGGGAGATGAAAGGGAGGTTTGAGCCGGCAGGAGATTTTTTTAAAGAGGCGCTATTTATACAAACGGCCTCGCTGACATGAGAGAAACTGTTTTGATGTTTTATGAACTCTGCTGATAGTTTTGCATCTGAGTCTGGCGAGATTGGGGGAGGCACAACGGGGTGAAACGCCAGAGCCAAGGGCCTGAACTCTCTTCCCAGCTCTTATTTTTGACCACTAGCAAATCATTTAACTGCAGCGTTTAGCTGCATTTCAGCCCGCAAATGTCCCGGGTTAAATTAATGTCACCCAGGTGTACACAGAGACTGCAGCCGGGCTCTAAAAAGCCCTCCAGGAACAAACTGTATTCGTGGTACTTAAACAGAGCTCTGCAAAGCGTTTGCTCGCTTTCGAACAATGCACGCCTGCCTTTCTTTCTCCTGCGCGAAAATCCAAAATTTAGACAAATGATTGAAGACACAGCTTCTTCCATCCAACCTCCAGCTGAAGGCACGGCCATTTGTTGTCATTTAAAAGCCCATTAGCACGTTCTGAATAGCACTGCTGGCTCCTTTGCCCTGGCTTCTTTTCAAGTTAGACAATTATTTTCAGCCTCTCCAAACTCTCCCAATACTGGACTGGAGTTCATTCTCCTTTCCACCCTCACCAGTTGTGCTATGAACTGGATGGGACCGTCACCTTCATCACAGGTGGCTGCAGAGCAAAACGATCGCACTGTGAAGGTGCAAGATGCTCATCGTATGCAGAATGGTATTTTTATTATGACTAGTAATAAAAAATAACAGGTCTAGATGCTCCTGAAGTCCCCAAAGGCCATTGATGAGTGGTTGGGGGGTTTAACTGAGGCCCATTTTCTCGGTTCTCTTGTTGTGAAGCTGCGGGTGTTCCTGGCTCCATCCTTCGCCTTCCCCCAGCCCTGGCTCCTGATCTGTCATGTTTTGTGGAAATCTCCTGCCACGAGTGAGTATTCTGGGATGGGGAGTATCTTTGTGTAATTTATTTATGAACCACGGCTCACTCTCTGACCGGCATTCATGGGCTGATTCATCATCACCAGAGTAACTACTTGGAGGGGAGTGGAGACCTTCTATTTCCCCTGCATGTCTTTTAAGTGCTTTTTTCCTGCCTTTAGGTCTCTAATCAAACCGAGGTCTTATTTATAGTATGGCCATTTATGTCTGGGTAAGCCCAGAGTGGCCCCAATGGCTTAAAAGGATTTCCTCTAGATTTACATGGGTGTAACGAGCAGAGGGATTTGGTCCTGCGGCTGCACTAATCCTCTCCGAGGTGGCAGCAGAGCCTTGGCCCAAGAAACAGGAATTCACGGGAAAATGGACAAACGAAACCCCTTTCTGAAGGTGTAAGGAGCTGATGGCTCCAAAACAAGAGCGATGCAGCAATCCCGTGTCATCCCAAACCCCTGATCCCGGACCCTGTCGGGGTCTGGGCTCACCGGGGAGCCTCTCGAGGAAGGAAACACTGTTTATAGCTTTTTAGTTTGAGTTTAGGTATATTTGGATCCAGCCCTTTCTATGTTGTATGGCAGAAATTGAGGCCTCATTTGTTCTACGATTAACTACAACTCTTTAGTTCCTTAGGAAAAAAAAAAAGGATTTATTTCTCTTTTCTGTCTATTTGCAGCAAAACGCACTGAGATCTCCCGTTGTAGTAGAAAACAGCTGTTCTAATGACACTCATTGCCAAGATTACTGCCTTGATTTTTAGAGAACTAAATTATTCTTAAACACTTGTCTCGATACAGTTTCTGAGTCTCATAATGAGGTAGCTGGAGTTTGCCTGTAAGACAGGCCAGCGCTGGAGGAATTGCAACGCACTCACTCTACAGTGGAAGGGAATTTAAAACTGAGCCTATTGCTGGCTACAGAATAACAGGACATTCGTTACTGGCCTCAGAATAAGATTTAATGCCTATTCTGTGCAGCTTTACAGCACCTCAGAGCCCCAGAAGGAGCTGCGGGGTGATGGGATGGCTAGATTTATGGGAGAAAGGATGACACAACCATGACTTTTTTTTTGCTGAAGAAGAAATATAGGAAATGTACGTCTGGAAGCGCGGTGAGTTCAATCATGAGTGTGTCCATCTCTTCAGCTCTTTGCCGTTTCTGCCCCACTTCAAACATGTGGGGCTGGGGAGGAAACTGCTGAGTTGGGCTTTGCTCATTTGGCATAATATCTATGGTGATGATGATAATCCACAGTAATAATTATTATTGTTATTACTGTTATTATTGTTGTTATTGTTATTATTATTATTATTATTACGTTATTATGCAGCAGGATGAAGTCCAGGCAGCGTAGGGCTTGCATTGCCCCAGCCCCAACTACAAGCTCATGTCACCTCCAGGAGGGACGGCTGCCACGTCCCTCGAGCTGGTCCCTGTCCCCAAAACTCCGTGCTCAGCTGAGCAAGGAGAAAAGCCAAGCCCGGAGCAGACAGCCCCATCACCAAGCGTTGCCCCTTTACGAAACTGTTTGCTGCACACCGGCGAGTGTTTGATTTTCTTATCTTGTGGAGGTTTAATTTGCAGAGGAAATCCTGTCCCCCCTTGCCCGCCTGGCATCGCCGTGGCCTCGTGCCGTGCTCCGCAGTCATTAAGGCAGGAAAGATCTTTGGGGCAGCCCCGTTACCGCTGGCCTGACGAACACGTGGCCAAGGGTTCACGGCAGATAACGCCGTGCCAGGGTAAATCACAGCAATCCGGTTCCGTGGATACCCAAAGCAAACACTGTAATTGGCTCTCGAAATAGCAAGGCCACCGATAAATGGGCGATTTATGGCCACCTTGGGCTGCAGCCTGAAAGGCTCTTTGCCATCCCAAGGAGCAGAGGCTCAGAAATATCATTCAGAGCCTTTTGCTGGAAATGTACCCACTCCAGACCCAGCTTTGTAAGGCGGAGCAGCTCGCTGCCCTGCCCGGCACCCCATGGGTCCAGCCTGGCTGTGCTGTGGTGCATCTTCGATAGAGTGGGTCAGTCTTTCTGTTTTAAAGCGTGGAGAAGCCGCAGCTCTCACCAGCATCACCCCAGAGCTGCTGGTCCACCCGCTCAAAGAGCCGCATCTCGCTTTTGCTGCGAGTCCTCCTGGCTCCAGGCTCCCGGCTGCTGTGTGACGTTCTGCCCTGTGCAAAACCGCCTCGTCCATGCAGTGCTGTTTTCTGCAGTGCCATTTTCCCAGGTGGACACTTCAAAGCTGCAATTTGCTCATTCTTAAAGGCCCTTAGAAGTCTGTTTGCTCAGGATGGGGAGCGGGGATGGCACAGGAGCTCAGCTCGGGGCAGGCAAGGATGGTGATGGAGCAGCCGGGTTGGGACCACTGGCTGTGTCACCAGTGCTGGGGGAGTATCGGCTGGGTTTGGAGGAGAAACAGCTCCAAATCAGAGGCTCCAGACCCAAACCGGCCTGTTGTCCCCTGTAACTGATGCCTTTGCCACCAAAAGCATCCCAGAGGGGAGCGGGTGGCAGCGTTGGGCAGGCAGCACTGAATGGGGCTCTGTGGGGATTTGCAGGTCACGGCACAAGTCACCGCGCACAGGGCAGACGTGGTGACACTGGAAGAACCACACCGAGGCCATTGCTTAGCAATCGCAAGATATCGATCGCTCTCACTCTGCATCAAACCTCACTGAAAAACCCCCGTGTGTGGGCCGCCAGGACACCTGCCAGTCGGGAAGGTGACGCAGCAGAAGCCACCAGGCCCCAGCAGAGCCAGAGCCAAGCGGATCCCAGTTGGAGTGACAGGGAGGACACATCCCCAGCTCCAGGCAGGCTCCTGCCGCTCGCTGCAGAGGCACAGAGGGCACAGAGCGAGAGGATGAGCAAGGGAGCTGCTCGGGAGCCCTGGCTCCTTCCCAGGGCCGTGCCCCGGCAGCGGTGACAGGAGCCATCAGCGAGAACCCGTCGGCCGGGTGTGCGGCACCTCACCACAACCTACAGCCAGGCAGTAAAACAGGCGATGAAACGGGCTGATATCTTTGCGGTTTCTGTAATTCTGGAAATACAAGTGGAGTTTTCTGCTATTAAGGTAACCCTATGAACTGGGCCCAGTCGCCACAGGAGCTCGGTACGCGTTTTGATGTATCAAACAGGATGGTAGTTCTTGGGACAATTCCTGGCTGTTTGGGGTAAACACGAGATCTCCTGGCAGATAAATGCCCTCATACCCACTTGTTTCTTCCTTGAGAAAACAGCCCTGGGAGCAGAGCTCTGTTCCAGCCCTCCCCACCACGCAGGTCCAAGGCCGGTACCGTGTGCTGGTGCTGCTGTCACCTGGAGCGGGGCTCAGTCCAGCATCCACCCATCGTTTTTAGTGGGAAGCCAAGAAACCAGGTGTCCCCAAACCCGGCTGTTTGTCCCCACACTGCTCGGGTTGTTGCTGGGTTGTGTGCTGTGAGGTCGCAGGGTTCAGCTTTCTTTCCAACACCAATTCCAATATTCCGGGTATTGCCTGGCATAAATGCTGATACAACTTCAGTCCATAAGACCTTAATCTTCCCCGCTGTCAGCCCTACACCTGCACCATCATCATGCTCACGTACAAGAGTTTGTCGCATCCACGCCTTTGGAAAGCAAGAGATCTTGGTGGCAAATAGAGAAGAAAACCAAAGCACAAGAGAACAAATGGCTGCATTTGTCTTGAAGGTCTGCGAGTTGAAGGAAAAGATCTTGAAGGTTTTGCATGTTAATGTAGGGGGACGAGCCGCTGTTCCATGCGGTTGGTCACAAAGCGGTGTCAGCCACTGCCTGCTCTTCTCAGAGACAGCCATTAAAACAGCGCCGCTTCGGTGGAAGCTCAGAGTCATTACACGTTTCCTTATAATGCGGAAATTCTTACCAAACAGTGCCTTTAGCAAACGCTCCATTTCCCACCTTCTGGGCTCAGTTATCAGTTTTGCAAACCCAAGCTGGGGTGACCAGCAAAGGCTGCAGCTGCTCCCCTGTGCTGACCGTGCTTTGCAAGGAGCACTCGGGACAGGGGGACACGCTGGGACGAAGGGACCTGCAGCCACTGTCCCCAAGGCTGTCCCGGGGAAGGCAGCGCTGGTGGCAGAGCCACAGCAACGAGACCCGAGATGCACTTGCTGGGCTCTGTGTGTCTGCACCGTAGCTCGCTGTACAGAGCCAGCACCTCACGCACAGATTCTCTCATTTACGCTGAAACAAAAAATAATCCGCGGCACCAGGAGCACTTTTCTGCTGGTGCAGAGTCCCAGGAGGGAGCAGCCGCCACCCCGGGTGCCGCAATCTGTGCAGGCACAGAGCGACAGGGTCCGCTCGCGCTGACACAGCCTGGCCCTGCTCCTCCCTGCAAACCCATCTGTCGCGTTTCTCACATCATCTGCAACTGTTTTATCTTTGCTCATTTCTATGGCTAAACACTGGCGGGGAGATGAGCTATTTTAAAACGCATCTGCTGTTATTTATACAAACACTTTCTTTCCAAAGGGCAACAGAGGAAAGTGTTGAAAACCAAAGCACCCCCAAATGTTTCTAGGGTGGAACCGGGCTGCTATTTTGCTGGCGGTGCAGACGTGCGTGCTGCTCGCTAGCGACAGACACGATGGCTCATCTTTTGAGGAATTTACCACTTTCTGCGATTTCCAGGCAGATCAGCGTGTTCTGCCGCGGGTGTCCGGGCACCATGGGGTGACCCCACCAGCACCCACCTGCCTGCGCCGGGCTCCATGAACAAGACAACCAGTCCTTGCTCAGGCAAAGTTTCCAGTCCACTGAGTCATAACTGGGGTGGAAATTACTCATGATCTGGTGAGGAGGCAACAGCTGATTTCAGAGAGGAATTCGCGGTTGCGTTACCGGTCGGATGGTGACTGTGACATGCTGCTCCTGCCCTAAAGGAGCTCCCCATCACCCTTCTCTGATTCACAACCATGTTTCTACTTGGCCAGATGATTTGTGTAGGTACAAGATGCTGCTGGGTTAGATCCCACCCCAAGCCTGGACCATCTCCCTTTGTGTGTCCCAATTTCTGAACGACAAAATCACCCCTCCCAGACAAAAATAGATGCGGCAAACTGCTTAGTAGCAGCTCTCTGCCACGAAGAGACTGGCTACGTAGCGTGGAGATGCATTGATAACAGATTGCTTGGGAGATTAATTCAAATATAGCTCTACAACCAACACCTGTGATTAAAGACAAGAGGTACACGAGCTAATGTTTCAGCTCCTGTTTTAGCTCTCTCAGGGTCATTTCCTTGCCAGCAGTCTCCTTTGGTAGGAAATGCCAGGCTGCTACACTTTTGGACAAGTAAATTCTTGCTTTCAGAAAGCAAATAGTAAAAATAGCTCATTACGTTGCCATTAGACTAAAAAATGGGAAACCCTGGGTATGATAATCAGCAGTTCCCTGCCATACCTGAGCAGTAGGAACCGCGATTCGTGCCTCCTTCCCCAGCCAGTTTCACAGCCTCCTATGATATTTATTTGTAAAACCAGAAACCCATACCAGCCTCTGCCTCTCTCCCTACTCTGCAGAATCGCAAAGAGCACGTACCAGACTGACACTGGGATTTTCTAGCAGGCTTGCAAGGCAGGACGATGTCTGAGAAGCTGCGGAAGCCTCCATCCTCTGTCCCTTTTGGAGGGACCAGCGGAAAGCACAGAGGGGAAAGCCCAGGCTCACCGGTACTTTTAATAAAGGGAACCCTGTTCCTGCCGCCCCATCCTTTCTGCAGTCCCCGTGCTCGCAGGTGGAGACACCTTTAAGGCTCAAACCTGGAAAATCCTTTAGCATTTGCAGCTACCAGTTGGGATGCGGCTTTTCCTGGGTTTTCAGGCAATTTTAATGATACTGAGCCAGGTGAGGAGAGCAGCAGCGCTGCTGCCCTAGGCTTGTCGCTCATGGGAAAAACCAGCCCAGGTTTTCCCTTTGGAAACGCGCTAGACCTTTTGGTGGAGCACCAGCTCTCCCGCCCTGCCTTCCACATCTCCCAGCTCATCTGCCTAATTATCCGGTAGCTTCACCCACTCAGACAGTGGTCACGGAGCAAATAGCTCTGCTGCAGTCTGTTTTCTGCGGAGGAGCCCGGTCCTGTCTATCTGCTCACGGCTTCGGAGCTCACCGGCCCGCACAGAACTCGGCAGATGTTGGTGTGTGTTAAACGAGCCTTTATGTCCGATCCGGGCAAGGACACGGCACCCTCGGGGGCTCTGCATGGCCAGCAATGTGGGGTGAAGCGTGTGCTGTGACCCCTGCAGCCGCGTTACCGGCCCGGCTGTCAGCGCCGTGTCAGCGACGTGCGTAGGCACTCCTAATAACATAATTAAGCCATTATTCCTAATGATACACTGCAGTCTCACCTGTAAAGAAAATATAATGTTTGCACTTCAAAAGCTCACGACGAGCTCTTTGTAATGAGCGTTTTTCTGATTCTTCTATGACTATAGTTTAAAAAACTATTATTGCATGTTTAGAAAGGACCAGTTCCTCTCTCGTGCAGCTTAAGTTCAGACAATTGGGACACGATTTTCATGCAGTCAGCACCTTTACTTTTAATGACTAGAGCAATAATAATGTGTTATTAGCCTGTACAGTGTCAAATACACTTTCATTTAAATGTGCCACCGATGTGTGTTACTGAGTTGACTTCTGCTCTCTAGTCCTGTGATTCTATCAGCCAGGAATCCAAACTCATTATGTGATTGCAAATTGTTTCTGGATTTCATTAAATCAGCAAATGGGCATTAGCTAGATATTTACATCAGCTGAACTTGTGACAATTTATCCAATTGGGCAGTTGCTGTTTTGGCATGAAAAAAAAAAAGTCCCGAGGGATCATGATTCATTTTCATTTGCCTGCAGAAGCCTCGGTGCAACCCCTGCAACTCAGCTGCAAAACCAGGCAAAGAATCGCAATCCTACTGCAGATGCTGGGGATAACAGTGCTTTCCCTTCAGTCTTTCACTGCTGCTGCGTACAGGAAAAAGGGAGCGAAATGCTGGTGTAATTTCACAGTATTCATATAATACGTAACTTTTAAAAAATAAAACTGCAATGTTAAGAGCCACTGGGTTTCTTGGGCAGTGTCCAGGACACACCAGGCTGTATCCTGTATGTGACAGGATGCAGAGACTCGATTCTCTTTGCCTTATAACCTTGTGTTGACGCTGAGGTTGTGTGGAGTAGAAATCCCACTTGGAGATGTCAGCAGGTTTTACCCGCTTCAAGCAGGTGTAAGTGATGCCATCGGTGATACCGTAGATGACCCTGAAATAATAAGGATTTGTTATAAATTGGAAAATGCACCGAGGGAGAGAGGAGGTGTGGATGCAGGATTTAACACCCTTTTGACAGATTTGAACCCGCTGATGAGCAAATGCTCATTGCACGAGAGATACGGTGCAGCAGCACCGCGGTGAAATGGGTTCCAGTGCTGTCCGTCTGTCCATGGAGCCGCATCCCTCCTGCTGAAGGAGAAAAGAAGATCCAGATTTATTCCCTGTCAAACTTAGTAGGAAAAGTGCCTCTGATTGCAGCTGAACTTGGACCCCTTTCTCCTTCTAATCATTTCATAACCAGGTTCACATTCATCCAGACTTAATTTCATGTACTTGCAAAGCCTGACTCAGCAATAAATGTTATCAGCTTCCCTTCAAACCTGCAGAAAATGGAAAACAAAAGTCAACCTTCCCAGAACAGACATTAAATAGGTGCTTTGGCTTGCTGAGTCAGGCCCTGAGTGTGCCTGGACCCTTATTGTTTTGAAACTTAGATGATGGTCTGCAACCCATGAAATAGATAAGTGTGATTCACTGGATGCAATCAAAACCCTCCAGTCAGTAGTGCTGAGTGGGAAAAGCTGCAGATGGATTGATATTTGGGGCAAAGTTTATGAAACCCTTAGTTTCAAAGGAAACATTGGGTAAAACCTTGCAGAGTGCTCATAAACTTCCATGTAGATCGAGCCTCTTAAATGACATAAGACTCGTCTTGTGCAGTTTCTGTCCATAGGAATTAATTTTTTTTAAATTTTGCTGACTTTAAAGCTTTTGGAACAGAAGTTACTGCTGATATTTCACCTCTGCATGTTTTCCAGATACAACCTCACATTTTTAAACACAGAGCTGATAACTTCCTAAGTTCACAGATTTCACGATAACGTTTTTAATTCAGAGGAAACAAGTCGCTCAACCACAAGCGCTGAGCATCCTTGAAGGCGGATGATGCCACCCTGCTGCTGGGGCTGGCAAGGCTGAGCCCTGCAGAGAAAGAAAAGGTGGAAATCCCTTGTCACGGAGGCACCCCAAAGTCAGACCCGCTGCTCCGAGAAGACCACTCCTTGGTACCACCCTAGGTGTGGGGACAGGCACAGTGGGGCACAAAAGGTGCTAAAAAAAGCCCCATTGAAGGCTCCAGATCTCAGGGGGATGTGCAACTGCCACATCCCTCTGCTGAGATTACCCTGCCTCCAGCTATACAAACTAAGCAGCAGTGATTGACCTGCTTGCTCCCAGCACGGTGGTCCCCGGGGAAGGAGGTACCTTGCCAGGACTTGAGCCATAAAGAACAGGGATTTATAGACGGGTATCAGCAGCCATGAGTTGTACCTGGAAGCAAAATCCTCTGCACTGTGTATTTCCGCTGCATGCACAAAGAGCGGGAGAACCGGAGCAGCACGGCTTTTCTCGGAGTGGAGGATGAGAGTGAGGATTCTGAGCTGTATTCCTCTCCTGGCCGCTGACTTGCTGGGGATTTCGGATAAGTCATTTAATCTCTGTCTTAGTTTCCTCATCTGTAAAGCCCCATGAGTAATATTCAGCGTTTTCATTGGAGTTCTGGATGAAAGGCAGCGTGAAGGTAAAAAATATTACTGCTCCAGCCCCAGACTTGAACGAATCTGCTCGTGTCCCTGAAGTTTTGCAAGCGAAGGCGATGCAACCTCGGCTCTTCTGTCTGCAGCCTCACCTTGAGCATCGTCCCTGGTGGGGTGGCTGCTGTCCTCATCCTGTCCCCAGCCGTGTGCGGAGGTGACTCTGCTTGCAAATGCGAGATATCCCCCTGCATTTTAAGTACCGGTCCTGGAGAGCGAGGCGTTCACATCATGGGTGCAATTATGGCTTTCCATGGAACACTTATAGATTTTTAACTAGGGAAAATTATTAAAATTTACTGAAATTTATTAACTTGACATTAGCTTGAGTATATATTTTATAGCTGAATTATAGCGTATGTTAGGACTAAGGAACCAATCTAACAGCTCAGGAGACCCTATGCAGTGACTGTGACCTGTCACTTACAAACCCCAAGTGACATTTTTAATGTCAGCACCAGGACACACGTGTTGTTTCCTCTTTCTGCATGTCATCTGTTCCTCCTCGACTACAG
This sequence comes from Pampusana beccarii, assembly GCA_013399365.1. Taxonomy (NCBI): domain Eukaryota; kingdom Metazoa; phylum Chordata; class Aves; order Columbiformes; family Columbidae; genus Pampusana; species Pampusana beccarii. The sequence goes on along the minus strand of VWYH01004025.1, from coordinate 1,155,512 downwards.
ATATATTTTATTTCAAGGTCAGGCGTTTTCTTTGGTTGTTTTCTCATAATAAAAAAATTCCCACTACTACTAAGCGCTGTTTTCAGGAAAAAAAAAACCCACAACACTTTTAAAGTGGCAAGTCCCGTCCCCTGTACGCCCCACCCTGCACCACAACAGCTTCCCCGTGATAAGGAAACGCTCTCGGCCTAATTATCTGCCGGGTCCCTGCCCTGTTTGCCGTCCCCCGCTGTCACCGCTCGGCCCGTTTCCACCTCCCCGGGGCGGCTGCGGAGCCGGTGCCGGGGCAGGCGGAGGTGAGTGCCCGGGGGGCTGCGGGAGGGCCCGGGCCCGGCTGCGCCGCGGCCGCTGCGGTGCAGCCGGGACTGCGATGGCGAGTGACCTTCGCCCGGGGCGCAGCGGGGAGGGGACCCCGGA
>VWYH01004025.1:1097430-1154972 GCA_013399365.1 Pampusana beccarii | reverse complement strand
GCGTCCGGGGAGGGAGCGAGCGGGTCAGGGGGTCGGCCGGGGGCCGTGGGCCGGGGGGTCCGGGGAGCGAGGCGGTGTCAGCGGGGCCGGGCTGGGCGCTCCCTCCCCGGCCGGCAGCGAGAGGGAGGCGGCTTCTCCCCGGCCCCGGGCGCGGCGGGGCGGGAGGGCAGCCCGCTGGGCCCGGGTGGGGCGGTGCGGGCGGTGCGGGGCTCCCGGTGCCGCGGCTGGACATCCATCTTGTGCGGCGCTGCCGGGGCCGCCGCTCCCGGCCGGGGAGGCTGCGGGGACGCTTGGTGTCACCGAGCCTCGGGAAATAACCCGCATTCTTTTGGGGTTTCGTATAGTCAGGTGTGCACCGGGCGTCCCGGGCTCGAGGGGAGCGTGTGTGGCATCTCGTTGCTCCCCGAGATGGAAGGGGCTGCAAAGAGCTTGTGCGCTGGGCTCCCCAAAGAGCGGCGGAGGTAACGGGAGAGCGAGGGGTGGATTTTGGGGCCAGCCTTGGGCAGCCACCCCGTGTCCTGCTCCAAAGGTTTGGGCAGGTGGGATGAGCCAGGCCAAGGGTTTGGTTTTGGACGCGGGCGCTGAGCAGCCCCTTGTAAACCCCATGGAACAACGCGCTGGTCCAGCCTCATCCTCCGGGCCCAGGGACCTCTTGTCTCCAACCGCTTCAGCTCTGAAATGGTTTCTTGAGCTTCCTTCAGTCGCTGGAAAGAGGCGGTTTAAACAGAAACTCTTCTCTGCGCAGGGAAACTTTTGTGCTTAGGTACTTTTTGTTAATTAGCGTCTTTGCTCGCTGTGTTTGAGCTGCAATACGGCTGGTTTTGGTGCAAGGAATTCTGTGCAGCTTTCCCAGCGGGAGGGTTTGGACGCGGCGAGTCCGTCCTGACCGACACAGAGCTGGAATGGGCTCTTGGGCTTTGCTTTGCTCACAACTTGGAAAGAGCTGCAGACAGGAAGGGCAAACCATGAAAAACTCTGTTTTTTTCCTTTCGGTAGCTTAACAAGGGAGATAATATTTCTTAAAATAGTCGTTCGACTTGAAAACGCCTGTCTGCCTTCGGAATATTATAGCGGCACTCTGCAGTTTCTGTTGCTTTTGTGATTCTGTCCGGCTGGTAATATTGCTCTGTGTAAAAAGAGTCACCGGATTATTTGAAGAGTTAAATTGAGGAAACTGGCTGTTTGGTTGAGAGTGGCTGTCTGCCCCGAAACGTTTCGTTCTTGTGATTTTTGTTGGTGCTTTTTCTTACTGGAACGGTGTGTGGTTAACTCTTGGTGGTCCCAGCAGATCCCCCGGCTACTCAAATGTTTTAATGTGGGAATTTGTGAGACTTGTAGGCAGTAACGGATAGTGAAACAGAAAGCAGAGTGTTAGCAAAGATCTGCGTCTTTAATGAAAAGTTATCTGAAATGAGGCAACTTATGGGAAGTTTTAGTTGAAACTCCCTTCCTTTGTGCTATCTGCAACTTTAAAAATGTATAGAAGTGGTGTAGTTCACCGTGTCCCAAGTATGAAATGCTCTCTGATTATTCTGACATCATTATCACGTTGCTATAGTGACTTCATTACGCTGGGAATGCCATGTTCACATCCTGTTGCTGTGGAAAAGATCGGCGTAATAAATAAAACCATTTAATGTTCTGTTCTTCATTGTAGCAGAAAAAATGCCGTCGATGTATTGACGTGATCGCCTGAAGACTGTCAACAGATTCCAGCGAAAGTTTTTAATGCCGAGTTAGAAACTGGGAAGCTGTCACTTGCAGTTCTCAGCAGATTGTCCCTTCCGTCTCTCTGCTGTGCTGGGCAGCAGAAATTGTGAAATCCTAGTTTGGGAAGGGAGAATGAGAGGGAGTTTGTCGTTCTGCAAGGTGGAGTCGACAGGAAGCGCTGCGCTCGCGTACGCGGCTTCTAAAAATACTCTGTTTTCAGGCGCGGTGTTTTCTACTGATCGCACACCCGCAGGAGGGGGAGCGTCTGTGTTGTAGGGCTAAGATCGCCCGTGGAAAAGTGGGTTGTAATTTGTAAAAGCAGATAGTTCATCTGGCCTTTGTGAGCGTAGGAGAGCGCGTCCAGGAGGGCATAGTTGCTCTGATGGAAGGACCGTGTGCGATGCCACCCTCGATGACATTTAGTGCTGGCAGACCCAAGAGTCGTAATTCTGAGGGCTCGGAGGAACTAAGAGCGGTGTCCGTCAGTCCGTCATCACGTGTCTTGGCGCTGGTGTGGCCGTTTTTAGGGTAAGTAGCTTTGCTGAAGATTTTGAGAGGACCGCGTGCCAAACGGGCTGAATTACTAGCACAGTGTAATTCCGGTGACGCGTTAATGCTTTTATTTGGAGACTAATGGTTACGCAGTTTATCAAAATTGTTTATATTTGAAACCGTAAGCTGCAAATATACAGACATAGGCTGTGATGCATTGCATGGCTATTCATCCAGTCTGAGGGCTGGCCTTAAAAAACTGAAATGTAATTAGATGGTCGTGGTGTAACATGTGGACAGACTCTAACGTACAAGTTTTAATTGTATATTGAGTCATAGTCTTAGGCATAAACAACTCTATAAATATTTGTTTGTATGATGTATTGCGGTGCTTTTTTTGTACCATGTGCATTCAGTGTGTACTCGGTGGCACTTGGAACTCGTACTGGGCATTTAGAGAACAGATTGCTTCTGTGCGACTTCACGAAATCATCTTAGAAGGGGAATCCTGATATTCTGAGAACAGGAACATATTGTCTGGTTATACTAAAGAAAAGGAAGTGAAGCTTTTGAATGTACATAAACTTCGAATCTTTACTCTTTCTATTTGGAATTCTTTTGAAGAGTAGATAGTGGGGATGGTGGTTGGAGTACAGCCTGAATTCATTTCATGCTGAGCTCTGAAGTAGTTATTGATTAGCTTTTACTGTTTAATTTAATAATTAATAGGAAATTAAACAGAATTTTAATGACAGCATCTTCTTAAAGGGGTGCTCATAAATCCCAGGGTCAAATTTTTACTTAGACATTTGTGTTCACACTTTGCAAAAACTTCTGATCCTGGAAACATGACACCTAATGGCCGAGATAAGTAAGGATGTTAGAAAGTTGGAAAGCGAAGTTAATCTTGCTGAGTTATCTTGTTCGATCAGTCTGGCTTGTTCAGATGCTGAGCCTTGTGTGAGGTGTTGTGTTTTATTTGCTGCAATACCCAAGTCTGCTGGCAGCCAGGATTTGAGATTATTTGGGTTCCTACACTGCTCTCTGGGTATAAATTAACGTCCTAAAAAGTTCACTTCTCCAACAGGTTTCTCCTTGGATTATATCCTGGCATCGTAAGTGCGGAGAGGATCAAGAGGACTGAGTTCTTAGCTGATAAATCTGAGGCTGGAATGAGCTCCTGGCTGTTCCTCAGCAGACTGAAAATTCAACGTGCTCCCCACCGCTGGTGTGGCAGATAAAATCAAGTTCTGTGTATTTCAGTTAATGGAAATGCTTAAATAGAGCCTAAACTTGTGAAGATGAATTTATTTCAATCCTGCATATACAAGTGATAAATTTTAATTAGTCAGTCCAAGAAGAGGCACAATTTTTATGGGTAAAACATTTCCCAGAGTGGTTGACTTATTTTTTTTTTTAATGAAGCCATACAGTTAGAAGTAGTAGGAGGTTATTCATCGCCTGCAGTTGTACGGTAAGATTAGAGCTCTTAGGCAAGTCAGAGATTTAACTCCTTCGCTTTCCCATTGTTGAATTTTGGTTGTTGGGCGCTTGGGAACACTTGGAAGCAAGAACCGAGTAGGAGTCCAGCTTAGTGTCTCCAACACTAATATTAGAATGAAAATAAAAATCCATGTTGGTTAAATGAAGAATTGTTAAGATAATATACTAGAAGAGAATGGATTAAAATAAGTGTGGAGAAGATAAACTTTCATTAATAGCTTCTGAGTAAGAAGGATATTAAAAAAACCCTATCTAATATGAATTATCTGTGGGTGCACTTTTTATATAAATACGTTGAAATAGAAATAACCTTTGATTAGCCTGTGTATATACTTGCAACTTCCACGTTGAGGAAACAGTATCTAGCCATATGACATTAATTCTATATTTTGATGTTGCTTTTAGCTTTCTTATCTAAAAGTTCTGTGCCACCTAGGGAAGTTATTTAATGAGTGAAAACTTATTTAGATGTTCTTTGATAGTCTGAACCAAATTGAGTTTAGATTTGTGTTTGAGACAAGTCTGTGTTCCCAGTGTCACCATCTGGAGGGCCGGATCACCCAGGGCCCAGAAAAACAAGGATTTGAACTCCATAGTGTGATGTTACATGAACAGGGTGAAGTTTGTTCCTCCTGCATCTCTTGAGAACAATCCTATAGCATCAGAATGCATAGAGATTCCTTGGGTGCAGCCTTTCTCCTTAAGATTTCTTGCTTTATACTTAAACTCTTTTTAAGGTTGCCACGTAGCTAGTAAACCTAGCACAACACAGCATTTGATCCAATAGCGTAAGGTTTTTAAGAGAAACCTGGCTACGCTATATAAAAAACACGATGTTTTAATTACATTTCATGGAGCATCACCAGGACTGAAAGCAACTGCAAGACTCAATGGCTTTAATACAAGTTCCGAGGCATCAACTGCGTGTGCTTTGGGTTGATTTGCTGTTGCTCAGGTGTCAGAACATCCTCCAAGCTCAGAGGACAGAGCAGGTAACTCGTGTTTCTGTAGATAGCATCTCCCACGTGCAAAATAAGTGACTTTTTCAAATGACGCGTGGTATGACCCTGCCCATCTCTTGGAGCCTGTTGTGGCAAGGGAAGGGCAACGCCGAAGGGACAAAAGAGGCCGCGATGACAAGTAGCAGGGAGGGAAATTGCTTGGGGACCTTTGTAGGTCCCCCGCGATCTGAATTACCTGTTCCGTTGCGTTTACACGGCACTGTCGTATGGCTTGGTAGCGCGGGTGAGACGTGGTGAGAGCTCCGGTGGCCAGGCCCGGGCTTTCAGGGTCACTAAATGCAGTCGCACACCCTGGCGTCTCCCTCGTGCGCTTGGGTAACTCGGGGAGCGGAAAACTGAGTTAGTCCCCAAAAATACGGATGTCGTTTTGAGGCAGATCGCTTCTTGTTCTGACTCACCGCGGGGTTGTGCAAGTGCCGGTGCTGATGGAGGGAAGGAGTTGCAAAGAGAACAAGAAACTGCGGTTCCTGCCTGTGTCTGATTTAGGGCAGCGTCCTCCTGTCACTTTAGTGCTGGGGCTGCAGGAGAGGTAACGTGGTGGGTGTCTGCCCATCACATCTGAAATAACATGACCCGCGGCTTATGCTGCATAAATCGGTGAATATTTGCTCTTTCTCCTCAGGGGTAATAGGGTGTTATTTGCAAGGAACAGCCTGCATTTGTGGGAGTTTACATCAAACTGCTTTTCTGTTGGGGACAAATTTAGGGTCTTCGCTGCTTGCTTTTCAGTTGGCTTTGCTTGTTGTGCTGGTGACTTTTAAGACATCGCTTGTGAGTTGGGTTTGCGTGTCTGCCGGCTGAAACCGTTCGCAGATAAATGGCTGATGGTTAGAAGATAACCTGTGCTTTCCTGTGATCGTTTTGTCAGTTATTGCCTGTTTTCTGAGCTCCTTCTAAAGAAAGGGGAGTGCAGGGAGAAGCTGTGTAGTGGAGCATCAGTCAGGACAACACATACCTGCTCTTTTTGTTCCGCTGCTGGACCTGATGCCATTTCAGTTCCAGGTTTGGTACAAAACAAGTTTTGATTTCCAAAGTTCTGAATGGGACAGAAACTGGTTACCGAGAGATCACTTCTGCCCTTGCAAATTCTGCAATAATTAAGGTTGTCTGAGTTAGTCCATTTAATGATATTAAAATGAAGAGGCTGTGGGAAGATGGGTGGTGCTTGAGGAGGAGGCACTGAGCGTTACATTCCAATCGGAGTCAGAAATGATGTCTTTACATTTAAATCGCATTGATCTGCTGTGGGAAGATGCAGTGAGGTGTGCCTGGGAAGAAATGGGACACCAGAAACCTTCCCTAATTTTGACCGCTGATCATTTTGGCTTTTATAACTCCGAGATTTGCAGGTGGCACCCACGACGCTGCGCTAGCCGGTACATCGAGTTAAAGATGAGCTTTAAAGCCGTGTTGTTTCTGCCTCTCCTGTGCCAACAGGGCGCAGGGGTGGCGAAGGGCTCCGCTCTCCCCGTGGCTGGGGCAGGTCGGGCGGCTCTGAACGTGGCCACATGAAGAGGATGTTTTGATGTTCCTGCTCCACGAGTGGTCCAGCAGGTATTGGGTGTTGGGAAATACCTGCTCTACCTGCACAGGCGCTTCCTCAGCGCAGCTCGACTCGAACCTGCCTGAAAGTGCGTATTTAATTTTTACGATTGAGAAATCCAGACGCTGACAGAAGCAGACCTCGGTGTGTTTTGAGAACTGCTGTTCGCTTTCCTTTGATGAACAAAATCCTTTATCTAGGGGGGGAAGTCTGACCCTCCGCAGTGCTTTTGTGATGGGGAAGAAGCAGGTAAGGTAGGACAAGCAGCAAGAAAAGGGAAGGCTCAGGGTTGCTTACAGCCCACGGCTGCACGTGGTTGACTCGGCTTTCTCACCCTTTTCACTTTGCCTGGCTTCCAATATTTTCAGTCAACAACAGCCCTGTTGAGCAGGTGGCCTGAGTCGTTATGGCTTGTTGTTTATTTTGAATATTGATAAGATGGGAAGTATTTAAATCCATCTGGGGCATTGACATCAGAGGTCTGGATGTGTCCGCAGCAGTGATTGCGTTGTGGCTGAAACAGATCTTTATTAATTGCTTAAATAAGGCAGCCAAAAATATACGCTGCCCTGGTGCTTCATACACTCGCGTAAGAAGCAGGACGAGCATTTCTGGAGCAGGTAATTGTTGCCCTGTCAAAAGATGCTGGAAAAAACCTGCTTTTTGGAAACGTGCTGCAAGTAGCAGCACACGTCGTATTTGTCAATCGGTTGCGTTGTGTAACTGCTGCTTGCTGGAGCATTTTAGAAAACCGGAGTTGCATTTTGCTCACGAGGGGCTAGAACTGCAAATTGAAGGCTGGCTGCAGCGTTCGGCCTTTTTTTGGTTAAAACAGTTGTTGGCTCCAGCGGCGTTGTGTTCTGGGGTGTTGTAATACTGGAAAAAATTTGCATTTGTCATATTGAAATGAGGGTAGCGCGTCGTGAACTCAGAGCAGTGAAATCTGCTCTTTAAAAGATCTGAGCATCTCTGGTTCGAGCTGTAGCCGTGAGCGCTCCGGGCTCCTAGAAATAAAACCGCTGGGTGTTTTTGTACCGGGGAATAATTTGTGTGGAATCGGGCAGCTCTCAGTTTTTTAACACATTAGCTGGAAACAGCCCCTTACTCTGGAAAACATTGAGTATGTGGGAGGAGCGGTTGGGCTGGATGTGTTGGTTGCTGTGCCTTTTTGTGTTGCTTTTTTTAATGTCGTATGCTTTTCTCTAATGCAAATAATGAAGTTGTAGGGAGGGGCTGCTGAGGAGAGGAAAACTTTCATTACAGACAGCTGACATGCAGAATAATCTCTTTTTATATGCCACCTACCACGTGGTGGTTTAAAGTAAATCATAGTTCACTGGGTAAGGTTATTTCTGGCACGATTCTGCTTTTTGCGTAATAGTCCCATTCCAGCACATCTTGCTCTACCCTGAGATTTTCTGGGCAACCGTTACTTGATATCGGGCCTGAAGAACAGAAATCTTGAGGAATTTATGAAATAAATACAGGTGAAGATAAAATAAATTGAGCCAATTGTTGCTTTCTGCCTTGGATTATAACACTAATTGTAGTTGAAAATAACATTAAGATGAAAGATACAGACTGCAACAGTTCCAGACAGATTTTCTCATGAAATATTTAGGCATTTGGGGCTTTTAACTCGTCAGATCACTTTTAAAGTCATAGGGATTACAATATTATTATGGCTTTGTCTTGTTTCACAAATACTGGCATATTGATCACTGGAATGCACTCAAATGTAGAGGAAAGCTTTCTCAGAAATCTCATTTAAAATGATCAAACGCATGTTTTAATGCTCCAAGGCACCTTCTTCAATGGTGTGATTCCGAGAAAGTGGGTCTTTATTCTGTACATTCGGTGCTTTGTAGCTTCTCTCTGTTGAACGAGCTGTTTGCTCCAAACCCTCATCACAATATCAAATACAAATGTATTTAGGACGAGTGGTTGTGTGGCTAAGCAGGGGGCGGAAAAACTAAGTCGAGTCTACAGAGCCGAGAGGCTGGAACTTCTTTTATTGTCCTTTTCGTGCCAAGTTCGCATTAACTGCACCTGTATGGGCAGAAGTTGAAAAAGGTTCCTAAATGTATTTTAAACGCGGTGGTGGTGTTGCCCACGCGTTCTTATGGCTGACGGTGCGTTTGGAGATTCCCTCTAGAAAAAGCGATCGAATGGGAGATTTCCCTCCGCCGGAAAGGGGTTCGAACAGAAACGGAGCACGCGGGCACTGCGGATAACCGCAATTAACATCCAAATTAAGCGTGGCGTGTTCTAAGGTCTCGCTCGGAGTGCAGAACCAACTATCTTCAGGCCATACATTTAAAAGATGTGCATACTAATGTGGGAGAGATTTTTTTTTTTCCTATTGCCTTATGTCTTATCGTTTCAAAGACGTTGAAAAATTCCTTTATTTCTGTTCCTGTTTGAATACTGTTCATGAGGTCGAGGGGAAGAACTGGTTGATGCTGGTGGGGGTCACCTTGTTAGATGGGTCCTTTTCTCAGGAATTAAACGTAACATGTTTTCTTCTGGGAGCAGGAATCCAACCGCCCATGGGGTTTTTTTTTTTAATTGATGTTGTTTATAGGCAGCTGTGTAATAATCTATTTTGGTTGTAATCAAGCTTGGCTTATAAATACTAAAATGGCTCATATAAAACTGATTTAAACTATCAGAGCTATTTCCTTTAGGGGTTAGCGTTACCTTTTGTTTTCCGTAAAGGAAATTCCAGGATGAATTTGCAAAAGTGGTTTTGCCCTTTTAAGCCCCGCGGGATCAGGAGGATTTAAAGACTCCGCAGAACCCGCGGCGCAGAGGTCGGAGCTGCCAGCGCTTTGGTTTTCGACCCTCACGCCTTGAAAGTTCTCACTATGATGCACTTCACGCTCCAGCGTTGAAGCGTTAATAGCATTTTGGAATATTCCTTCAGTTAAAATCATCGCATAGGAGAAAATTTCATTTTTATTGTAACAGAAAGCTCAGTTTTCACCCCCCTCTACCCCCAGCTTCCAGGGAGCAGCATTAAGGAACTGAGCTAAATACCAAAGGATTAAGTACCATACTAAATATCTTCATTTAATTATAAAAACTAGTGAAACTGTTACTTTTTCTCTGCTTTAAGTTAATTCTGTACATTAATTTACTGCTATTCAGGTTCCTGCCAAGGCTTAAAATTTGCTGTGAAAACATTTCGAGAGGTTACAGCGCTAAAATACACCCTTCGTTAGCTGTATTCAGGTGCTCATTACATGGGTACTGATTGCTGCAGGGGTTTTATTTAAACTGATAAACAATGTAGCGTTAATAAGTGGCCATATGGTAAGTGAGGCTCTTCATTCAACAAAATCATCGTTAAAAGAGGCGTTTAATTAGCCGCAGTTGTGTGGGAACGGGAGGGGGTTTGGTTGCTCGTGGCCAATGCACATTAAACGCTAAAATATTTTGAAGGCAGTGAAAATGGCAAGACTGCATATGCAAACCTGACCTTTCGATCGGTCTGCACGGTCAAAGCCAGCGTGTGCGCACAAACTGATTATTGCGGCTTTACCGGTAAGATTTGAAGAATCTTAATATTTTCTGGAATTTGTAAGTTAGCGCCGTCTCCCGAAAGACGGGGCCGTGGTCCTTGCGAACGGGCGATGCGTTTTTAGAGGCTTAATATTAGTATTTATCACTGATGGGTAGAAATACGTTTGCAGAGTAGTTAAAACCTCTACAGTTCTTTTTTTGAGAATTTTCAAGGAAAACTTTATCAGGAGGAAGCTGTGTTGGTGTCTCCATCCGTGATTCCGTACTGGAGACCGAATAAGGACAAACTGGAATTCCAGCCCCCGGCAGTGACCAGTGTCTGATCGCTATTACTGCAGAAATAAAATAAAGTGCAAGCTGAAATGACGGTGATAATCAACCTACCTCTTGTCACTTATTTACCCTTAATTGTATAAACCAGGAAGAACACAGTTGAGAACGTTGCCAAGCTACTATCAGCACAACATATTATTCTTACCAAGTATAATGTTGTTGGTGTTTTTCTATGATTGAGCCTCCTAGCATCTATTTGGAGTTTAATCTGTATTTAAAAAGGTGAGAAGTTTTGTTTTGTTTTGTTTTTTCCACTAAAGAAAATGGAAGAAAAAGAATTTATAGGGCTTAAAAATCAGTGGCAAGCTGCGGATGTGGTGGACAACAGATGGAGGAAACCCCATAAACGGCTTCTATGTAAATATTAAAGTGCGTAAACGTTAGACACGTTTTGCTGATGAGGAAAGGGGGAAGGAAATCTTTTTGTCTTCCCAAAAAATCTGTTGAGAACTCCTGTGGATTTTGGAAACCCTTCTGTTGTAAATACTCAAGAAATGGCCGAGTGCGACCGCGGCGCTGCCAGGGAGCCGGTTCCCATGATGAGGAGCTGTTCCCATAAAGGAGCTTATATAGAATTGAGAAAACTCTATTTTCTCTTGATCTCCGCAGCTGAGGCGGACGTCTCTCCTCCTGCTTGCAGCTCATCAGTATTGCCTTTTATTTATTATAAATGTATTTATTAAAACGCAGCCCGGGCTGAGCGAGGCCGCCGCCGGTTCCCATTTCGGGATGCAGCGCGTGTTGGGTTCGAGTTTCACTCCTGGCTTCCTTCCCCTGGTTTTGTCTGCCTGGCACCCGGCCCCGGCAACTTTCTGCAACTGCGGAGCGATAGGACAAAAACTAAATTAGCCGTTTCAGCTTTAGCTGCCCAAAGTACTCGTTCCTCGCCTGGGATGCTTCTGTAGCAAAAGCAATTTAAAACGAATAAGCGGGCGGTCGCTTTCCGTAGACGTTATGATGATATTTAAAACTGCAAGTTCAGCGTGACGCTGGTTGCAGGGAGGGTTGCGGCCTGAAGATCGATCTCAGTACGTTCGTGCATAAGAATCGCTTTCTCAAAGGACAGAATAATGGGTGTTTTCGCAGCAGTTTGTTTCTCTGCCTTCTTTTGTGTGCCTGTAGTTAATTTGCTGGAGTCGGAAAGGACGACGCTGTTGCCGCGGGACTTTATTCTTAGTTGGGACATTTATGGCCCTGGCCCTGCATCAGGAACCTTCCCAGTGCACCACAGAAGATGGGAAATTCTGCAGAAACTGGTGATTTTGATGCCGTTCGGAAGGAGCACACAGTGGGGACTGGAGTTTTTCAGAATGAGTGTATGCAAGGTTGGGAGGCTCTTGCCTCTTCCGGCTGAACATTTCAAATACCAGAGCCATGGTGGTTTTATCTCATGTTCTCAAGCACCTGTTTGCTTGTTTGGCTCGTCACTAGTGTTACGCTTTGCGTGGGGTTTTTTTGTTGTTGTTTTTATCTAGTACTTAAAAATAAAGGAAAGAATGTATTTAGCTCTGAATTACCGAATTGTGATGGCCTCTGGCTTGGACAAGGTATGTTACTAAAATGTCGCTGCCTTCTGTTTGTAGACTTAGGAGTTACTGGTGAAAGTTCCCTTTGAGAAATATTCTTATTCTTTGCCTGGAACCAAAGTGTTTTCCTTGTTTTTACAAGAAATAACTCAGTTTTGGGCCTGTGTTGAATTTAGGAGAAGGAAAGCTTACAAACCCGCGGTTGGGTGGTGACTCCTCCAGCAACGCGATTGTGCGTACGTACGGTCGTACACGTGTTGTGTTGATCGGTGTTTGATGCGATGCCGAAAGCACTCGGTGGAAATGGTCGTGTTTTTACTGTTAAAATTGTAGAACTGACAGATTCCTGCTGTAATGCATAAAATATGTGTGCTATTCTGTTATGTTAATGTATAAAATACATTTACTTGGTTGTCAGATACCGCAGTGAGGATGAGCGATAAGATAGAGGCCGACTTTGAAGATGGTGTGAATGGAAGTTTGTGAAATTGTCCCTTAAAGTCACATTGAAGTCCTGCTTTCTACTTGGTCTTGTCTTTTTTATTTTTCTTCTTTCTTTCTTTTTTTCTCTTTTTTTAAACCTTCCTTTTCCTGTTGTTGATGGTCTCAGGAAAGGTGGAGGAGGTTTTCTATGTACCCTAAAGACAGAGCCTTGGGGACAGGACTTGGCAAGTGAGTCCGTGGCAGTGATTTTGATTATTTAAATGAACCCCGTGTTAACTAACAGGTTAAGTCTATGGCAGTGTTTGTCTCGTTACTTTTTAGGGGAGCCGTGTGTTAATTAATTGTGCAATTAGCAGGCAAACACCCTTTCATTTGTGATCCGCCATCCCTCTTCCCGACACGTTTCCGTAGCTCACGTGTAACAGTTGCGCAACTGTTGACAGCTTTGATTAATACGAGGGAAGTATTTAATGTGCTTTCGAATTCATTGAGTAATTTAATATCTAAGAACATGGTATATAGCAAATAACGAATTAGGGAGCAGGTGGCGAGTGGAGCTGTCGTTTGGCCGAACCGCTGCGGTGCAAGTGGTTTATCAAGGGCAGCCCCCACGTCTTGCGTTTCCAGCCTTCACTGCTGTATTGTTCTTTTATTTTTATGTTTTTGTTTTTAATTGTGGAGGGCATCTGTCAGCATTAGTGTGATTTTTTGATCGTCATAAATCTTTCCTTTGCAGAACTGCTGGGTTTGAGTTTGTTTTGCAAACACGGCTCTGAGTAGCAAAGGGATTTTGGTGGAGGATTGAGTGATGTTTAGTAGACACTTTAAAAAAAAAAAAATCCACCCCTTTTCACGGCCTAGTTTATAGTAACTTAATAAAACTGGCATGAAAGAACACTGACAAGTTCAAAATTAAACAGGTTTGTTTATAATAGCCGCGATTCAGTATTTAAGTGCCAGGACACGCGGCTGTGACGTCCCAAGAATCTCCTCGTCGCTCGGGGAGGGGACGGCCCGAGCCGGGAGGGGACGGAGCTCACACAGACACTGTTCTCTCCCAAATCCGTAAATTGCTGACAGCACGTTTCCCCTTGGAAATGTTCAGTATTTTGTTTCCGTACGTGCAAATGTGATGGTTGGGAAAAGGGAGGTGTGGGTGATGAGCAAGCGCTGAGGAGGAGGTTGTTATCTCTTGGGTTTTTTCCCTAAAGCTGGGTGAGGGGTGTTTGTCCCCTGCCCTCTCTCCATATCAGGGACACCACGGTGCATCTTTCCGGGAACAACAAGAGCAAAATACATGAACACGAGGCTGTGGAAGCTGCACCTCGAGGGGCCGTTTCACGCTGTCTGTAGGAACCGGTGCTTGTGGTTTGATGCGCGCGCATTCGGGGCCTCTTTTTTTTTTTTTCTGTTCCTTTTCTCTCGCCTTTTTTTAAACTAGGGCTGTGCGTTGTGCTCCTTGAGTGAAAACGGTCTGCTTTGCTGAGTTGTCATCTGTCTTCAGCCCTGTAGCTGGCACTGTGTCAGCGTTATCATTAAAACGAGCCGTGCTGCTCGGCTGCAGAGGTACCGCACGGGCCTCTGTTCCTTACAAGGGAGAAATCTGGATGGGTTCTCTAAAATAATTTTACTTTCTAAGTGTTGCAGCAGTCACTGGCTGGCGATGCTGATTGGGAGCGGTTAAGTGATGGTTTCTTCCATTTGCGATCACTCGGAGTCTCTGGGCTGCTTTAAACAGAGCCAGCTTTCTCCTGCATTCTTGATAGCGGAAAGTACGACGTTTTCATCTCTTACAGCGCATTGCAAACTCGCTACAACCTCAGGCAGGGTTAGCCTGACCTCGGTTTGTCTGAATGAAGTTTTGTGTCGAGTATATTACGGAGAAAAAGTCCGATGGGAGTTAATCAGCATCCATCCCTCCTGCAGAACCAAGTTGTAGGAAAAGCAAACTGAGAGAAGAGCCTGCAGAGCACGGGAAGCTCCCGAGCGCTTGGAGATCCGCAGCGGCCGGTTTTCGCGTGAGGGTTTGATTAATCCCCTTTGTCAGAATGGATCAAGTTTATTAATCGGTTAAAAAGTGCCCGTGTCCGTTTAAACCTGCCTGAGAGCACGGTGGAAACCCGGCCGGTGCCCTTGGCGGTCGCTGCCATGTTCAGTACGCCTCCCCCTTGCCTCTCGGTCCAACCGTGGCCTTCTGACTCATTTAGTACTGACTCACATTTTTAAATATCTTCGCCGATCTGCTCTCTGTAGCCTGTTGTTCAGCAGCGCGTTTCCCCGGGTTTCTGGGGTAACGCTTTCCCATGATGTGCTGCGGGTGCGAACGCGGCACCAGGGGGTTCCAGTAAGTTGTGGGAGCCCAGGTCCTGTTTGCTTTCAACAGGACTTGGTCATTGAACTGGTCTTTAAAATTCCCACCTCTGGGTTAGCAATGAGCAGTCAGAAATCGAGAGAAGATATCCATCTATCCATCTATCCATCTATCCATCTATCCATCTATCCATCTATCCATCTATCCATCTATCCATCTATCCATCTATCCATCTACCTACCTACCTACCTACCTACCTACCTACCTACCTACCTACCTATATCTGTAGATCAAATCCATGGCATCGAGGTAGAAGGCGTTGCCAGAGGAAGGGGGAAAAGCGACACTTTGGAAATGTATGTGTGATCTTTTTGCAAGTGTAGTCATCAAATAACAGGGACAGGGGATTGTGGGCAGAAGTGGCAACTTCACTTAAGTGCAGTAAAAATTGTAAAGCAAACAGACAAGCGCTTTAGGCAATGATTTGAAAACAGTGAGTAAGAAGAGGAGAAGTACTTCTCCCCGTGGTGGCAATTTTGTCTTTCCCTGTCTTCAGACTATATTTTATTGCTATCAGATCTGGTAGACAAAAATCAGGAACTTAAAATGGTCTCTGTTTTCAGACTGAAGCTTTGTCGCTGGGTGTAAAAGACGTGTTGGCTGAGCCGATGCTGCTCCAGGAGCTGTGGAGCACGGGGACAAGTTTTGCTTCTCGCTTCCGAAAGCCAGCGTGGCCCCATGTTAAACAGAAATGTGAACTTCGCAGTTGTGAGCTTGATCTTTATATCCTAAGACAGTTCAGTTTTGTGTCTTCTTCCTGTGGTTTATCTTAACTGCAAGTTCAATTTTTAAAGCAGTTTTTAATGATGTAATCAAGTAGAAATTGTGGTCTGCCGTTGGTTTGCACCTGAACCCCCCCCCCCCATATCTTTTACTGTCCCAGAGGCAAAGTTAAATTGTGCCAGAGTTCTTGTTTTTAAGGTAATTTGATTTGAGTATTCAGAAATTGCACAGAGCTCCATTGATAAAGCAAAAAGCAAATTTCATAACAAGGATGTTTTGGTTTGAAACTGCAAAGAGAAAATCTGATGCTTACATACACTGTAACTGGAAAAATGATTAATCCTTTTCTTCCTTTTCAGTCCCTTGTAGGGAGCCTGGAATTACCTTCAGTAGGGCTGCTAACACTGATGAGAGGACTTTTATGCCAAGGTATGAGGTTTTTTAATGTTCTCAATATATTTAAAATGAAATTGTTAACTATGAAAACATTGGCAGTTAGGGAAGCTTGAGAATTTATATGTGTTTAACGCATTGTTTAAAATGAAAAGTTGTTTGAATGTTATTTACTCCAGCGGGGAGAATAAACCCTGAGGTTTTGTGTTCTGTCTTTCCTAATGTCCTCTGCTATTGTAGAAATTACAAATCTCTGATTACAGTCCACAGTTTTTAAGGCTGAGTCAAGAATGTGTCTGCTTTGATTTTTATTTTTTTAAGTCTTTTGTTATCATCTTAATGGAGATGGTGCCATCAGTTGTGGCCAGTCTTTCATCAAGTTACGCAAAACCATCAGGCCATGTGCTCTTGCCAGTCTTCCTCATGCTGAGCAGTGCATTGTACCTCCAGAGGTGTTTGGAGAAGGAAGGAGAAACTAATAAATACAAACTGCCCTCTTCGGGTGTATTAAATTGTACTTGGGCATCTGCATTTCACAGGCCGCACTTCACATTTGAGATTAGCCTGAAGTTCCTGCACCCACTTTGTTTCAGTGCTGTGTTTGCTTATCTTCTTGGGGCTTTTCTCTCCCCACCACTCGAATTATAAACTTCTTGCTGAGCTGGTGAAACTTCTGTGACAGGAGCAGGTAATTTTTGCATGGGCCTTATCTGCTGAGAGGCCTCAGCCCTTCTCCCCGCAGCCTCTGCCCGGCTTCTTCCGCTGGCTGGGAAATACCCCCCGAGTTTTGCTTCTTTGTGCCCCGATTCATCCGCTCGGTTATGATGGGGCAAAAGATGATTCGTGCGGTTAACAGAGCGCGAGCGCTTGGCTGAATAAAGATGTGGGTGAGCACGGCTCGGAGCCACGTTTCAGGTTACGGCTTCGTCTGCGTGCGCATCCAGCTGCTGGTCCCTCTCAAAGATCCTTCTGCCAACCTGCCGGCCCTGCCTTGCGTTTTTGTATATTAAAACAAATATCCCGCATCTTTTCTTTATCATTCCATCTGTCTACAGGCCCTTTGCTCTTCCTTCAGGAAGGAGCTGGGCATCTTGATGCTCGAATATCCATTTCGGTCACTCCCCAAGCGGTGTTGGCAGCAGCAGCAGCAAAGAGATGCTCCTGTCAAAGAATCAAGAAGAGATTAATCCTGAGGTGTCAGGTGTTTCACAGCGCAGAACCGACGTTTATTCATGATTATAGATGAAATCTGAACCCTGCTCATTTATTACTCCGTATTTCAAGTTATATTTTTTACGCTCCTTCGTGATCGTTCTTTTCTTGACTCCAACGAAACACTCAACGCCCATGATTTCATTCCATTTTGAAACGTAGCCCTTGCAACTCCTCTACAGAGAGCTCTGCATGGAAATGAATGCTACAGTGTCTGACTGTTGAGGTGGGCATAAAGAGTTGCCAAAGGAAAAGTTGGCGCGGACGCAGCATAGTAATTCCTTGAGCGCTCTATTCCTGTTGTATAAACAGATAATATTAACATACTTGTGAAAGAGCTACGAGATAATTAAGGCGTATGGGGTTTACAGTAATAAGGCTCATGTGTCTCAGGATCTTGGTTTCCTGTTGCACCTGAAAAAAAAAAGAATCAGCAAATACTGCAGAGAAGAAATGAGAAGTTACTCTTGTACTGCTCCCAGCTGAAACTTTCCCACAAGTATTTTTACTATAAATAAGAAGTGAAAGAGTTCACAGCTAAATTTAACCCTTAGCTTGATTGCTTTCCGGGTTTTCTTGGGTGGAACTGGAGGGAGATGAAGAGAAACTGGATCAATAAGTTGCATTTATACTTTATAAAAATGCATTGCCTTTTCATTTCTAAGGATTATCAAGGGGAGAATCGTTGCTAATTGGAATTCCCCTCTCCATCCCATCCAAAATCAGAATTTTTGAGAGAAAGGAAGTGAATCTTACTACTT
The DNA here is from genome assembly GCA_013399365.1 of Pampusana beccarii. NCBI lineage: Eukaryota > Metazoa > Chordata > Aves > Columbiformes > Columbidae > Pampusana > Pampusana beccarii. The sequence goes on along the minus strand of VWYH01004025.1, from coordinate 1,137,414 downwards.
GGGAAATTTTCAAGCAGAAGAGCTTACAGCTATCAACATTTTAATCAAAAATAGCATCATCGTTCTACAGTGCATACACATTGCTCTGCTTTTAAATATTCAAAGTTACCATTCTGGAAAACCCCTTTCAGTTTGACTTCATTTCACAGTTTCTATGAAGTTAAGCAACTGCGGCTAATAGAGGCTTCAAGAATTGAATGAAAACCAGCACAAGGTGCTTAAAACCGATAGCTTCAGCTTTAATTCCTCCCCTAAGGCTTGGCAACGTGGGTGCAGAGAGCCTCAGAGCGGGCAGGCGAGTCCTGGATATCTGTCCTTTCGATTCAAATGAGCTTAAAGTTGTGTTAAACCGGCCACAGAACTTGTACGCCTCCCTCCAGCTGCACGCGGGGCTTTTTAAATGTTTGGTTTAACCTATACTTGTGTCACATTTAGACCGTAAAACATCCTGTGGTTTAAGGTTCAAAGTGGGATGTTTGGGCATGGTTTCCAGTGTCCTGTTCAGCTGCTGGTCCCAGTACAGCTCTGGTGGGCACTGGCCGTGGGTGCGCGGCAGCACGTGGGTTCCTTCTTGACCTCACGTGTTAGCAGCTTTCCCTTGGGAATTTAAACGATAGGAAAAAAAGCCTGTCCCGATTTAATGATTACATAAACTTGAGACACAGATTGTCAGGGAGTTGTCCACACTCACAAAGCTAAAAATACGATCCCTGCTCTTCGCAGACGCTCGTTAACGGCAGTCGACAAGGTGAGACGTTCCTCGATCGAACCGCTTGGAAGACGTTTTTATTTTTAAAGAGAGCCGGCGAACACATAAATCCTGTAGCAGGGTTGGTTTGAAATGCCTCGGAGAAATGCAGCTTGCCCAGCCTCATAGCGTTCGTGTTTCCGAAGCCTTACTTGGGAAGAAAGCGCTATCTTGCAGGGAAGAGGGGAAGATAATTCGCTGCTGAGGTCATTGTTTGCTTGAGCTCCGTTGATAGGGACAGCCCAGCCTGGCTTCTCATGTAAACATAGTGTAAAATGTTTATCACCGGCTTTGTCATTTGCCTTATTTGTCGGGGAATCTCGGTGAGAATGAGAAGTTTTTCTGGTGCTGCGTAGCGAGTTAGAGGGAGTTGCAAGATTTCCATAAAAAGGCAGAGCCCTTGCTTGGGCGAGCAGCGAGGTTCTGCCTTGGCAGCCGTGAGTTAGGCCTGACCTTTTCCAGAGAGAAAATCCTGACCTAAATCTTTCCCTGCCGGGGGGTGGGTGGGAGAAGTAAACCTCTCTCCTTGCATCTTGCTGATGTAATTTTGCTGACCGATCCTCATTGTTTTGTGCTCTAAAACGCTGAGAATGCAGAGGACGGGCGGCCGGAGCTTGTGTTGCACGGTGCAGCCGGGCGCGTGTGGCTGCGCCGTGTTGGTGCCGCGGGGTTTCCGTCCTCTTCCTCTCCCAGCACCGACAGAGCATCCCCTGTAAACCGGGGCTGTCAGAGCAGCCGTCTAAACTTGAGTGTCCAGCTGGAAAAATCAAAAACTTAGCTGTTATTCAAGAGATTTTTGTCCTCAGGAGTATTTGGAGAAGGGGAGCGCGTTGCTGCTTTCAAGACAGCGTCGTAAATTTGTGTGTACGGGTACGCTTTTAACTGTTGGCTTTTTTCCTGCTTTCCAGATTGTCTCTATTTGAACAGACCACACCATGCGTGAGTACAAGCTAGTGGTCCTTGGCTCAGGAGGTGTGGGCAAGTCCGCGTTGGTGAGTTTTGGGAAGCGGTTCCGAAACCGATAACACAAACATCAAACCCGGCCGATCTCATTGCAGACCGTGCTGATTAAATGCATTGGGATATTTGTATGACTTTTAAAGCGTGTAGTGACTCCCACGTAGCCACTGTTACACTGCAGAAATATCTGTCTGTCATGGTTTTGGAGCAGCAGGTGATTAATTGCTGTTACAATAGTTCGCGTTTCATTTCTGCTTCCCGCATGGGTGTAATATTGTAAATGACCAAATGTCTAAGTACTAAAAGCCTAACCTGCACTGGAGCAGTGAATGCAGCTCTGTGTACGTCGACAGCTGTGTTTTCCATCCTGGATAGAACCCGAATGTACAGCCTGGACTGAAAATACGGGGCAGAACGAGAAGTGACCTCCAGCATGCAGAGGGACAAGCAAACTGATGACATTTTGCACTCCTAAGTACTCGTGTTGTTTCCAATAAGAGGTTTACATAGCAGGGTTGATAGGAAAGCATTGTAAGAGAGATTTCTGTCACCTGTTTATCACACATCAGTCAAGCAGCTCGCTCCGACAAGAAAGGCAAAGAACTGGTCAAGTGTAAAGTTATCTGAAACAAGGAACTGCACCGTGTTCCTGTTCACAGAAGATGATAATAGCTGACCAGCTCTTCACATCATAGATGCTGCTTCTTGCGGCGCTGATTATTCTGAAATGGGCTGCTAATAACCTTGGTGAATCACCTGCAGAATCCAGATTGAACAGGAGGAAAGATTATTCAATTATGTATCACATTTGATGCACTGTCTCAGAGATCCCATCCTGACCTTTACAAGACGTAGGTGTCTGATTTTTTTGGTACCCTGTTCTTACATAGCAACTGAAGCCATCTGTTGTACTTTTTCCACCAGCATCCCCTTGATTATCATGCTTTTGTTATGTAATACTGAAAGATTCTCTAGGTAAAATAGGGCATGGATTCATGTGCTGTACATAAAAATTATTCAGTGTCTGACATACTCGAATTTCCTTATTTGTGGTGTGAAGTCTGAGTCAGCATCCATCTCTGGCCTTTTTAAAAGCTGAAATGCAAATAGTCTGGTAAAGAGAAGTTAAATTATTTTTGATAGTCTAGGTGCTAAGTAAGCATATATTCTAATTAATTTGCAACAATGATCCATATGCTTATAACAGGACACTGTAAGTGCCAGTTGTCAGCTAAGAGTGAATAATATTTAGCTTTCAAGATAATTATCTGCTTATTCACAAGCCTTAGAAAGGAGAAGTTACAAGGTGGGATTTAAAATAATACGGGGGTCACTTTAAAATTTCTTTCTTTGCACTGTATAAACGAAAATGTCTAACAAAGAGGCTGGTGTTCCCTTTCAGTCTGTGTTTTCATTACAATATGGTGTTGTTTCACTGCAAATCCTCCCTGTTGTTTTAACTCTTCTGTGCCAACGTGATGCTGATTGTGCCTCTTGGTTATGATGACAGCATAGCAGAAAAACCTTCACGGTTATAAGGCACAGTATTTTGTTTCCTGTACAGTAGTTTTCTCCCCATTTCAAATGAGAGTAAAAATCTTCTGGATTATCAGTGGGTAGATAGAATTATCAAGAGTATCCAGTTGTGCATAGTCCTATATAAATCTCAAAGCTGGGATGCACAACCCTCAAAGTGAGGAAGAGTTTAAAAAGTCTTGAATCCACCGTAACCTGAAAACAACCCCAGATTTGTATCTTCTTTCCACCCGTAATCTGTAAAAGCAAAGTACATCAGAGATTAAGAATATTACGTAGTAAGACAGGTTATGAATGAAGTTGAATAGAATGATAATTAAGATGGTGTGTGATTGGTGTCTATGTGAACACACAAGCATCAGTTAAGAGAACAAGTTAGAACAGTGATTTATTAGAAATCAAACAATTTGGAAAGAGAATATGTGGGTTATTTTTTTTATCCTGAACAGTACTGTATTTGTGGACATAAAATAAGACTCTGGGTGTTTATAGGAGACAGGTAAAGTGTTTTGAGTGGTTTGCCAGGTTCTCACACTGAAGGCTTGTTCACATCCGTAACCTACAATTCTTATCGTTGCTTTCCGTTGCTGGTATAATGCTGTAATCCACATTAATAGCGGTATCTTATTATAATGATTTTGCTGAGACCTGTTATCTGAAAGGCAGACTGGGACACATTGCAGTGTGACAAAACAATACTGGAGAAGCGAAGGCTTTGATCATTAGAGTATAAAATAGGTTTATTTAGTGATGTAGGATGATTTTAAAATGAGGTTGTACTAGAAATTCTTCCTTCATATAATAAAACAAAGCCAACCGTGAGGAACTGCTCAGTTTCCAGCGTACCGCGAGATGTTCTGCCCATATCTGGCACGTGTCACTGGAAGTTTGCAAGTGTTGGTGTGACAAATGTGAACCCTCTTGCACAAAAATCTCAGCCTCCTGTCCGAACAAAATACAGCTTCTCGAAACAGGTAGCGACTTTGCAGCATTTGTGTTTTAAAAACAACTCATAGAGAGTTCAGCTGGCCAGAGTTAGTTGGTGCGTTTGATTTTAAAGAGACAAAATTAAATGCTGGGATCTCAGTTTTACAAACAACCACCACCTTGTTCTACAAACCAAAGGCAGCACGTGCAGAGCTTGGATATCCAGAGATGGGTCGCATCCAAACGACGGCTTGATGGGAAATATTTAGTGTAGATTTGCTTTGAATAATTATAGAGGAGAGGAAGGACTTCCCCTGTGAAATGAGTGATGTCTCCTCCTTTAATGGTTTAATACAAATTGAGTAACTGGAGACGCTCCAGATTTAACTTGCTGCTTTGAAATACGTCTGTGCTCTGGGCATGTAATCCAGAGTAGCTCCACTGTAAATCTAATGTGATTTGAATTGAAATGTGGATTTTCCACCATGTGCTTTTCCACAGGGTACAGATTGCCAGTTCTTCTGATTAAACTTCAAGTCTTCCATATTTGGTGATTTTTTTTTTTTTTTCTTCTTCTGAAGTCACAGGCGCTGATAGTAAAGGCGTTTTAGAGGAGATCATCTTTTATGAAAGAGCAAGCAAGCAAACAGTTTACGTTTCAAAAAAGTTTCAAAAACGTGCATGAATAAAGTGATTCTTAACATGACAGAAACGATGCAAATTTTATTTTTAAAAATTGAAACTTCATATGTCTTTTTCTGTGCTTCCCACTGTTGAATTTTGTTGAGTAGTTTTTGAGTCGTTACTTTTTCATAAAGTGCTTCTTGGTAAATGTTACTGGTTGTGTCCAGTCCACTTAATTTTCTTCTTCTTTCCTTTCTGCCTAGACTGTACAGTTTGTTCAGGGAATTTTTGTTGAAAAATATGACCCAACAATAGAAGATTCATACAGAAAGGTAAAATAACAGCATTCTTCTTTCTTTCAAGTCTTATAGAGCTTGCTTCTTTTTAATAATGCAACAAAGAGATGGGAACAGCTCAACCAAACTAGGGTCTGGTCTGTTTGCTGTAATTTGACATATAATTATTACTTCAAAACATGAAGGTATAAATATTTGCTATATGCATATGCAAGTCTGTATAGCTGTTTTGGGTGCAGGCTTGTAATTGCTGAGCAAAAGTCCTTGTCAGGATCCCTGATGCTGTTGCGTTACGTAATTCTGTCCACAGAGCTGCTTTCTTCACTCCACTGATGTCAAGGAACCCATTGTTTTACAGATTACCATAAGTGTTACCATCATTAAAGGCACCAAACCAGAAACCAGAAACTTTTAACATTTGTGATAATTAAATGTCCATTGTGGTATGAGTCCTGCTGTTAAATTTATTTGACTTCCCTGGAATTACCCTCGTTGGATCTGAGACATTTCTCAGTGAGCGCAAGACTTGCTAAGCCTGACTGTGAGGATCACCAATATTTTGCTTTTCCTTTTCTTCCTTATTCCCTTCTTCCCTAGCAGAAAAAAAAAAAAAAAATAAATAAAAAAAAATAGAAGTTTAAAGTCCTTTGATTTGTAAGAGTGGATTTGATCTCGCTGAAGTTGAGAAGCCTCATTTAGGCCTCATTTGGGCCTTTATAATCAGCAGGCCTGGAGCAAAAGTGAGCTGACCCAAATGCTTGGCTTGGGGCATAATTAATCCTCTAATCGCGGTGCCTCTCTTAGCGCTGGGCAAGTTTATGTGGCCGCCTTGCTCACAGAGCTCTTTACACAGAAGTAAAAATGAAGCCGAATTTCCTCTTGCCTGGCCCATTTTAGTTTTAATTGCGTGTGTCTCTTCCCTTTCTTCCCCAGCAAGTGGAAGTAGACTGTCAACAGTGTATGCTTGAAATCCTCGATACAGCAGGGACAGTAAGTACAATTTCTAGTTGGAATGGAGTTTCTTTGTCCTTATCTGTTGTCTGGTCCCATGGCAGACTCCTGCTTAACACTATCAGAAAAAGAAATGAACGATCACTAGAAAATATGTCAGCCAGATATTAACAGCGTGGGTTATGGTTTGGGGCATAGAACAGTTTGTTTGCAGATACATTTTTATTGCTACTCCTGATTTTTTTTCTCATTTGCCTTTTTCTCTGTTAGGGGGAGAAAAAGAAAAAGGGAAAGAAATGGGTTAATGCTTTTATTAAATTTGCATGCTTCAGTGGTTCTCTGTAGGGGGTAAAAATGTAAATGTGTGCTGCACAGTGCTATATACTTGTCCATTATAATAAAAGTATTGTTTTGTTCATTGGCCATATTCACTAGCTAATTACTTTTAAAAATATTTGATTACAGGAGCAATTTACAGCAATGAGGGATCTCTATATGAAGAACGGTCAAGGGTTTGCACTAGTATATTCTATAACAGCACAGTCCACGTTTAATGACTTACAGGACCTGCGGGAGCAGATTTTACGGGTTAAGGACACTGAAGATGTAAGTAGAATATTTTTTTCCTTTGCAAATGTTTAAAATGTTTCTGTAACTAAGTGTACATGAATTTATGAGGAAGATTTCTTTCTAAGAAATTTCTTCCTAAGGGCCATAGTGAAGCCACATTTTCATGTGTGCTGGAAGGCCAACAGATTTTGGAAATGCTGGGAGTTGATTGAAAAATAAATTTCTCTCTCTTTTTAGCTCCTTTCCAGTATTTACATGTTCTTCTTTCACTGGCTTTGAGTTCTGCTTTCCCTCAATCCATCAGAACCAAAACTTTGACGGAATTTTAGGTTGTTGTATGAAAATGTGCTTTCTGGAGGAAAGGAGGATGTTGAAGGGTCTGTCGCTCCTGTGTGTGATCGGGGGGGTTCAGCTTTGTGCTGCCGGTGTCCCTGGGAATGGCTGGAAGAGTCTTAGCTACTGCAATTTGCAATTTCAGGTGTTTAAATCCCTTTTTAAAACAAGGAAAAATTACATTAAGATACTTTGCATGCAGTCCTGCTTGACAGAAGAAAACTATTTACCATATTTCCAGTTCAGGCCTCAACTCCTGTCGCTGGGACTCCTCGGCAAGCTTTTAATTTCTCAATGCGTGATACAAGAGAGGTTGCCGGTGGCTTTTGCCGCATTGGCCACGTGGCTGTGCAGAAGTGTGGGAACTCTCTCCTCCAGCAGAAGCTGAAATTATATATATTTTTTTTTCCCTAACAGTCGATAACATATTCAAGGGTTCACCCTGAGGAGTGTGGAAAAGATTGCCAATTTTTTTTTCCACTGACAGCTTGAAGGTAGCAGCTGCCTTTGCTGTCGGGTTGTGTCGGCCACTGTGATGTGCCCGGGGGGGATGAGCCGTATCCCCATTACCTTGTTTTGAATGGCTTTGGTTCCCTCCTTGGTTTAACGAGCTGAACTGCTATTTATGCAAAACTGGTTTTCATTTAGGTAGGGATTACTCCCGGATAAATCCCTGGAAACACGCGTCCTCCGTCAGCCCCTCGGCTCGAGGGGAATTTGCACCGTAAGCCGGTCAAGTTCATCGGACAATAGAGACTGTTGCTTTCGTTTTGACTTCAGCGATTTGATTAAATTATTCAAATGCATTTATTTATTTTGTGTTAGGGGGATGTTACTTGTTGAATCCAAGCCTGGGAACCTTTAGAACGTTTAAGTCATGTTCTGCAGAGTTAGGAAAATGCCTTCTTTCCTGTATTTAGGTTCAGAATGTGTCTTTCAAAATACCAATACATAAACCGTTAAATTATATACGTCTAACAAAGGTTAAATTCCAGTCTTCTACATGAAATAGTAAATGATCAGAAGCTAGTTGTTCATCAAACCCTGCTTTCGACTCTATGATAAACAATTACTACCTCTTCAAATAACCTTATATAGAGTTTCCTGTCTTTCAAACCTATAATGTTTACCCATCTAAGTAACATTTTTTTCTATTATTTCACATCTTAATATACTTTTTTTTTTTTGCTGAACATGTTCAAAACACATTTTCATGTTTTGGTGTGAGAAAGTTTCTCTTAACTATCTAGAAAACTGTAAAGAATGGGATTAAGCTGATAGTTCTAAATATCCAGTTGGTCTCTGCTTTTTTCGGATTTGCCGCATTTGTATTTGTGACTTTGGGTTTCTGATCTAATAAGTAAAACTTATTTCTCAAAAAAAGAAGACATCATTTCTAATCAGTATGGCTGTAAATTTTAGATACAAAAACTAATCTTGAGTGTAGTTGAATTGAGAAGAGACTACAAATATTATCACCGAAGTAGATTAAAAACGGACAGTCTGTTGTGGTTTACCAAAGGAAGTGGATAATGATTTATTTTCCAGCTGGAAAGTACTCATTTTCTGTTCAAAGAATTAAACGCTTCAGGAAACAGAGCAGGGTGCACACCCATTATCAGCAGTTCTTTACTTTTTTTGCTGCTTTTACCCAGCGTAAGGGAAACAGGATGCTGCTGTGTGCACGCCGAGCACCGCGGTCCTGCGCTTCAAATCCCACCTCAGCTCTGCCTGGATCGCCCCCTCAGATCTGTATGAGATGCAGGTTGTAACAGCAAATTGAAAATTATACGTAACCCGCGATTTTCAGGTGTAAAAAGTCCCGAGCTGCGTATCCGTCTCCAAAGCGGCTGCGAAAACGTGTGGCTGGAGCTCGGGGCTGTGCTGCCATCTCATCGGCGTGGAAACGATACCTGAGAGTGGGTGGTTTTGTGGCTTGTTGTGGAGTTTTCAAGGTGCTTTAGGTGTTTTCTTTCTTTGCTTGTTTAAGGTCTTTTCTACCTATTTGTGACATCTCAATGGGTTGCAGCCATGGTTGAGACTGCCCGAGAAGCAGAGAGAGCCTGAAATTGCATATCGGGCCTTTATTTCCAAGATACTCCAGCCACGGTCGTTTTCCTACAGTATTAAATTTCTCTGTCTTTCTGTAGGAAATGTCACAAGGAATATGATTTCCCCAAAGCACTTTCTACCTCGTGAAGGAGCGAGAAGGTGACTCGCTCAGACGCTTTCGAAAGCCGGTGGCTTAATGAGAGGGGCGGATGCCCTTTTGTCATTGTCTTGGACAAACTGTGTGCATTACGAATCTTTTGAACATGTATCAAATGCTTGTTTTAATATTGCATGAGATTATTTCTTGGAAGAGATGTCCAGGGCAGTGCATTGCAAAGGTGCTTCCATTTATTGTTGTGTGGCTTGGCATCAGGTTGACAAGAGAGGTCAGAGGGGCTGAAACATATTATGGATGTCTTAAAACACGTATGTTTTGTTCTCTAAACCAGGCTTAAGTTGGCAGGCAATTTAGCCTCCTGTCACATGGAAGTCCTGAAATACATTTAGGTAGTAAATTAAGTTTTTTGTTACTCGAGTGGTGTTGGATGTAGAGAACAGAAAATAAATCTCTACTAACTTAAGATTGTGCTGAACTATTACCATTTGGTATTACAATGTCCGCCGTGCGTTTAATTCTTAGGGAACCAGAGTGCCCATAGCACAGACTTTGTTCAGCCCTTTCCCAGCAGGCATCTAAATCCCAGTCTAGTCTGAGCTCTGCTGAACTCCTGATTTTTATTGTTTTTCATGCTGTCTGCGTTTCCCCCCCTCCTCACGTGCCTATGTGAGCCGAGGCGTTAACGGTCCGTGTTGCACGTTAACTTGCTGATGCGTCTCTTGTTCGCGCTTGTCTCCTCTGCAGGTTCCGATGATTCTGGTTGGCAATAAATGTGACCTGGAGGAAGAGCGTGTGGTCGGCAAAGAACAGGGTCAAAACTTAGCAAGACAGTGGTGTAACTGTGCCTTTCTAGAATCGTCTGCAAAGTCTAAAATCAACGTTAACGAGGTAACTATCAGCTGTTCCCTTGTCTTTCCTACTTCAGTGTGAACGCCATGTTAAACCAGCACGCGATCCTTCATATATTTCCCCATCAGGCTGGTTCTGAGATCTTAGCCCAAGAAAGGTTTGAGATGCAGTGTATTTAGCTACTGCTTTCTGTTTGTTTTAAGGAGATCTGCTCCTTTTTCTCTGTAAAGCGTGGGTGACTTCTCCAGGTAAGTGCTTTCTATAGCTGTGCCAGCAAACATGAACAGCAGAGGGTCCTGAGCAAGCCCAGTGAGCTGGATGCCTCTTAGCTTAGATAAACTTGATCTGGAAAAGTTTACTTTTTCAAGATAACTGCTGCTGCTATTCAGAACGTGGATTATGCCCCATTGTATCACTCGTCGTGTTGCGTAGTGTTGGCTGCTGTTTTTGAAGTATTTGCTTTTCACATTCCTGCTACGTCTGCCTGCACAAGCAGCCTGCCCATCGCAGTCCTCCTCTGCTAAGCCACCAAGTTGGGCTGTGCCCAAACAGAAATCTGTGTCAACAGTTCCCTTCTTTAAACGAGAAACACCTTTGCCACCGGTGTGCGTTTTCCTGCTGCCTGGGGTAGCGCGGCTGTGCTGAGGAAGCTCCGCTTGACGTCGGGCTCCGAGTTTTTATTCTCTGCCGCGAATTATCTGCCTGTGACAGAGGCCAGGCTTCCAGCCACCAGGGCTGAGGTGACCCTGCTGAGCGGAGCTGGGTTGGTGCCAGGCGATAAGCGGGACCGTTAAGGAGGCCGTGCGATAAGCAGGAGCAGTAGGAGCCTGGACCAGCCCCGGTGTTAATTCGGCAGCGGGTGGGACGTGCGCAGCCCCTCATCCACCCTGCAGAACAGGACGGGGGCTCCGGGCGGCAGGAATTGCACTTTCTAGGCTTGGGATTAGCGGGTTGGAGTGTGCGCTGATCTAATGTGGTAAATATAGCTCGTCGGGCCAGACTCCTGCCAAAAGGGATAGTTTTGTGTGTGTGTGTCTGAGCTGTAGTAAAACGACGACTGTTAATGAAGAAACTAGCGGCTCGGTCATTGAACAGATCGCCATGGGGTATAACGAATTCTGTTTTATTTGTATTTGCACAGTTTGTGGTTAAGACTGACTTAAAGGTGCCTTAGAGCTTTCCTGAGAGCAGGGAAGGGGATTTTCCAGCAGGCAGAACCCCGAGCTGGCCCGGGATGAATACGCACCCGTGGTTTACATAATATAACCACCCTGAACCTGTGAATCCCGGGTCTCCCTATTTCCCTGTCCTGTCTGCTGCCTCCAGCGAGACTCGGATCACAGAGCAGAAAATGACTACCTGGAAGATTAGTTTCTGATTTTGTTGTGATCTTAATTTCCTGGTTTTCTGCCAGTTTATATTGTCTGGTGATGAAAAGCATACGAGCTGAGGATATCAAAGGGAAGAAACAAGTGAATCAAGCAAGTTATTTGTTTGTTCTGCTGGCTCACAGGCTGCAGAAGCATTTGCATTATTCTGGGTTTTGGTTTTTAGCTGCTTTTGGACTTTCTGGATTTCCTTGGAATCAACAAGAATTTGTGAGCTGTCAGCCACTCCAGGAAGGGAAGAGAGTAAACAAGGACAAGGGTGGAGCTTTCTGGAGGTTTAAATATTTCTCCTCAATACTGTGACCCAGCTCCAAGCATTTTTGTAAAGCTCATTTTGCTATAAATGGGTTGAGCATTGCTGGGAAAACAACTCGCAGCGAAAGCCTTTGCAAGAAACTCTTCTCTGAAGCTAAAAGAGGCCCCTGTAATCTTCCCCTTCTGGAAATGTCTGAGTTCAGGGCAGATGTTCTGCTTCTCCTTGCTAATTTTATTAATAAACTCGAAAGATTAGACCAAGCAAAAAGTCGAAGTGATTAACAGCTCGAATCCGTTTGGCAAAGAGGAAAATGAACGGTGTGTCATTTCTTGTTCCATAAGCAGTTGCTTGAGAAACATGTTCTAGTAAATGCAGGCACTTTAATTGAATTTAGAAGATTGCAGCCACAAGGAAAGAGCATCCGCTTGCCAACCTGCCTCGTTTGTGACGCTTGCGTAGTGTTTTATCACTTTGATTTTTTCAGTGTGCCTTTTTCATTTTCAGATCTTTTATGACCTGGTCAGACAGATAAATAGAAAAACACCAGTGGAAAAGAAGAAGCCTAAAAAGAAATCATGTCTGCTGCTCTAGGCTCCCATTGCGCAGCAGCTCTGAGCCAGGTAAGAGGTGTCGGAATTCCAGCTCCGGCCGTTGGGCCGGCGGCCGTTCCCAAATACAAATATCCTTCCCATCCTGCTGCATGCGTTGGACTTGTTTAAAAGGTCGCTTGTGCTGAACTGACCTGGCAGAGAAATATTTCTCTCTCCCTTTCTCCTTTTGCTTGGGTTGATGAGTGCGACAGAGCAGGAACTTTTTGCTCTTGTAGGTTCTCTCTGCCTTGTGCCACCGCGCTTGCAGCCGCCACAGCCAAGTTTTGCTTCCTTTTCATCCTCTGCCGAAATTCAGTAGCGTCTGTGGAACTTGTGTTATCGCTGCAGCTGCTGTCGCAGCCCTACGTGCTATGGGGACAACTGCAAACTGGTTTGGGTGGGCCACGGGTTTTTAATACCACGGAAATAAAAAGCTGCCCACCGAAAAAGCAAAAATGAAAACAAAAAACCACCTCAAGGTCGGACGTGGCTATAAATAATCTTCCTGTGTATCTTGGCAGGGAACTCTGTGTGCTTACAGCTGTTCTGTCGCGCTCCTGAAGGAAAACAGCGTTTCTGTAGCGTGGGGTTTTGGGCAGGAACGTCACCCGGGCTGCCCCCTGAGCTACTGGTCTGTGTTGGCACACGAGTGATTCTGTTTAAGAGAAACTCCTGGTCACAGTGGGGATAAATTCCTGAAAACAGGTGGTTTTCTGCCTTCTGCCGGCTCTGAAGTTCACCCTGTCAATGGCCATCGATGTAGCCCAGGTGTGACCAGGGGGCTAAGAGGCTAATGTGGCTTCTAATGACTTGCACTTTATTGACTGATGAGTCTCTTATCCTGAGCTTTGAATGCCAGAAAATAATAGCTCAGAGTTGTGGGGAAACAATGGCTTTAGGAAAAGGAGTGGATGAGCACGTCTTAAGTGGCTTTTCCTGTTCCTCAGGTGATAGATTTGAATGGATTTTTATTTTAGCTACTGTGGCGTCAGCCAGGGTGACTTCTCGGAGACGGGTGTCCCCAACCCGGGGGGACGTGTCCCCATGCGGCTCTACTGGGACCTTCTGTTTCCAGCCACTTGCTGATGCGGCTTCTCGGAACGTTGACTTCTATCCGTGCCCCCAAATCTGCTCTAGATGCTCAAAACGCTTCACGATGTCTCTCCCTCCCATTCTTTGTAAATCTCTCCCCAATTCATTGCCTGTTACTGCAGCTGGAATAGGGCTCGGGGAGGCCTCCAACTTGAGATTGAAAAGGATCTCAGAGATACAAAATAAATCGTTCACCCGGTGCTGAATTCGATATCCCCGTCTCGTCAGGCAGATTAATGGGAAGGACGCTCATTAATTATCGCGGCAGAGTGGTGGGGGCTGCCGGGCACGGCTCTGCCGCAGCCACCGTTAAACTGAAACTTGCTTTGTATATTTTCCAAAGTCTCTTTTCTCTCCATACCTCTGAACTCGGAGGATGGTTGGAACGAACCCCAAAACAGGAGAAGAATAAAGCTCTTCCTGCTGCGTGTTTTTACAACCCTTGTTTGAGATCCTCTCATGGTAGGATGAGAAACGTTCCCTCCATCATCTTTATTTTTCCTTTTTCTAGATTGCAGGAATGAAGAACTGTTGCCTACATGGAAAGTGCCAGCATTCCCGACTTCAAAACCTTATGGAAATTCAAAACATATCTGAAGAAGCTTCTCTTGTTTTTATATACTACGAGAAGAATTTAGATCGTAAAATGGTTTGCACACGGTCCCTGGAAAAAGAAATTGCTCTGTGTATATCTCTTGGAAATTTAAGACAATAGTACTCCTCCTTTGCAATAGCAGTTAATGGATGTGAAAATAAATATAATTGACTCTAGTGTATGATTATACAAAGGAGCATGGATGCATTTCAAATGTTAGATATTGCTATTATAATGAAAAATTCATATTGACCCTTTTATCATAATTTCTCCCCATCAAGCACTAAGAATGTTCCACCATTATATTTTATATCTATAACTATAGGTATATATTATCTGAAATTTCCCTTTGAACTCACTGCAACAAATAACTTTTTGAGTCATTGACTTCATTTTATATTTAAAAGTTACAGAATATCATTATTTTCATTCTGCCATTATATTCTAATTAAAAATGTTTGTGCATAATGCTTTGGAAAAATGGGTCTTTTATAGGAAAAAAACTGGGATAACTGATTTCTATGGCTTTAAAAGCAAAAATATATAATATACTAAACCAACTCTAATATTGCTTCTTGTGTTTTACTGTCACAGATTAAATTACAGCTTTTATGAATGATTAAATTTTAGTACATTTTCATTTTGTTTCTGTGTTTTTGTTACGGTTTCCAGGCTTTGGTTTTTATCCATGTTTTGTGAGTTCCATTCTGGTCGATCGAGTGCTCTGTTCGAACCAATTCCACCCGTCCGTCCTTACGCCGATGCGACGTCTTCACGCACCCTCCTTGTATTTAATCAGAACACACTCAAGTACAGAAGGCTATTTTTAATTAGTTTTGTATATTCTTTTGAATGTATTCTGCTGAAAAGATTTCCTCTGTACAATTAGTTTTATATGTACAAATTCGGTTTAATACTGTATCAAGGTCTGACTTTTACTATGATCTTTGGTTCCGCGCGATCACGTATTTTGGGGGTAGAATCCCCGTTTTGATGACGCCCCCGCCCGCGATGGTCTCTTGCTCAGCAGCTCGACACGAAGCTCTGGAATTGAAAGCTGGTTCTGTCGGAATTCAGTTTCACCAAAGCAAACAGCTGCTTTACATTTTTAGACAAAATCTGGCTAACATTACCCATTCTGCACAGTCAGCTGAAGGGGCTTTTTGTTTCATTTTGGGTTCTTTTTTTTTTTTAAATACCTGTTAGTTTCATAAAGTTTAAAAGAGCAGGATCTGAAGAGACCCGTGGGTGCTGCACCTCGATCCTCCGGTGGATGTGCAAATAAAAGAGCCGCCTTTGGGACCCCAAATCCCATCGTGGGTGGGATGCTGCTGGAATCCCCGCAGCGCTGGAGGACTCGCTCCTGCTTTGCTTCTGCGTAAGTGAGAAGAGAAATGTATCTTCACAGTGGAGAAAACTCAGGACGGACCTTGTCCTGGTTGTTCAAATGGCAAATCTAACTGCAATAGCTGGTGAACAGTTGTTCCTGGGCCTGTTGTGTAGTTTTGTTGGAAACCAGGGGGGGAGAAATTTCTATAAATAGGTTTTTTCTATGACTCTGTTACCGATGCAGCTGTTGAATGATGCAGAGATCCCAGTTTCTAAATGCAGCCCAAACAAGACTGGATGAAAATATTTGGCTGACGATAATGTGAAAACATCTGCCTACTCACAAGCTACTAGGACAAATGTAGTTACTTAGCTGGTTGTCTTCAACCTACCCTATGCGCTTCCTTTTTCAGGAGGAGCAGCGGCATGGTAATTGCAGGTTGATTATCTTTACTAAATGTAAAAATATTTTAGTAATAAAGTAATTTTAATGTACATGCTGATTGCCAGACGTCTCTTCTATAAAAACAGAAACCTGACCTTCATTTTCTAGCTACAGGGTGGCGTGTAAGTTCATCAACCCCCATTTCTCAAATGCCAGATGTGTTTTATATGAAGAGCCGGCTCCGTTATCTCCTCCCCGCGGAGCTGGGGCTGCAGTGACGGGGATGCTCAACCTGCTCAAGCTTTTCCATGTCGCTTCTGGACTTTGCGACTCCGCAGCATCTCCTGCCCTGGACTGTTGGTCTGGAGAAGGCAAGTCCCGCTTCCTCAGTGGTGGTTTTTTGTCTGTGGTGGGATCTTCTTGGAGGACATCAGGACCTGGGGGGATACGTCTGCTCCATCCACCCCATCTCCTGCAAATCTGGAGCATGGGAGAGGTTTTTAGTCGCTGCTGGTGACCCAGGAGGGGCAGGTGGAGCCGGGGGACTCTCCGGGTGCAAAATGAACAGTGAATTCGGTGTAAGAGATGGAGGAAGAGGTCGAGGCGAGGTGGAAACGCTTCCTGAGCCTGTTGGCTTTGCCACTAGATGGTGGTGTCGGAAAACATCAGGGGCTGAAGGAGCTGGGGCTGTGAATGACGTGACACCAAGGCAAAAGCGGTTTGGGGGGAGAAGGCCTGGTCCCCATTGATATCCATGTCCCCCATCAATGTCCCCATCGATGTCCCGGCCCAAGGGACAATCCCACTTTGGGACACCTTGCTGCGCTACCCTTGAGACCTCACACCACGAATTTGTTCTCTCACCGGATGAGGTTTTGGTTTTTTTTTTACCTAATGGATTTTAGCACAATAGCCCGAATTCTGCCCGTGGATCCGCTGCAGCAGATGGTGCGTAGTTTGATGTCCAAACAGAACGTGTCCTGAAGCGCTTGGTGTTTAATGTTTCACTGGGCTAGAGAGGAGTTGACTGAAGAATGTCCTAAAGAAAGGGTAAAATAAAAACCTTCCAGATGTAGTCACGTGCTTCTGCTTTTGACCAGTATCTAACCAAGCAAAGTATCATTTTGCTCCGAGGAAAGGAGCACATTTAAAATTTCAATGAACCCCCGCCATCCCCAAAGCCATCCAGCTCCTATTTGTGTCAGAGCTGTGCACAAATCCAGCCCAAGTGATTCACCGCTGTCCGCATACGCTGTTCTTAAACTTCTCTGCCTGTATTTACCCATCTATTTTCGGCGTTATCTAGAGGTTATTTTAAATCCTGTTTTTCCGCCTGGTGTGGGCTGGGTCAGGCGGTAGCTGCCCGGTGATTCCCGGCCTCGCTGGGGAGTTGGAATTACGAAGTTTGATTGCGATCCCAACGCCCAAGCGAAGCAGGAGCTGCGGGAGGGAAGGTCGTGTCGTGTTCAGGGGGAGCGGGGCTGCTGCTGCACGTGGGATTCACTTTGCTGTCGTTCTCAATGCTGCAGCAACGATGTGCGAGGTCTTACGTCCAGCAGCGACGCGGTGAACTTAATGTGAGGTTCAGAGTTAATCTTTGCAAAATCGCCCAAACTAATGAGTGTTTTCCTTATTTTGCCACGACTAGGCACTGAAGAAGCGAAACTGCGTTTTGTTGCGGACCCAGCTCCAGAAACAGCCCAATTAGAGGCTATGCCAGGGCTAATTAGCTGTGCCCCAAGCTGACGGTCGCCCTGGCTCAGCGCTGTGCTAATGTGGCCGGGCTCTTGTCTTTAGCTCGGTTACTTGCTAATCCCAGTGTTGGGAAACAGTGCTTGTATTATCCTAGAACTGACACAGGCCTTTTCTCCTTCGCTTTTTGCAGAGAACTTGCACACAGGTAAACTCGGCTCATTCCGCGTCTGTCGGCAGCAGGTAGAGGCCGGAGCGGTGAGCGACCCCCTGTTACCCACGCTGTCCTTCGTCTCCAACGGGATGCGCTTCGGAGGCAGCAGCAGAGGAAGATTGAACCATTTATCAAAGGATTTTGGGCGAACCCGTGACAGAGCTGGGACGACAGCCCCGTGCTGGAGTCCGAGGTGCCCGTCTTGCTGGCCTGGCCCTGCCACCTCTTGCCTAAATCCCAGTTTCACCAGCCCTTTTGGGACAGGAATCGCTCAGACGAGCGCGTCTCCTCCTGCTCCCGCAGGCCCAGCCAGAAGCCCCGGTTCAAACATCCATGGCATTTTCTTTGGGTGGTAGCAACGTTTCCTGGCACGCCGGGGCGGCTGGGGGTGCATAAGGAGCCCATTGTGCTGCGGAGGGGAGGATGCTCCGGTGCCGAGTGTCCCCAAGATCCAGCAACAAACGACAAATTCATGTGGCAGGAGAGACTGAGCACAGCGGTGCGTTACGGAGCAGCCGTTTGCGTCCAGCAGTGGGTGACAACCACCTCGTGCTGCACGGGACACCTTTGCTCGCAGGATGCTGCCCGAGGCTCCGGGGATTCATTTTCGGGGGGCGCATTTTTGCAGCCAAGAAGCCTGAAAAACCCTTGGGCGTCCTTCAGAACGACCCCACGGGGAGCAGCGTACCCCACGAGTTCAGCTCCCCAGCAAAATGCAAGTTAGCAGTCGTTTTGCCTTTTGCCCCGCCTCCCGCAAGCGTTTTAAATATAATTGAAGTTTCTTGCAGCTCGTTTTGAGTGAATGATGCTGGAACTGAAAAGCAAAGGGCGTTGCAGCTCTGCTGCTCTTCCCTACCCGAGCTGTTACAAATCATCAGACAAAGTGACTTCAGACAAGCTAAACCTTTACTCAGCCTCCCCCGTGCTCGGGGTGTGGAAATAACATTTTGAGGGCCACCGACATCCAGTATCCTACAACCGTTTTTCATTTCGCTTTGGAAATAAGCAGTGTCAAGCTGCTGCGTCAGTGCGGTTTAAATTCCCGGGAGGACTCACTTGATTTGAAGCGGTTTACGTTATTAAATATGACTGTACAGGCGTCCCCGCGGGATAATCCTTTATGATAAATGATGTTTGAAACGAGGGAGACCCGATCCTGGCCGTCTCGTGCTCCAGTCGCAGTTAATGTGCAGGGACAGGGAAAGGCACAGCGCAAGCACGGAGCAAAGGGCAGAGGCTGGACTTGGATAAACCAGCAGGTAAACCTGCGAGGGGATCAGCCCCAGGTGTTACAGCGGTGACAAACTTGGACCGGAGCATCTTTCTGTAACACAGTGAAGCCAACGCATCCGTACCCCTGAGTTTTGCTCCTGTAACGTGCGCTTTGGTCAGTCTTTCTTGATGTTGTCGAGGGTGGAAGTACCAGAAATCTAGCAAGGAATCTAAATGGCAAACAGAAGCCTCTTGTTTTCTGAAATTCCGTTAGAAACACACGAATTTCAATGGAAAGAAGAGATAGCATCCATATTCTGCAGGACTCCAGCACAGGGAGGTACTTGTCCTGTCAGGATATCACAGGCTCTAATTGAGCAAATCATAATACACATTGTGCTGGCCTTGGAGTGCAGTTTTCAGATCTAAACGGACTGATTTGGTTCTGACATGAAAACCCAGTAAGGCCCCTGATGCATGGGGAGGACAAATGTCCCCGTTGGCCGCCGTGGCAGCTCCTCGCCCCTAACCCACGGGGGTTTTTTAAAGAATTCCTCAGTCCCAGCAAAAACGATGTGACTGTGTCACAGCCGGGCTGTCCCGCTGCAGATGTCACACCAGCTTGGGCAGGACCAGGACCCGGATTCACCGCAAACCTGAGCTCAGGGTGTGCCCTTTGATTCACTACATGTGAGCAGCTTTTGGCCCTCTCCTGTAACGATCAGCGTTTAGGGCTCGACCGAGAGGGGTTTGGTGTGAGATAAGCTTCCCACAGCGGGGCCGGGACTGAAGTAATAATTGAATAAGCGTGAGGTGGTGGTAAGACACGTAAGGATGAGTCAGAGCAGCTGGAGGCAAAACCGCTGCCCTGGGGAAGGTGGAAAAAGGCTCCTCGGTGCCAGCGGTGGGACCCAAATCTTGGAATGGCCACAAGTAGATTATTTTAGGGGGAAAGAGGCTTCCCCGGGGGCTGTGCTGGGGTTCAGGGCACCCCAAACCCCGCTGCCCCCAGGTTTGGGTGGCGGGTACCTGCAGCTTCCCCTGGAAGATGTGAATTTATGTGCTGCTGTGTTATGTGAGTTGTACGTTCCTAACAGGGCTGGGGGTGCGCTGGTGCTGTCTTAATTCGCTTCTGTCGGATTTCCCACTTCCTTTAGTTTTTGTATCTGTTTTGTATCTCTCAGCAGATATGGCTCTATGGGAAGCAGAAGAAATCAAGCCTTTATTTTTAGAAACTGCCAAAAGAGTTCAACCTGAGGCAAACACAATTACTTCAGGCCGCACGCAGGCTTCGGAGAAGCGAAGAAGAAATATCCTCTAAACAGCAAATGCCCTGAAAACCAATGCCGTGAAGCCGCTGTGCAGTAAGGGCATCGCTCAACCATTTCAGGAGTACGTTTAATTCCCTGGGGGCGGTGGCTGCTCCGGACCCCCCGATGCTGGACCCAGCCCAATGTCCTGTGTCACCCTGTCCCCTTGCAGGGGGAACCCAGCGGCCGCTGCTGCTCCTGGCACAGCCCCTCCGCCTCTTCCAACCTCTCCTCTGCCCTCTGGGGTGTTTTTCTGCTTGAAGGGGCCTCCCAGATGCTATTCCTGGACCAGTTTTAGGGCATTTGTTGCCCGAAGCTTCTGCTGGGTTGTTTCTGGAGAACTCGTGGCTGGGGAAGGGGAGAAAGGGTGGGAGAGAGGCTGCTCGCTTGAAAGCTTTCACTCTATAATTAAGCTGAACAAGAGACTCTGAACTAAATCTCTGTTTCTCTCGCTCTGCCTGAGCAAACACAAAGAGGAGGAAAGGACTGAACCAGACAATTAAAGCAAGCAATAAAATCGCACAGAGAGGTCCGTGGAACGATTTTTTCCTTGACACGCTCGCCCCCAACAAGTGCCACATGCCCTGTGTATAAATAGCAGCTGCCCAGACTTGCTTAATCATCCCATTGTTGCTTTATGATATTAATTAAACATTCCTCTGGGATTGTTTGCATCCTAATTAAGACGGGAACTTACAAAAGACGGTGAAGAAACCAAACAAGTGTGTGCCGGGGGATGCACAACTCAATTTTGCTGAACTGCAACTGCGTTTTTTTAAAGAAAATAATATTACAATCGCAAGAGGACTGTGGTTAAAAGCATTTTTAATAGTAAATGACGATGGGGATTGTTTGGTTGACAGTTCTTGGGGACCGAAAGCGGCTGTTTGCTGCGGGGGTGTTTGGAGGGAGCTGTTGGGCGCTGGAAGGGACGAGCGTCCCCCCCCTGTCAATGAGACATCAGGGAACCGTCCCTGGCAGAAACCCACCGATATCAAAGGGCCAATTAATCCGCAGCTGCTCTGCCAGGGGGGACGGGGATGGCGGGACACAAGGAGCTTCTTGAAGGGCGTTCAGCCGCCCCACGCGAGCGGCAGCTGCGGCATCGCCGGAGGGACCGGCAAATCCGGGCAGGTGGGAGCGCAGGGGCGGCAGGAACGCGGCTGCAGCCGCATCCCCGTGTGATAACGTGTTATTGCAGCCAGGTCCCGGCCTCGCCGGCCTCTCCAGTGCTGGTGGAGAAACCATCGCAAGGCTCTTGGAGGAATCTCGCCCAGCGGACAGGACCAGCGTGGCCCCATCACACCTGCCCGCTTGGGGCTCGTCCTCCCTCTTCTCCTTTGCTGGAGCCAGGAAGACTCGAGCGCATTGTTCCCAGCTCAGACTCATGCACCCTGCAGGGATGTACTGTGAATTACTTCCCAAATTATGTGAGTAATTAAAATCAATGAGAGGTTATCCTGTTAAATAACGTAATTAGATGAGCGTAGCGAGCAAGATGAGCGCAATAGCGTTTTTGTTCTCCTGCCTGGAGACAGCTTTTAACTCTTTCCCTCTAGTCTCTTCCCTGGCAAAGGGCTCCTTGCTGTGCTGATGGCCATGCAAAAAACCCATGAAACCCGTTAGGTTTTTTTTTCAGGATTTCCAAAGCCTTTCGCTGCTTCCTTCAGTGCTTCTTCCAGCCATGGGATTTTCCTTTGCTTCAGTCTCCATCTCTATGTTATATAGGGGACGCTGGCAATGCTGTAATTGAAGCCCATGAACATCTGAAACTCGGAGAAAATCGAGTTGATTATCCACTTTAATTGAAGACCACGGCAAATGAAAATACGCCTCATGCGGTGCCGCGCTCCAGCAAACTGAATTGTAAACACAGGGCCCCACGGAGCGGAAACGAGAATTAATCCTGATGTGCAGAATGGGTTGTCTGGCCAGGGGCAGCCGCAGGTAACTCTATTTCAGAGCAGCCTCCCGCTCCAGGCGTTTTTCCACTCCCTAAACCGAGATGTGGGGCAGGACAACTGGCGGCAGCGCCAGCTCAGGCTGGACCAGCAGCCCGAACCCAAGGTTTCCGTGTACAAACATGTACGTTCACACAGGCTACGCGGGTTTAATGCATTGTCTTAAGTCCAGAGGCAACAAGGTGTCTCGGATCCAAGTGCTAAGAGTAATTTTTGTTCTATTTCTGCTCGTTTCAGGGCAGGGACTGAAGCCTCAAGTTGTTAAGAGATGAACGTGGACAGGTCGCTCCAGCACTATCAGCTCCAAGGAGGCTCCATAAGGGTAAAGGCATCTGGCCAGATGGCTCTCGTTGCAGGGCTGGGATCTAAATAATTAATTTATAGTATCATGTTCATGACTTTGCTCTCTCCCAAAGGAAGCGCTGAGAAGTCCTTAACTTGGTGCTTATTTTTTCCAGCTGCGATGTACAAAGAGATGCGAGCCCGTGCATTCTGGTTGGGTTTTTTTTTGAGCTTGTTTGTGATTTTTCCAAGGTAGTGAATTGTTGCAAAGACGCGTCACATCTAATTACACTTGTCACATTAAATCATATTATAGCAAAAAACCTGAATCCCTGCTGGGAACATAATCCCCCGAGGTAGGGATAGGGGGAGATGTACCTTTGACGTGCTGCAGGAGTGACAGGTTGTTCCAGAAGAGATTTAAACGCACACAAAAAGGGCAGGAGCATCGTCATCGAGCTCTTGTCGCGTGTCCCTCCTGCCCGGGTGACACCAGCGCCCGCTGGGCGTTTGTAAAAAATGCAGGATTTGCTGTTTTACAGGCAGGGCGAGAGTGTCTTATCCTGTCCATCTTCAGAGTGATTTACAGGTCCCATAAAACCTCTGCAGAAGGGGGACTTCTGCTCGACTTTTCCTGGCAATGCATCTTATCTCCAGTGAATTTCCTAAGACTCCTTTTGTAGCTGCAAGTAGAGTGTTTGTTTCCATTCATCTTATGAGACACCTTGAAAAGGCAAATAACGTCTATATTCAGTGAAAAGCTCAGATACTGTTGCTAACATCAATGAAATACTTGAAAACCAGGTGAGCAGTAAATAGAACGACCCTCTCTTCAGTTCTTTTAAATCCAGAGGACCTGGTCTCTTCCTTTTTAGAAGCAGAGCTCAATTCAGGCTACAGGAAACTCAGCACAAAGCCGAGCATGAGCGGTTTCCACACAATTAGCATGAGCGCATGCAGATCAGGCAGCTGCATGCACAAAACGCCTGGCTGGCTGCCTTTGGGTGCAAACTCCCAGTAATTGGTCTGGAACAGAATGAAGAGATGAGGAGGGGGAAAGTCTGCGCGGGACAGCGGCAGCTGAGTCGCCCCGAATGGGACCGAACACGAGCAGCATCCTCGGAGCCGTGCGGGGTTATGTGATCTGGGTGGTGGCGGCTCTGGGGATCTGAGCTGCTCTGTTTGTCCTCGCAGGGGTGAGGGAGAGACCATGTCCCCCAGGCCCCTGGATGCTTTTTCCTGGCTGCTCCTGAGCTGGATGTGGTTGGCAGGGCGAGCAGGCACAGGGGTGTGCTCAGAGAGCTCGTTCTTCACCATGTTACGCCACAGCCTGCTGGTAACGCCACGGCCAAATGCTGAATTAACCGGGACCTCACTTCATGCTGCGCGTCAGAGGGACCTGGTGCTGCAAAGCCTTCAGTCCGGAGCAGAGGTGAAAGATGCTCTGCAGTGTTCCTGCTCTCTGGAGACACCCGGTCACTCCTCCGAGGGGCTTTTACAGCCCCAGAGGATTGTTACAGACCACAGAGCACAGAACATACAATGTGGGGGCCTGGAGGAGCTGAGGGGAGACCTTCTGATCTCTGAACTGCCCGAAAGGAGCTTGGAGCCAGGGGGGTCGGGCTCTGCTCCCCAGGAACAAGCGCCAGGAGCAGAGGAAACGGCCTCAAGTTGCACCAGGGGAGGTTGAGGTTGGATCTGGGAACAATTTCTTCCCCAAAGGGCTGTGGGGCATTGGAACAGGCTGCCCAGGGCAGTGCTGGAGTCACCATCCCTGGAGGGGTTGGACAGACGGAGATGAGGTTCTCAGGGACATGGGGCAGTGCCAGGGGTGGGGGAACAGTTGGACTCGATGATCTTGAGGGTCTCTTTGAACCAGAATGATTCTGTGATTCAGTTATCCTGACCAGGTGAAGCGAGGTCGCTGTTAGCATATGCATTTAAGAATAAAGCAACCGCTCCATTGGGCAACAGCTTATCTGAGGCCCAGAGTCTCCTCGCGGTGCCCCCTCTGCCCCCGCCAGCCCCCAGCCAGGCTCTGCCTCCCCGGGGCCGTCACCACCCAGCAAAGGGACTAATTAAACCTGACAGGATGTCACGTTCGTTATCTCAAGGCTCGAAATGTCGCTCCCTCTGTTCCCGCACCGAGGCTGCAGCCGCATCCAGCCCCGTATCCCTGTGCCAGCGGCATGACCGGGTGGGCTTTGGTGTGAAGGATGGAGGAGGGCGAACGGGGACCCCTCAGCCCACCCTATGGGTCCTGGAGCTTGTGTCCTGCTGGCTCCCGTGGGATTTAAGGCTGTTTATAGCACGCCGGGAAGTGCTTTCTGTCTTAACCTCCAGCCGGCCCAAGGTGGGGGCTGACACAGGATCAGGCGTTTCTTCTTTCTGGGATATTGATTTTCCCTCTTTTCGCCTTCCTGTTCAGCGAAAGCCAAGAAATCTGAGCCCAGCTCAGAGACTTTGCTCGATACCATTATTGCAGAAAACGCTCCTGAAAATCACCCAGATGAGAAGTGGCTGGAGAGGGCGAGCGCCCGGCCGGGACCGACCCCCAAACAGAACCACAGCCCGGCCTCGGCGGGGGCAAATTGTTGCAGAAAACTGGTTTTTATTCATGCTTTAAAACCAGCTGGAAGAAGGTACGATTTCTTGATTAGAAATGCCACGTGGATACAAATGATCTCGGACAAAAGAGAAAGAAAACACAGCCTCTTTCTGCAGAGATGCTAAAGGAAAGCGGCCCCGTTTTTAGAAACGCTGCTCAAAGAAGCAGAAGACATTCTGCTGCTGATTAATAATATGATGAAGGTGATTGGGAATGTGCTGGAGTGAATAAACCAGTGCTGGGCTTTGAATAAAACAGATCTTATTTCAGCAAGGATGTGGCAGTTGGTTTCTTTCCTGCCGGACTCAGTACGGGGGGAATCGAGGGGAAATTGTTAAATTTGCTCAATCCCCAGTCAGAAAGCCTTTCAGGTTAGTTAGGCACATCAGTGCGGATGGTTAACGGGGACAGCTGAGCATAGTTAAGGAAGACAAGCTCTGGCCCTGGGGAGGCTTCAGCAAGGCACAAGCAGGTAAGTAGTAAATATAACCTGTGTCAACGGGAAAAGCAAACAGCCAGCCTGTATTTTCCTTTCCTCTTGCCCGGCATTAGCCTAAAGAAGCCCTATCTCATTGTCGCGAGAATAAGCTGTGAAATGGTTTTGAAAATAAAGGCTTTTTAATTACAGGCCCATTTGCGAGCCTTCTGGAGGCCATCTGGCTGGGGGAATGGGGTGTCCGCGTTGGTGGGGAAGGGAAAGCCCAGCGTTAGTAGCAGCTCCTGGAAAAGCACTCTTAACGTTAAGAGCCAAATCCTCTCTATACATTAAGCCGTATGGGCCAGATCCAGCACCCAGCACCACCTCCTGCCTTGGCCGTGCATCCCACGTGCACAGCGAGCAGCATCTCCCCTGGCACCAGGCGATTAATCCCTGGTGTTCGAATGAACATTATTGGTGTTAAATTAACCCCGGTGCGCTTGATCCCACCTAGGCTTAACATACCCCAAGAACAGGGATTTCTAATAAATCTGGATGCCCAAGTTTCATTTGCCATCGCTGCCTTCCACAGGGCAAGTCCACGAGGGAACGTGTTTCTATAATTATTGTCCTGTGTTCGGTATTAACCATTCCTACCGCAGATGCAGGACGCAGCCAGGGCCTCATTAAAGACTGTCATTGTGCTAATTAGGTAGGTTTCATACTTAATAATGGGGAACTATTTCATGGCAGTTTCATGAAAAAAAGAGGAGAAAAAGCCATTATAATTTCTGCAAAAGTCCCTGGAGAAGTGAAATGGTAATTCACAAATCCTACCCTGATCTATTAGCAGATCCTGCTCTGGAGACTAAATTAGGTAGGATGTCTGGCTTGGCTGATATTCTTTATTATTTGAATGCCTCTTAAAGAATATTTATTAAATATTTTTTTATCTTAAGAACGTCAAGATCCGGCTACGTTTACTTGCAATTTTCAAGTGGCTGTTTAAAGCCCAGCTCACGCTGAATTTGTCACTGCAAACACCCCGGAAAAATCCCATTTTGACATAAAACATCCTTTGAAAATACACTTAAGAGGCAGAGAGAACACTGAAGCTACATTGGGCATGTGGTCAGCTCGGTGCCCTGGTAGGGATCCGTTCCTTTGGAAAAAGAAGAAATTAAGCAAGCGCCACCCCCTCTGTCCTCGGGCTGGTGTTCGTGCGCCGTGGTCCCCGAAGCGGAGGGAGCAGCGGTGGGTGCAGCAGGAGCGATTCTTTTGGGTGGGAAAGGAACGCGTGGGCGGCAGCTGGGGCCAAGAGCTGCCCTTTCCACGTGGAACCCCAAACAATAGCGTTTCCCCCGAGCAAGGACAGAAAAGGCCGGGCTTGGCAGCCGATGTGCGCGGGCAGGATGACCCGGCAGCTGTCGGAGCGTGTGGGGCCGCAAGTGCTTGTTCTCGGGACAAACTCCCCTTGGCTCCTCGCGAGGCCCCGTTGATGGCGGGGGCGGCACCGCGACAGCTGCTGGGGCGGGGGATCCAGCGTTTGTAAGGACCGTGTGCGCTGGGAAAGCGGGTTGGAGTTTGTAAAGCTGGGGTTTGTAAAGCTGGGGTTTGCACGGGCTCTACAAGGGGGCTGGGCAGGGCTGGAAATGGGGGCAAATCCCCCAGAACCGCTTTTCCCATGGACTAGGTTCCCCAATGTGCATTTTACGCTCCAGATGTCCCCGTGTCCTTTATCAACACGTCCTGTTTGCTGGATGATACGCGGCCTTGGAGAGGTAACCACCTGCGGAAATGTCCCCATCACCTCTCGGCCAAAGTGTCCCTGTCCCATTGTGCTCAGCGCCCACCCCACACCCACAGCCCAGCTGAGACAATCACAATCACAATCAATGCTCCCTGACAAGCTTAAAAAGCCCCTGGTGTGAGTGTTTAGCTCCCCAGAGCTTCTCCCCACCCAGCACCCTGCTCTTCTGGTAGGTACGGCTGGGATGCGCTCGTGGGGGTGACACGGGGCAATGTCACCGTGCTGTGCCAGCCTGGCTGGGTCCCCTGCGTGGGCAGCAGGGATGCCCTGGGTTGAGGTCTAGAGACTGAGGTTGATGCAGGAAAAGCTGTTGCTCTTTCTATTGTGCTGCCGCTTAAAGAAAACTCTTTGGTAACCCTGCGGAAAGATTGGTGGGAGCTGGGAGGGTGTATTTGTAACAAACAGGATGAATTGCTGATGAAAGAGGAAGAAAACCGAATGCTTTAGAAACAGCCTTTCGGCATTCAGAGAAATGGAGAGAGGGGGAAAACAACCAGACCTAAAGCCCGTGAGGAGGGAAAACAAAAACTTGCTTGCAACTCGGGTTCCTGAAAAAGTGCTGAGCGCAGCTTGCAGATGCTGACCCGCTCCTCTCCTTGTATGGGCAGAAACAGGGCTTGTCTTGTGCCTATATTTAATTTGCAAGGGGAAAAAAAAGAATAAATTCTCCCTCCATGCCTGTGTTCCGCTGACCTCTCTGCCTTGGGAAGTTACAACAGGAATAGAATTGCATGTTTAAAAAAAAATATAAAAATACTCCTGCTTGCACACAAACCCTTCCTAAACTTGGAGTGAGCGGAACAGGTTTTTGCAACATAACACTGCGGCGCACACGGAGCATCTGGTGAGAGTCCCGGCTCATGGAAACGGGGCTGCAATGCAATTGCAATGTGCTGGGGCTCTGGGGACTCGCCTCCATCACAATTAAATCCTGGGGACAATGAGGAGGGGACCATGGCAGGATCCCCTCCATGGGCTGGGGGCTGCACAGCTCTGAGCCCCTTACTGCAGCAGCTTCTCCCCCAAACATTTCTCCCTCTGCTTTTCCCTGTGCTGGGGGGAGAAGATGGACATGAAGTGTCACCCAAAGGCTGTTGGGGCTGTGGTGGGGCCCTGGCAGGACCTCTGCCTGCAGCTGCCATCTCTGATTTCTCCTGGAATGGAAACTCTCCTGGCCGCTCCCCAAGCTCCCCGGTCCCGGCTGGAACACAACCCGCCCGCCTTCCCAGCCCTGGCTCTGACCCCCCCACTCCGAGCTGAGAGTTTTGTTCTTGCTCGGCTGGGTTTTCGTGATGGTGAAAACCCAGAAGCTTCTGAGAAAAGCAGGGCTGAGGGTGGCCCCGGGATGCAGACGGTCCCATGGCGTGTGGAGGCTGATGCCGCTTTATTGGTAACTCTTGGAGTGCCGGACACTGGAGAACTTGGTTCTGTCAAGAGAAAGTTTGTACACAACAGCAATAGGGGAAAAAAAACAACAATAAACGTCTGTTGCAACTTTGTATCTCAGTGCATCCTCAACAATAAGTTTTTGCGACATTGTATCTGGTGCAATCAGTGGGGAGAGAAGCGAAACCTGCTGAGAGCTTGAGGGTCAGAAACTTCTACAAAAGGAGCCTTTTGTCCTAATGGTTTAACTGGAAGGGAAGGAGAGATGCTGGGAGCACAGCAGAGATGCAGTTTAGGGGGAAAACCCCACAGCTGAAATGCAACAAAGTTGGGGTTCAACACCCCCACTTAGCAATTGCTCAAGTCTTATAAATTCAAACTTATTTCTTTCAATTTAAATAACAAGTGCTTCAGGTACAACGCTTGAATTGCCTGGCTTTTAACCCGGTTTAAGTGCACACAAGCAGGGATAGATTTTTCTTAAAAAACTATATATTTGCACACTCATACACACACATGCACACAGTGAATTTCGTGCTGCAGCTGTCGCCATGGGCCTGAAGCAGCTGTTGTAAAGCAGGCTCCAGGAGCTGGGTGTCTGTGGCAACTCCAAAGCCGCTAAAGATTCTGATTATTTTTGCAAATATCGGTCCCTATAAAGCCTCCCCAGGTGGGGCTGCATCAGCTGCTGCTCTGGAAGATGCTCTTGGCAGGTGACTGAAGCCCACAGCACGTTTTGTCGAGGGCTCCTCTTGCACCTCAGTCCAGAGCTTAGAGGTCTCCTGGAAAGAAGGATGCGGCCTCCAGCTCCTCTCCGGTGTGAAACGCTCGACGGAGCTGAGGACGCAGACAAACTCAGACCCAAACAGCTGTATTGATGTCAAATCCAGACTGGGTGTAGTCTATGGTCTCGTGGACTTTCTTAGTGCCAGGTTTGGTTTTGTCGCCGTTGCTTTCCACCTTCGGGCACCTCTCTGCTTTGCTGTGGTGGCTCTGGATGTTCCCATGAAGCGGGAAGTAAAATGTCCCCTTGAGTTTGTTCATCTTTTTGGGTCTCTTGGAAATTTCGGGCTGTTTGTCTTCAGGCGGAAGCCAGCAAGGTTTCTCCTTGAGAAGCCTGTCTCGGTCTGGCCGAACGCTCCTCAGGAACTTCTTGAAGATGTTGGCCGTGAGGGAGAACTTCCTGCAGAGCTCCTGGGACCTGCTCACGGACAGGGACCCCTCGCTCTTCTCCCCCTTCTTATCCAGCTCGGGCAGATCCAACCAGTTCCCAACCAAGTCTGCAAAGATGTTATCCCCCAGCACCAGCGGCTGCCGATTCCTGCTCTGGGACATGAGGGACGATGTCCAGTCGTGGCCGTCGTCGCACCCCGGGCACTCCTGGCACGACAGCCACCCCTGAGCTGTGCCCTGGCTGCTGGGCTCGAGTGTCCTCGGGCGGACGTGCTCCGCTCTGGAAGCGGAGAAACGTCCTTTTGGGTGACAAACACCCTCACCGCAGAAACTCCTGAAGGAGGACGGGGTGTCCCCAAGGGTGGAGCCCTCGGGGAGCGCAGCGGGATGGGACGAACCCACCGGCCATGGCCCGGCACACATGAGGGACGTGGGGCTGTGCTCCCGCAGCGATGCCTCGTCCTGCCGGCCACCGGGCTCATCTCTGCCGCTTCGGCAGCACCGGTGCTGCCCGGTGCCAGGAGCGGCGCCTCGGCTCCCCGAGATGTCCAACTGCTCCAAAGCTGTCTGGACCTGGAGGAGTTTCAGCTCCTGCAGCGCGCCCATCATGCAGTTCATCTGCTCGTGCAGCCCGTCCCCGACCTCCTTCATGGAGAGCTGTAAAGGGAAGAGCCAGACATCGGGTCAGCATCCCCAGGAGAGCAAGAAAATGTTGGCCAAAAAGCAGGAGAGCAGGGCTGAGCAGCTTTCTGCAGCATCACCTCTTCCTACTCACTACATATCAGACGCATCCTACCTGCGCTACATCCATTTCACGCAACAGCAATTGGATTTTCCTTAGATTGTTCTAGGAGTTTCCATCTAGGAATAAGAGGGGCTGACAGAAGGAGTGGAATTTTTTTTTCGACCTGACAACAAAAATAAGTAGTATGAGTTTCCATTAATTGCTTGGCAGAAACCCAAGGCGCAGAACTATGAATGGTTTTGGCTGCTGCCAGTTTCAGCGTATTCTTCTGCTTTTGTCTTTCGTGCCCTGTAACTAACTGAAATCAGGAGTCAGAATAACGAACAGAAGTGCCTTCCACCTTCTTTCTTTACCTACAGTGCTAAAGTAAATTGAAAATAAACCCCAATAAGATCCGCATTGTTACTATAGAACATGTCTTCAGATCTTAATACCCCCATTACAGGCACCTCTCAGTAGAGGACAATCAAAGACATTACAATGTGCTTGAAATTTTGTACAAAAGCAACCAAAAGTGCTAAAATTACTTACATTAAACCAGCAGTCTCCTTGATTCCCAAGCTTTAGTAGCAGTTCTGCCTTATCCCTGAACCTTGCTATAAAGATTTAACTTTCTACACTAGACTCAAAATAAGCAAGTTATTTTCCAGAGCTTCCAAGCTCCCCCTTCTTCTCTTTTGCTCTGTTGCTTTCTCTCTATCGTGTAGGATCTGGATCATATTCCCAAAGCGGCATCATAAAACAAATGGGCTATACTTTCCAACAGCTGCCACTTATTTTTTTGTTGTTAATAGCAGGGAGGGGGAGCGGGGAATGGGAAGGAGAGGGGAAGAACAGCAGGGGATGGCAGGGCTGGAGGTGCAGACATGTCACATTGATGTAAGGTGGTTTGCAAAAGAGATTAACACTGTCTAGGAAAAGCTTCGGCCTACGCCGTCATAAACAGTTTTAAAGGCTCGTCACAATTTTTGTGCAGCAATAGATCTCTCTCTTATGCTCAGATTTACATTGTCAAGCTTTACTTTTTACATCTTCATTTTTAACTAAATCAGTTCGATTACTTGCTCTATTTCCATTTCTGTCTGTGGATCTGAGCAGTGACAAAGAGCAGTCATCGAAAAATTGCATCCTCTCTAACAATCTGTCTCCATGAGTGGAAAACTCCTTAACAGTTTCTGACCACAAATCCCCATTTCAAAACCCAGAACCTTAAACTAGCCAGCAGATTACGATGATTTTTCAGAGCTTCACTCACAAGAAACTTATTTATCACCCGGAATGAGCACGCAAGCTATGAAAATCCGTGTTTATCTTCCTGACTGCACTACCGAGTGTCTCCAGCTATCTAATTTTTTAACGCCAGCAAATAAACCTCTGCTTCTGCAGACATGCAAATAATGCCCCACTTACAGACTAACCGACCTCCTGGGTTCCCCGGCCAAAACCCGAGGCCATATGCTCTACAAGCCTCAGACAAAACTATCACCTTACCTCTCCAGATTTGCTGTAATGCTTCTCGTCCTAACCTTTCTCGCCTTATTAATGGTAGTCTGCTTTATCTGGGGCTTTGCAAGAAGCTGGATTTGGAGCCAGCTTGGACCCTCATTGGCCGCTTCTCACCAAATCCCGGTGACCGCGGGGAGTGACCGGGGCCCGGCGGCACCGCCTGGGCTCAGCAAACCCTCGGCGCCCGCTGGACGGCTCTGCCGTTCACCTCGACTCAATTAACTCCCCCGTGACGGGGGGGATCGTTACAGCGCGTGCCCCATCCCGCACGGCTCTATTAAGCATTAAAATTTCATCGGCGGCGTTTATCGTTGGTGTGGTGGTTTCTCATAGGCAGATCCAGTCTCCCCTGCCGCCCCGGGACAAGACCTGAGTGCCATGAGCTCAGACTCCAGCGTTTTTCCTTCTGAACAAACGAGCTGCTTCTGCCAAATCTGGCACTGGCACCGGCCCGAGGAGCTGGAGATGTTTTCATCCGCGGAAACGCTTTCCCATAAATGACTATGAGGTTTGGACACTTCTCCCCCGGGCTGAGCCGTCCCTGTCGCTGCAAAGGGGGAGAAATGGGCATTTTTGGGACACATCTGTCTGGTTTCAGTGACCTGCTCTGGGGTGGGACAAATCCAGACACAGCCCCAGTGTCCCTCTTGCAACGTGGATCCCACCATCGGCAAGAGAGCTTTAAAGATCCTGAAGCTTTTGACTCTGCTTACAAACAGTGCTAAAACTGTGGGTTGTGCAAGTTAAAAAATGAAAACAACCCGAAACAACAAAGCAAACGAACCCCTCTGCTTTATCTCTTGTGCTCTGTGGTATCTGTTTTACAGAACCGAGGAGTGGGTGAAACCCAGCCCAGAGTGAAGTCACCAACCGGTGACCAAACAGTCTGCAGGGGCTTGGATTTCATCCATTAGTAATTACCCTGTGGTAATTAAGAGGACTCACCCTGGAGAGAAAACCCTGCAGGAGGAAATACAAAAAGCCACTCTCTCCTTTTTCTCCTTTTTGCCAAGACGATCTCAGTGCTCTCAAGATCAGACTGGCTTCTCTCAGACTCTCCAGAAAAGGAACAATCTCCCACAGAAAAGAGACCATCACCCTGGCAAAGGTTCAGGACGGAACTACCTGGGCTGTGAGAGAGGGGAAAAAAGAGTTTCTGTGAATAATCCAGCAGATTGAGCTGGGAGTCCAACAGATGCTCTGACTGCGATGGGATGGGAACGCGAGGCTGAAGGGACAACCCTTGTAGCGCCGCTGGCTCCGCGGTCACACGCTTCACGTAGAAGGAGCTGGAATTTGCGACGAACTGGAGTGCAAGTTCAAACAGAGCGTGAATGCGACACAAAACCCCAGAGAGCCTGAATTTGGCACGGAGAAAGACCCTGACTGTCCTTGGTGGGGTTATGCAAGTGACATTATGTAAACCCGGCCACCACGGGGCATCAGGAGATGTTGTGTCTTGTGCGTGTTCGTGAGCTGTAAATCCCAAACCCGCTGTTGAATCAGCCCCACGCTCGGTCGTGCTGGGGAAACAGCATTCACGGCAAAACTCCGGCTCTGGCACGGACCTTGCACATCAGCATCTCCCCTTCTCACACCTGCTGGTCTCTGCTCGGGCAGCACAAACACATCAGCATTTAAAGGGACTCCGGGTGTCTAATTCGAGGCATTTTGTGCTTCAATACAAGCGGTTGTTTGGCACCCCCGCTCCCAATAAAAACCAAATTAGAACCGTGACAACTTGCAGATCGTATCTCTGTAAAAGTCAAAAATCAGACGCCGCAAATTGCATCTCATTATTATTCCTGAAACTTTTGCGGTCCCTAAAAACTGGCATGAAAAAGCCTTAGTCTAATTCTGAACAAGCCAACACAAGATGCCTTTTATAGCAAGACGAGTACGCGCAGGGCTGAGCGCGGTTGTGACGTGTGTGGGATTTGGCGTGTCATGTTAAATGTTTATTTCTCTAGCAATAAGGTATTACCTGCATATCAGTCCTCCTGGGAAGGCAAGAACAAGGCAGCTCTGGCTAAACGCTTCTCCAAAGCAAAGCTTGTTTAAACTACGGTGATGCTGAAAATTTGAAGTGCAAAATTCAAAGGCTTTTTAAGCACTTTCAAATGATCCTCGAGGAATATTCAGTGTGAAGGGGGAAAACAAACAGACAAGCAAACGAATGACAAACAGTGAGCATCTTGCAAAACTGGCAGAGTTCGAATACGGATTTTTCTTTTTCTTTACATTGGAAATCTACCGTTCCGAGTAGCAAAGGCATCAATCACTTTGTAAGCCATACCTTTTTAATGATTTCCTCAAAATCCTTATTCCCAGAACTAGAACCACAATTGGTTTACACAGTTTATAAATCGATGATCTTCCACTGCTGATTAACACAGCAGGACAACTTGCCCCAAGGAACATCCTCAGCAGCTACTGGCATTTTATCAAATTCAAAACCAAATACCTGAGACGTACAAATAAAAGGCGCTTTCCTTGTTGCTTTACGGGTAAATAAGTAACTCTTTCAGCTCGCTTTGGGAACCGATGTTTTCCTACTGGCATCTCCTTTCACCGAGTTCTCGGAATTCCGCTCCCAGCCATCCCCTGAGGCACAGCTGGATTCCCAGCCCATCCGCACATCTGGCCGGCCCAGGGCTGCGGATGGGAGGAAAGGAAAAGCCCAGCAAACACCCCACAGCTTTCAGCTCAACACAGAGAACTGAAGAGCTTCGAGCGTGTCTGTCCTAACGAGGAGGAAGACAGATGTCCAGCTCTTGGGTAGAAGAAAGGCAACGAGAGGAAGTTATTGCGGAGCGGGCAGGAAAGAACAAATGGCAAAGAGCAGCTCTTAATAATAGTGCTGATAGGCAACAGAACCAGCAGCAAACAATTGGTATTTAAAGAGGATGACATAATACAGACCTAAATTATTTTAGAACTGCTGAGCTGATCATATTGTTTCTCTGTTTTCCTTTGGGTCACTAACTAGATTAATCTTCAACACGCCAGCGATTGTGGCTGGGCACGACTCTTGGGAGCTCACAGAGCTGCTCTCCAGCTTCATGTTGCACCTTCCTTTTCCTTCTCTTGATGGATGCCAAGGCCCACAATCTTCTTTTTGCCCTTATTGGTTTTATCACAAGAATTTCAAGTCTCTTTTTCACTTCTTGTCTTTCCAGAGTATTTTAGGTGTAAATGGGAATGGTAACTGTGAGCTCACAACTTATCTGAAAGAGGAAGGATGCTGAAACTTTACCAGAGATTTTTTTCTTACCCCCTATAGTTTGAATAGATCTCAAACAGATGTTAACCATGAAAGACATGGTTCACATCACTCCATTAACCATCTTCCTTACTCAATTGCCTTACTTGCCATAGCAATGATATAGTTCTGTGCTTCCCAATCGCACTTGCTAGGTTTAAAGGCAAAGCAGGAAATCAGTTCTCTACAACCAGGAAATAAATGGACCCAAAAGAGGTCCAACCTTCAGACTTTTACTCACAACCCAGGGATAAGAGAGACCACCAGCCTCCAAGTACCTGGACTGACCATTGAACACGATGCGTTGGTTTTCAGCTCAGTGGTTTGGTTCACTGCGGAGGGGTCTGGTCTTTAACACATAGCTGGGAGTCTAAAAAAATTCCACCGTCATTTTTAAGAATGTTCTCTGGAAATAAGCAAGCGGACAAAGCTTTTTCTCTCCGCAGGTTAGATGTGACAGGACATCCGCCCTCAAGTTACCCCTTTGCACCTTCCCTGAAGGCAACACCAAGGAATGAGTTTCTGCTATAACCACCCAAATTTGCACCATTATCTCACTGAAAGGCACCTTTTTATCAGCAGAGGCGCCAACGGAGCTCTGTGTTTCCACCCATCAGAGCTGTGAGCGGTGACGTTAGCCCTTGAGGTCTGTCATTTACGCCGACTCCACCGCAAATCACAAGAGCTGCTCCTTCAGAAATAGCGGGAATGAAAATGCAGCGGGCTTCTTTTCGAGCGCGACACGGTTACTGGAATAGGATCCAGTGTGAGACAAAGAGTAAAAATAATTGGCTGTATTTTTCACCCAGACCAAATGTTCTATTCCTGCAAGATATTCATAGCAAGAAACATTGTCTACCAGGACATGAATTAATGTAAGAAGGGAGTCAGACTCTATCAAACTCAATAATGTGATGCGTTTATGATGAATGTGCAGGGAGAACATTCCAAAGTTCAAGTCAGAGCAGTGGGGTTTGTTTTAAATATCTACTTTAATACTTTTCCTCCTAGAAAAAAAAAGCAACAGAAAGCCCAGAAATATCCTGGATTCCTCAAGAAACACCAAAACATGCAAAGCAAAGCTACAACCACAGCTAACTTGACTGTGACCCCTCGTCTGCTCCAACCATGCAAACCCCAAGTGCAAGATAAATCTGCCCCACGAACTCGCCGGTCCCTAGCTAGATATTAGGTGATTTATTCTTATTGCGGAAGAGCCTTGAAACCCCAGTCCCATGGTAGGTATGCCGATGTTACTCTGTATAAACGCAAACAATCCCTGTGTCAGAAATTTTAGGGAGGTAAAGCCATCTGCAGTGTGAGACACGGAAATGAAATTTCTCTCTGCTAATCCCCGAGCAAGACAATTCTTGCTAAATCTGATCTTTCAGCTGAGATAACATTCCGTAACTCGGAAAGCAGACGTCGTATTTCTGTGCCTCAGAATGATGTTTGCAGGCTCCGAATCCAGCTGATAAAGTCAAGACGACTTTTAGTATCGGGATTAATTGCATTAACGGAAGATTCGCAAGCTCTGTGGCACATTTCACAACCGAAGGAGTGGAGAAACACAACTTATTCCAACACCAGCCCTGCATATTCTCACAAACCACGTTGCGTCCACAAACCTCCAGAGCCTTTCCAGAGGATGTGAACAAGGTCTTCTGTGTTTTCTGCATGCAGAGAGCTGGCCTGGTTTGTCCAAAACTGCTCCCTGGGCTGAGAATGAGGGCGACGGATCCGAGATCCGAGCGGCCTGGGTGGGATGAGTGGCTGTGTCAGCTGAGGCTCTCCTGGCTCTGAAACATTTGCATGTGGAAGCTTCTGAATGAATTCCAATCAAAGGGACACCACACATGCCAGAAGCTATCGGCTTACGGTGGAAAACACGCGACAGGAACGGGCGATCTCTCATTGAGTGAAACGGGTCAGATTCGTGTTTGGGAGGCACGCTTCCCCAGGGGTAACGGGTGCGAGCACGCCTGGCCCCATGCTCATCGGTGGCTTGTCTGGCAAAGCCCGGTGTGATCTCAGTGCGCAAGATGCTGGGGCACAGCAGCAGCCCAAACCGAGCACGCGATTCTTTAAATACGTTTTTAACACACAAAACAGGAGAAAGAACCCTCGAATCCCACGCTGGTGGGGAATAGAGTTGCACTTGGAGATAACATTTCCTTGGGAACTGGGAGCTGTGCCAGCATCCGCTCTTTTTTGAGAAAATTCCCTCCTCAGCACCAGCCAAAGGCTACTTTCAGTTAAGTCACAGTGAAGGTGACAACTGCCCCTTCCCAAATTTTTAAGCCAAGCATATACAGAAATCTTTGCCACCCCATGTGTTTCTAAATTCACAATGATGCCCTGGAACTGGGCTCCTGTTTAGCTACACACGAGGTGGCTCATTGTCTCCATCTGGCCAAGTCCTTCCCACCATTCCTACCGCATGATTCTTGGTTATGGTGCATTTAACATCTGGAGGCATGACCGGCCCAGTAATGAAGAACGTGGTAAAGAAGCGGGGCCAAGAGGTTCAGTTCCCACTCACCATTCAGTGCAGATGGTCCCAGCTGTCTATCACACTGCTTGCTGCTCTTTACAGAAATCTTCATCTATTTTAATTCCAGGCTATCTTGACAATACCGATTTTTAAAAGCTGTTATTGCTCAGGATAATCATTAATGGTTATTTTAATTAATACCATCCTCCTACTTTCACTAAATGCAATCTGCAGCTTGCTTAAGTTGCTGATGAAAGGAATAGTTTCCAATGGTGTGTGTTGTGCAGAGGGTCCCTCCAGCTGTCATTGTCACCCTGCGGGCTGTCCTGGCACGGCTGTGCTCACAACAGCCCCAAGGCTGCGCCCCGATACCCCAAGAATCTGTTGTCCAAGTAAGTTTTAAGTTTAAGTAACAAAAATATGGGGTTCGAAGGGAAAGAATGTGGCTAGTAAAAACCAAACGTGTGAAGATCCAGGCAACTTTTGGTACAAGTCAGTCCTATTGAAGGTGACAACTGACCCTTCCCAGATTTTTAAGCCAAGCATATACAGAAATATTTGCCAGGCTAAGGTCTTGGTGTATTAACATAATAAAATTGTTGCATTTTTACAATTAAAAAAAAAAATCTATTACTGCATTATAGCAAGGGTATGAACAAAACCAGAGTTTTCTCATTTTAAGTATTTTTTGCTTTTCATATTAAGTGTGAGGGATCTGCATTCCTGTTGAATATATTCACATTCTTCATAAGTTATGCTGTGCGCTACAAGATAGGCACTTTTTTGACTCACAAGCAAAGGTGCAATGTTTAGGCTTCTATAAAAAAATACCACTCAGATAATGAAACTGATTTGTCTAGAAGATAAAACACAGATTTAGGAACCTTATTCTAAGCACGCTCTTCTGAAAGTTACTCTTTTACCCATCTCACCTTGCAATTTATTCAGATTTTAAAGATCTTCTGGATTACGCTGTAGGTGTCCTGGTTTACACTTCGCATTTCATTCATCGCACCCAGTGTACGGAACACCAGCGACTCTCGTTTTCCTTTTAGTTTGTCTTGCAGCTCCTCTGTTTACAAGGGCAACACGGGTAACGCCAGCGGGTCAAATGTCACTGTTTGCTGCCAGATGTGCTCAGGGCACCGCGCTGCTGCCCAAGCCCCTGTTTCCCAAGCCGTGTCCCATCTGCAGGACCCACTGTCCCCACACCACAGCCAGGCCCTGGGCACAGCTGGAACTTTGCGCGTTTGACTCAAATGGTGTCGCTTACACGCGAAACGCTTCCCATAACCCGGGCAGGAGAGCGATACTGTCTAGAAGCCCATTTTGCAGAACTCCAGCTTGCACAAATATCAGCTGAAATCAACATCCTAGTAAGTCCAAAACCGTGAAGCTTTCGTGCATTTGGAAACTTCACCCACCCGTTTTTGCTCTGCCTTGTCTTCCCCTTTTGTTCTCATTATCTATTTATCTGAACAATGCTCAACTTCCCAGCCAGACCTACCCAGCGCTGGAGCCCGATTTTGGAAAGTATCGGTTCTTGCCACCAACCCAGCCCCAGCAAGCCCTGCTGTACCAACAGCCCCTTCGGGCTCACGGACAAGCCCAAGCAAGTTCAGGGAGTGAGGTTACATCTGAACAGGAGCGGGAGCAGGGAGAAAACAGCGGTGATTTACGACAAAGGGTTTCCTATTAAAGAAGAAGTATTTTCAGAGAGGATTGGAGGTGGCGAGCGCACACCCTTGATTCCCGTAAACTTATTCTTATCAGAGATTTGCACAAATGTTTCTCTGTTTCCTGATCTATGTTTCTTTGCTTTCTGATCTATGCTGTTATCTTTTCTTCAAAGCCTCTGCACACCCCCGAATCCCCCCCGTGCGCCGGGTTTCGCTCTCGCAGACCAAAGCACCAGCGGCATCCGACCCGCCGGCATCCCCGCGATGCAGAAGGAGCGCGGGGACCCCGAGTTTCCCGGGCCGGCTGCCGGTAACTGCCCCCCCGAGTCCCGCGGGCTCCCCGGCCGCCTTTACCCGCGGCTGTTCCCCCCCACAAAGGACCGAGCCCCGCGGAGCTCCGGCTCCGCGCCCCGCGCAGCCACCGCGGGACGAGCCCCGAGTGGGGGTGAGGGGACCCCCCGCCCGTTCTCCTCATCCCTTCCGATCCCCCCCCACATCCCATCCGAGCCCTTACCAGCTCCTGCTTGAGGCGGCGCAGGTGCTGGTCCATGGCCCCGCTCAGCGCGGCCCCGCCATGCGAGCGCCCCACCCGCGGGGCGGGGAGCGGAGCGGAGCCGGGCGGGGGCGACCGGG
>VWYH01004025.1:969472-1097294 GCA_013399365.1 Pampusana beccarii | reverse complement strand
CGGCACCGGGGGCGGCGGCTGCTGCCGGGACACAGCCCGAGTTTTTCCCGAGCTGCCCGGCCAGGAAAGCGCTTTGAGAGGCGGGTCTGCGAACGGCGGGGAGATGGGGAGGGGATGGGGGGGGGTGTGTGTCTCATATTCCCCTCACTCCCCCCCAACTCCAGCTCAAAACGGTGGAGGCTTCTTGCATGGAAGCCAAACACTCGGTAGCGCTGGAGTTTGGGCAGAGGATCGTCCCTTCTCCCAGCAGAGAAGTTTGGCGGTTGAGTTTGTTGCGGGCTGGATTCTGCAAATTGCTCTCCAGGGGCAGACCACCCCAACAAAAGCATGGATTAACCTACATGGCTTTAATCGCCACGAATTGCAAAGCCACCCGCTTGTGGATTTTCCCATTTTGTTCTCGCTGGGTTGCAGCATAAAGCGCATCCCTCCCGGGGTCAAACTGGGCTTTGCCACCTTGGGGGATGCTCCAGGTGTCCCTGGGCAGTGGCAGCGCTGCAAGCGCTGACTTTGCACATGACCGCGACCCCATCAAAACGCCCTTTGTCAGGAATAGCACATGTTTACAGAGCTGCGACAAACAGGTGTTGAAAATTCCTAACGCGGATTAATTTTCAGAACATCCTTTTTTTTCCTTAACTGTGTTTTACGAGCAGCGTTGCGGCTGAGTCTGCAAACTGGAAACTTCCTGGATATGAGGGAAATTGTTGGTGCTATGGATGCATCCCTCTAAGGGCAGGGGTTTTACCTCAAATCAGCAAGCTCTGATATTGTTAGTCACCATGGGAAATCAAACAGATGGACAGATCAGCCTGGAAAACATACAAGCACTTTTGCAGCATCGCACTTTATAACTGCGTTGGATTGGAAAGAGTTTGAACTTTTCAGTGTTCCTCATATAAACATAGATAGGTATTATTCTCAGCTTAAGTGTAAAATGTGTTGTTTAGATAAGAAACGCTGAGTCCCCTGTAGGGGGGTTAGCAAGGCTTGTCTGAATCAGTCTGCAACGGTAAAGAACTTGATAGGACGAGAAACACTGCTTTGCGTTTTCAAATCTGGGATGAAAAAGGTAATTACTTGCTTTTTCCCATAAATCTGAGTATTGAAAAAGAGTGGCTAAAATTTATGCCTCCTCAGGTCTTTAATTTTTGAAGGAACGCATTTTTTATAGCTGGTAGTAGGATTTTGTTTGTGTGTTTGTAGAAATCAGCCTTAGTGTTTTTGAAAGCTGACCTTTGTGTCAAAATCCAATTTAAATAAGACATTTGCGATCTGCCCTTTCATGCACTCTGGAGTTAACATTTATTGATCCTTCCAGCATCTCTTGTACTATTGGTCAAAATTTCCTGTCTTTTTGCTCATTTCAGGGTTTCCATTTCCTGTCCATGAAAATTGTGTCTCTCTTCAAGGATCTGTAGAACACAGGGCCGTAAATATATTAATGTATGAAAGAAATGACCTTATAAAAAAGTTAATCAGTTCCAACAGGGTACGCTATGCTGTGAGTGGGATACCTGCCAGTCTTGAGTCTGTCTTAAAGTCTAAGCCAACTAGCCCAGCTTAGCCCAGCTATTTTTTATTCTTTTTTTCTTGAAATCTGGCCGGATTTGTTGGCCAGCTGGTTGTTCCCCACGGCCCAGGGTCGGGGTGCGTATGTCCCCAGCCTACCCAAGCGTATCAAGTGTCATATGGCAGGTTTGAACAGCCAGTCAGTGGTAAAAAAAAAATCCAAACGATGGCAGCATGTGGAGAAGACAAGCTGAAACGCCTGCGTCCGCCGATTATTAATAGCAGAGGGAATGACCCAACTTCCCTTTCCTCTTTCTCTGGATCGGACGAGGATCCGTGTTCAAGAAGAGCCGCAAACTCAGAGTCCAGGTTTCTGTGTTGCTTGGGTGGCTCATGGCCTTTTTTTTCCTTTTCTGCTACCGGTACCAGGTTTTTATCAATTATTTCGTTATCTCAGTTCTGTAAATCAATATATAGATGCTACTTCTTCCCTGTGGCATGGCACCAAAGCTAAAAGATGATGGCATTTTCTCTTCATATTTGTAATACATGGACCTAGGTTCCGCTGGTTTGAGCTGAAAACTGACCATAAGCTTAATTTATCCAAACCAGCTTTGAACAGCAGTATTTTTAGGTGTTCTTTTACATTTTGTAGGGAGTAGACTGAGCAGGCATCGAGGGAACGACTTCTGGTCTCCTGGGGTTACCATGTCTAGGAGGCTACTGATGAGCATTGTGGTTTTGGCATCTTGAAAAACTGCATGAAATCAGACCAGGGATTATCACAGGCACAGGACGCTCTCCACAGTGTTTTCCTTACTCTCTCTCTCTCTCTCTCTATATATATATACATACATATATATATATATATAAAAAATCACATTATTCCTGAATGAAAATGATGCTTTTTTTTATAGCACTTTGAATATTCCAGTACAAAAGAGATGCAAAAGATTCACATAGTTATTTGAAGCATCAAATCTAAGTTAAACACTATTAGATTTTCCAGCACGTCTGANTTTTTTTTTTTTTAAATCATATCATTCCTGAATTTAACTGACTTTTTTTTTACAGCACTTTGAGTATTCCAGTACAAAAGAGATGCAAAAGATTCACATAGTTATTTGAAGCATCAAATCTAAGTTAAACACTATTAGATTTTCCAGCACGTCTGAGCATTCAGGAGTCCAACAGCACAGGTACATGGCAATTGGCAGATGCCGTGTTCCAGAAAGCTCCTGTAACACTTGCAAGACACCAAACCGTGTGATCTGCCGGCAGATGATCAGGGAAGAGTTTTTAGCCTCTGTTAAGTTTGTCTTTTTGATCCATTTTTCAGCCTCCGGGGCTGCTCATGTCCCATGAGGCTGATAAAGGAGTTCGTGAGCGTAGAATAAAGAAAAGACCAGAATATTAATGTGCTGCAAACTCCTGGGAACTTGCAAGAGAAGAGAAAAATCAGGAATATTTTCAGAGCAGGATTTCCCTACTAAGCAACATTTTTTCTCTTCTGTGTAGGCAACTGGTTCAAAGCAACATCGGCGCTTCACCTTCCTCTCCGCTGCAGTGCAAACCATGAGCAGATGGTGCAGTGCGGTGGAAAATCAGGTCTCCAAGAAAAGCTGAGAATAAAACACCCGCAAGCAGAAAGTTACATGGCTTATTTCAGGAGAAAGTGGAAAACCGAGGTCCTTGGGCGAAAAAAATAGAATACGTCTTCAGAGCGGTGGATTCCACTTACACGAGGTGCCTCATTCCTCCCCATTTGAGAAAACGTCCATCCCTTCACAGCTGAAGGCTCAGCTCATTTGTTGTCTTTCAGTTCATTGATCTGGTTTCTCAGGGCTTTCACGTGACTGTTCTTTGCTGAACTAACGAGCGTGGTTATCGCTGAATTTTCCTTCATTTTTTACTTTCTTGCACACTGGAGGCAAACCTCTCCGAATTTCTTCCCGCTTAAGCCGCAGCGTGACCTGAATTGCATCCATCTTTGTTTAAACCCACTGGGGCATAAACATCCAGCCAAAATAAGTACTATAACGTCAAAACTTTCATTCTGACTTTGTATTTGTGCATGAAGAGATAAATTACCCCTGAAAAACTGACCATTTCTTCCATTAAGACTAATTTACTGTATGCAGCCTCTGCACTTTTGGCCTTTAAAGTTCTTGACATGCCCCCACCTCACCATGCCCCCCATCCCAGAAGTAAAACTTTGAACTGCTCCAGCCAAATCCCAGCTCCTGATGTTCTTCTGCTTGCACCGGAGCGCCAGGAAGAAGTTCCAGGGCAGGGGAATCCTCCTGCATTCTCTGCGCTGCCTTGTGTTAAAGAATGATTGGATTACATCTCGGCTGGCTGCGTTTTGGTGACCTAGATCCTGTTCGCGCTATTATAGCTGAAAAATAATTTAGCAAAACTCGGTATAAAAGCGTATCTAAGATGAAAACGGGCTGATATTTAGCTGGTGAAAACAACAGGGGTGAACTACTGGCGCTTCTCACTTGTATAGTTGAAATCCCCATTTTAAACTGATATCCTGGTGTCTGTAGCAGCATCTGTACCTCCACCTGTGGTGACCCCCCGTGTTCTTTAGATTTCATCTGAAATTTGTGGAGTTCTGGATCCTTCTGAAGGACGTGTCTGACAAGGAACCAAATCTATTCATCAGAATGGCACTTAAGTGAACCTTAGGTAGATGTAAAACCCCATCATCACCATCACTATTTATAACAACTCCATGCACTGGGCTTGCTGGAAATCTTTGCCAATTAGTAAAGCAACAAAGAAGATTCCACTGCCCCGAAGACTTGCTACTCGTTGGTAACTTGCCATCCAGCTTTTTTTTTTTTTCCAGAGGGAAAATGAATGCGCAGAGTGCTTGGAGTCAATTTTTGGTGGTGAATATGAAGTCACTGCCTATGCTGATATAAACGGCTCTTTCACTGTAATGTACTTTACTGTACAGAGAACAAACAGGGTTTCCATGGCAGTGTAAACACAAACACATACCACACTGAAAAGTGAGTCACACGTGCTGCAGAGCACGGGGAAAGTTCACTGTCTTCATC
Source organism: Pampusana beccarii (assembly GCA_013399365.1). Lineage (NCBI taxonomy): Eukaryota > Metazoa > Chordata > Aves > Columbiformes > Columbidae > Pampusana > Pampusana beccarii. The sequence continues at coordinate 1,092,711 of VWYH01004025.1, read as the reverse complement.
TGAACACATCTGGGAGAGGAGGATGAGATTATCTCACTTAAAAAATATTTAATAAATACTGTGTAAACCAAGATTTGCTCTGAATAATTCCATATCTTAGCAGATACGAAAGACAAATCCTTTGAAGCTAAAGGAATAAGACAAGTCAGGTGCTTGTTTACAGTAGCAATGTTCAAATCGGTAATGACTGTATTCTTAAAAGATATACACAACCTGACAGTTCTGGAAGCCAATACACAATGCAAACTGCACAATGAACGTGTGATGTGGACCTTTGCCTTGCTGCTGGGAGTTTGAAAGACAAGCGCTTTATCTTCTGAAATACCGAGAACCTGACCTTGAGTCTCAGCAGCAAATGATCCTGTAAGATCATTTATTGAAAGCTGATATATTGATATATAGATTCAGAGGAAAATGAATCTTGGATGGAATTAAAATCAAGTATGTAATATGTACTTCATAACAGGGATAAAAAAGTGGTAAGCCCTGTATTGGGGGAATAAGACATGCACTCAGTAGATATGGAAGCAAGAGTTTTTTCTAGCAAAAGTTTTCTTCTAAGTTCAAAAAGCTAGAGGTCGGTTTATGACCCCACACTAGAGAGTTTATATCCCTTCATAAGAACCAGTTGTTTTTTTAATAATACAGCTCAGAAGGAGGTCTTATCTACTTCTTTTACTAACCTAAATCCTTTCCTAGGACCTATCCTGCCTGCAGTGTTTTGAGATTAATTGTCAAGATTTCCAAATGCTGCTTGGAGCAGGAATCCTTCCCTTGGATCTTGCTGCAAGCGAAAGCGAAGCGATGCCGCGGCAAAACTGCAGATCCCACGTGAATGTCGACAATGTGAATTCAGCACTTGAGGGTCACTGAGGCAAAACGAGGCCTGAAGGTTGAGGATTGCTATTTATACACTGACTCACGGCAGAGTACACAACACACAGAGTTTAAAACAAAGTTAAGATCTATGGGAACAAGGGTTGAGAGAGAAACAAAACCTTTCATTGGATCCACTGACAGAGCTGCAGGGGCATGACCTAAATCTGACACAGGCCCGTCATACGGACCAAAACCAAAGGCAGAGGGACAATAAATCTGCCAGTCCTGGTGCTGAAGGGCTCCTCAGCATCCAGACATCGAGATGGGTTGGAATCTGTCCCTCCAGCATCCCGCAGCAAATTAAGTAAACACCTACAACCAGGAGCATCTTTCTGAATTAAGGTGATGTGTCTGAATGTCTCATTAGCAACGCACCGCAGTGAATAACGTCTGTCTCCAAATCACCTCGTTGTATTGCAAGGTGCAGGAAACCTCAGGAGAGAAAAGGAATGGGTGTGGAAAACAGAGAGGGGATTCATCGCAATGGCTGTTTTGGGCTGTTTTATCACCTCTTCTCTGCCCTTCCCCCATGGGAACAGTCACTTCTGGCTGCTCTTCGCTGTCTGTTTAAATCACATCAATTTAAAAGGGTTACAAGAGGCTGTATTTAATCAAACGTTTGTTAGGTCCAGGTGTCTTTGTCTGTCTTTTTTTCCCAGATTTATCCAGAGATAATTATCTCATGTTGGAGACTTGTTTCCCCCCTTGAGGACTAACGAGAATATCCACTTAAAAATTAAAAAAAACAATTGGAACTAACAGAATGAATGTAGATCGCTATCCTGTTACCTCTTCTGCTGGGCACAGCTCTTGCTTCTGCCATCTGGTCTGTCCCAAATCGGCAGAGGTAAGTTCTCCAAGCTGAAACTGTCCTTCTCTGTTCTGCGAGGCCCTACTCTTGCTCACACATTCGTATGAAAATATCATAATACTGAAAAATAACAACCGCATAGAGTCTGCCGAACTTTTTCTCCCCCATCAGGGATACAATCGTGAGGGATTTCAAAGGCGTGACAAAGCCTGTGGTACACCAAAGCCATTAAAATTCATTTAGGCTGCCTAGCAATGTAAGAATAATGACACAGTGTATGTGCTTATACAGTAGAAGCCACTGTTGAGATTTTTCAAATCCCACTGCAATGAACGGAAGCTGCATGTCCAGAGCCTCTGAACTGCTGTGGCAATAAAAGTTGATATGCATAAAACCACCCACGATTTAAAACAAGTGGTCTGCAGAGGGTGGTAAGTAATGCACATACAACAGATTAACACATTTGGCCTTTTGAGTGCTGTACTATTAATTTTTCGCAGTACACTGGCTTTTAAATCTTGCTTCTGTGTGCGGTACAGCTGCATCCCAGACACAGGGCGTTTAATGAGAAACTCATTCCTGTTGTCAGGATGGTGGAAGGAGGGCTCAAACTAGAGGGGTCAGAACAAATATCTCCGCTATTTCATTACAGTGGGACGGCTGAGAGATGAGCAGCAACTGCTTTCTCTCCAAACTAACAGAGATGCTTTGGGCACCGACTGCCAGCAAGCTTGTTAACTCTGTTCTGCTAATACACGCGGCTTTGTCCTCCTCTTTTTGTCTTCCTCCTCCTCTTTTGCAGCCTTCTCCATCATTTCTTCACTGACCCTTCCTTTGCTCTCCTGACCCCTTCTTGCCCTCCGCTCGTCTCTCTGACCATCCCTTCCAGGCTCCTGCCTCCCCCTGCCCTGGGCCCCCCCATGCCCAGCACTTTGCTCCGCTGTGCGCTGTGCATTTATTTTACGGGTAAAGCTCGTGTTTTTGGAGCTTGTTGCAAGCTCTCCAGCTCTCACCGTGTTATTTCCACTCCCATAACACAGAGGCTTTGTCCTCTGTAATATTTATAAGTCTAAACTTTCGTGCTTTTCATAAAACCAATGACCCAGGCAACTGCGAAAGGCTGGTTTTCCTGCAAAGGTTTCTCTTTCTCCATCTAAAGGATTTATGTTTCATAACCACCGCCATTAATTGCTTCTGCGTAGATAAATGCACCCGTTGAGACACACAACGTGGAGTCACAGCCTCAGTTATTGGCATAAACAAGAAATAATTGCAAATGTTGGGAGAAAAAGTACAAAAACACCCCTGAAAAGCAGCGATACTGGAACAGCCCGCGCGGGCCACCCCGCCCCCCAACAGGGGACGCCCCGAGCCCCGCCCCAGCCAATCAGCGCCCTCTGGCGACACCGCGCGCTGAGCGGGTGAGGTGCGCCCCGTGCGCATGCGCGGCGCGGGAGAAAAGCGCTGAGCGGGAATCGCCGCGCTACGTCACTCCCTGCCCCAAGATGGCGGCCTCCGCGGCGGCACAGACTGAGGGCCCGTTCCGTACACGGGACGTGTTGGTGCCCGGCGGCCCGTCCGACTTCGGGTCGCTGCTGCTGTCGGCGCCGGTGCTGGCAGGGTTGGAGGCGGCCGGGTTCCACAGGCCGTCGCCGGTGCAGCTGAAGGCCATCCCGCTGGGGCGCTGCGGGCTGGGTGAGCGGGCGGGCCGGGTGAGGGGCTGGGGGGACCCTGAGGGGTTCCCTGTTGACCTCTGTGGCGGCTCTTTGCAGATCTCATCGTGCAGGCCAAGTCCGGCACTGGCAAAACCTGCGTGTTCTCCACCATCGCCCTGGACGCGGTGTTGCTGGAGAGCCCGGCCACGCAGGTGAGACCCGGCCCGCCCGGTGCTTTGTGGGGAGGAATCGCTCTTTTTCGCGGGAAAACGCGGTTGTCTCCTGTGAGAAGGGTCTGGGCTGTTGGGCTGAGGCCGATTGTCTGAGGCTCAACAAGGCCAAGTGCCGGGTCCAGCGTTTGGGGCACAACAACCCCATGAACGCTGCAGGCTCAGGGAAAAGTGGCTGGAAAAGGCCCTGGGGGTGTTGGTGCCAGCGGCTGAACATGAGCCAGTGTGTGGCCGAGGGGCCACCAGCATCCTGGCTTGTGCCAGGAATAGTGTGGCCAGTAGAACTAGGGCAGTGACCATCCCCTTGTGCTGGGCACGGGAGAGGCCAAACCTTGAATCCTGGGGTCAGTTTGGAAAGACCTCGAGGGTCTTGAGGCAGAGGGTTCAGAGGAGGGAACGGAGCTGGGGAAGGGGCTGGAGCACAAGCGTGATGGGAGCGGCTGAGGGAGCTGGGGGGTTCAGCTGGAGAACAGGAGCTGAGGGGAGACCTTCTGATCTCTGAACTGCCTGAAAGGAGCTTGGAGCCAGGGGGGTCGGGCTCTGCTCCCCAGGAACAAGCGCCAGGAGCAGAGGAAACGGCCTCAAGTAGCGCCAGGGGAGGTTGAGGTTGGATGTTGGGAACAATTTCCTCCCCAAAGGGCTGTGGGGCATTGGAACAGGCTGCCCAGGGCAGTGGGGGAGTCACCATCCCTGGAGGGGTTGGACAGACGGAGATGAGGTTCTCAGGACATGGTGTAGTGCCAGGGGTGGGGGAACAGTTGGACTTGATGATCTTGAAGGTCTCTTTCAACCAGAACGATTCTGTGACTCGCTGGGCTTTAATCTCTGAATCCATTTTGCAGCTTTCAAATTTAACCCTTGGCCCCTACAGATTCTGATCTTGGCTCCTACACGCGAGATTGCTGTGCAGATTCATGCTGTGATCACAGCTATTGGAATCAAAATGGAAGGCTTGGAATGCCATGTCTTCATTGGCGGGACTCCTTTGAACCAGGACAAAATCAGGCTAAAGAAGTGCCACATAGCAGTTGGCTCCCCAGGTATGGATGAGCTTCGTTGTGCTTCAGATACCTTGTGATACTGCACAAGGCAATAACTGGTGCTTTTGAAACCTGGGTTGTTGTTTTTTATTTTAGTAATAGGGAATAGTCTCAAATGCCAGTGCCAGAGACCTTTAGACCAAGTATTTTTAGTGAGAGATTATTCCAAATATGTCCTTTTTAAAAGGCTATTCAAATTAAATTTTTAAAAATGTACAAAATTAATCATTAGAGCCTTTCAGTTAATCTTTTTGAAGTTCTTTTTACATTTTTCTTCGTATGCAGGTCGAATAAAACAGCTCATAGAGCTGGACTACTTGAACACAGCCAGTATCCGGCTTTTCATTCTGGATGAAGCAGACAAGCTGTTAGAAGAAGGCAGCTTTCAGGAACAAATCAAGTAAGAAAAACATTTATCTCAAGTATTTATCAGTAGATTAGATACATATTTGTTCCTTATTCCCATTTCTTTGTCTCTCAGTTGGATTTACTCTTCACTACCAGCCAATAAACAGATGCTCGCTGTTTCAGCCACTTACCCGGAATCATTAGCGAATGCTTTGACCAGGTACATGAGAGACCCAACATTTGTGAGGCTGAATCCTACTGATCCAAGTCTCATTGGTGAGTAGAAGTTCATTTATAGTGATATTGTTATTGACAGATTGAGAAGAGTCACTAAAATCAGAGCATGACCTGTAAATTTTGTGCTTCTTCCTAATTTCCCTCCACAGGTCAGTTGATTAGTTTATGAAGTATTTATTCCCAGTGTTGACCTATTTCAAACATCAGTGATGAGTATAACTTTCTGGGGTTTTTTTCTATCTATTAAAAAAAAAATTAAGAAAAACCTGTCCTGTAGGTTCTTATTTGGCACATGTTTGTGCTTGGTTAAATTTAAGTCTTTGTTTTAGCTGGGGTCACATACGTTGACAGCAGCATAATGTGGTGTGTGTTTTTATGGAAATCCTTAAATCTGATGGCTTTTTTGTTTCATACTCAGGGCTGAAGCAGTATTACAAAATTGTGAATTCCCATCCGCTTCCGCATAAAACATTTGAGGAAAAAACCCAGCACCTACAGGAGTTGTTCAGCAAGATCCCATTTAACCAAGCCTTAGTCTTCTCAAATTTGCATAGCAGGTAATAAATTTGAAATAAAATCTGCAAAAACCTTGTTTGAAAGCTGAGGTTGTGATGTAAAGGATAAAGTTACAGGGACCTTCTGTAAGGTCTGGAAGCAGAATGCCAACTTCAGATCTGAAATACAGCTGGAGAAATGCAGCATGAAATACTGAAAATAAAAGGATGTTTTAGCACAACAGTCCCTCATAGGCTGTTCAGAGTACAGCGGGACCTGGTCCCCTGGTGTCCTTTTCTGTCTGGGAGGTGACTGTTTTAGGCACAAAGATGAAAGGGACAGTTCCGGAATGTTTGCCTTGGCTGTAAAGAAAGCCTTGTCGATAAGAAAGGTGCAGGGGTTGGTAGGTCTGTGGTTTTGTTGACTATTTTCATTGTGTGTGTTCTCAGGGCTCAACATCTGGCTGAAATCCTGACGTCCAGAGGTTTTCCTGCCGAGTGCATCTCAGGTCAGTCCCTTCAAAACTTTGAGTCTGTGGAAGCTGCCTGGTTATTCAACCAAAGAACAGCACTTAGATCTCCCTAGGTCTTCAGCACTTAATTACTTAATTATTACATTGATTAACTTTCCTGTTTCAAATCTGTTTGAGAGTCATTTTTCTGACTGTCCATCTGGGTGCATTGGCTTTTTTATAAAGAGAAAGTTTTACTTACGTTTGCAGGTGCTGCTTGGGAATGCAGAGGTTGAAAATAAATCTTCTCTATTTCAAGCTTCTGTATAAAAAGTTGACAGCTGGCACCTAATGGTTATTAGAAACCTTGCATTTTTATTTCAACAGTTTTTCATGATTTACATGTTTTAAGTAAAATTTGTCTAAAGTCAGTGTTCAAGGGGTTAAGTATCTACATAATTGGTTTCTCTTTAAAAACAAGCAAAAGGGTTATTTTTTAAATTATGCCCTTATTTTCAAGGCTTTTTTTCATTCCTTGTTTACTCATTTGAAACTGATGTTTGAGGAAGTTTCTCTCAACCTCATTTCTGATCTCATTTAAAGTTCTACATATCAATGTTTTTAGAATCGGAGGCACATAAAACTGAAGAATATCTCTTCCTAATTTCTGTCTTTTTAGGCAGCATGAATCAAAATCAGCGTCTTGATGCTATGGCTAAATTAAAGCAATTCCACTGCAGAGTTCTGATTTCCACAGACTTGGTGAGTGAGTGTTTCATAGCATGTGTGAGTGTTGTCCATAAAGTTACTTCAGAGAATTAGATTTGACTTGGAGTTGAATAGAACACGATTGGACTGTTAAGGCGTGAGACATCAGCACCATGCGACTTATTTTCACTGTGAAACTTAGAAATTGTCCTTTATTCCTCATCTGGTTCAGAAAACCCAAATCGGTTGCTTTGCAGAAGCTTATGGATATTTCAGAGCAGTAGAGTTGTTTGCTTTGGGTAGGAGCTACAGGAACAAATAGTTTGTTTCTCTAGTAAAGTGTGCTTGCAATAGGAACATCCGAAACAACTTCAAGTGGATTTGAAGTGCTCTGGTTGATGTATTTCTCTCTGCAGTTGATTGTTTGAGGTCCCGTTGTGAAAAGATTACTGCTGTCAGGTTGAATTCTTTGGTGCTGGGACAAAAACGTGCACGCTTGTATTTGATGCATAGAAGACGTAAGAAAAATTATCCCTAATTTTCTTGGTGCCAATGCAATATTTTACATGCAATACTGTGAACTGGCTGGAAAATCATAGGTGCCCTGTGGTATATTGTAACAGCTAAAAGTTACTACAGGATCAGTTACTCCAAAAACATGCTATATTTATTTCAAAATCTGTTCAGCATATTCTGTTACCTGTCTCCTTCTCTCGTCGCTTTTCTCAAGACGTCTCGTGGAATCGACGCTGAAAAAGTGAATCTGGTTATCAACCTGGATGTCCCTGTGGACTGGGAGACGTACATGCACCGCATCGGCAGAGCCGGACGCTTCGGTAAAGCCAGCCCTGTGGGTTTTGTGAGCTTGCTCTCCCTTTGCTGGCTCCGCTTCGGTAATCACGCTTTCTCTTGCATATCGCAGGAACTTTAGGCTTAGCTGTGACGTACTGCTGCCGCGGAGAGGAAGAAAACATGATGATGAAAATTGCTCAGAAGTGTAACCTTCAGCTTCTTCCTTTACCAGGTCTGTTCTGTCATATGAATGCAACCATTTTTTTTTTTTTGTTGTTGTTTTCTGTTTTATTCAAAGCTTCAGACAAGTCTGCAGGGAACTGATGTATCTTCTCTGCTGAATTTGCATTAATTTTGGTACAAGTTTTTAATGCTCTGTGTTAATGACTACTTGTGTAACTGCTGCAGTCCTGTGAAGCCATTGAAAGTGAACTTGGTGCGTGCCTGTGGGTAGGGAAAGGAATTAATTCAGCATCCAGCTGTTGCTTAAGCAACCACATAACTACTTGGCTTTCCAGAAATCTGGTATTAGGCCTTTCTCAGGTTGTAAGATACAGTAGGAGAAGGAAAGAATAACTGAAGCAGCAGAACATTTGGTACCCTTGCTCTGCCAGAAGCTGTTCTGCTAGAAATGTAGCATTTGCCTTCTTACAGAAGTTCTATTTTTTTTTAAATCTGGTTAAGCAGGATATGAAAAATAGGTGACAAGTAATGCAGTGCTACTTGTCTTGATCAGCTTTTCGATTCCTTCCATGAAGAAAATAAATGTTCTGGCTATTTGAGCTGTTTCAAGTGTTGAAGGGGTGAGTTTGTAGCCCTAACTTAATGTGTTGTAACATCTTAGCTGTGATTTTGCAGAGCTTTACTTTGGTACTCATTTGAGTTCTAGAGGGAAGGTTGCACTTAACCAAGCGCCTGTTTGTTTCCCTTCTGTGCAGAGCCTGTACCCCCTGGAATGATGGATCAGTTTGAAGGTGGGGAGGTAGAAATCAAACCTGTTACACGTACTTCAGTGAATTCTGACACTGTGTGTCTGAAACCAGAGGAACCAGGACTGCAGCCTGTCCAAAACAGTTTTCCAGAGGTACCCAAGCCTCATTCTAATCTTCCAGCTGATAACTCTTCTGTAGAAAGGCCAAACAAGGTGATGAAGCAAAAGCAGATAAAGAAGTGCACAGATTCTGCGAACAGAGCAAAAGATCGCAGAAACCCCCAAACTTCCAGTTGCCACACAGAACAGAGCGGTCGAGTCAAAACAATCTCTAGAAAGGATGGACAATGTAACAGTCAGTCTCCAGAAGAGGAGGCCTTGAAAAAAAATCTACCCAGAATTCCATGCTTGTCTTCTTTCAAAAACCACCAGAACAATCCCTGGAGCTTCTCGGGCTTTGTTGAAGACTATGAGCATTTCATTAAAGAAGGGTCTGAGAGAGAGGTTGAAATTTTAAGAAGCTATTCAGGCCCAGGAGAACAATGTGAGCTCCCCAAAAATGGTGGTGTGGAGTGGAATGAGGTGGAACATAATACAGAGATGGTCGCAAACGGTGGTGTGTCCAGTGACAACGATGGGTCGTACAGTTCCCAGCCTTCCTCCAAGAGCAGGGAGGATAACTCGTGCTTTGAAATGTTTTCAGATACACAGGAGAAGAATGCTGTTCCCACAGCGCGTCAGGACCACGCAGGCTTCTGTTCTACACCAGAGGAGCCTCAGGAGCCATCACGAGTCCCAAAGCAAAGTCAAGCGAAAAAGAAAGTCCTGAAACAAAGCGCTAAACAAAAGAAAAGCCGTTGCCGTCAGTCCCCTAGTCCTTCCACGAGAAAACCAGAAGATGACTGCTCCTGCAGCTCGTGGGATGATGGTGTTCCAGATGAGGCTTGGAGTTTCAAAAACTACTGGAAATCGTATTATCAAGCATGGCAAAACTACTACGTTGCGGTGTCTCACTACAGGAGAAGTTACAGACAGTTCAACTGGGTGCATGCCTATCATGTCAACTCGGTCTATCTTCAGGAGCTGCTGAAAAGCGGGGATTGATGCGATAACCCTGCTTTTAGGGACGTGGTCTGTGAAAACGGAACTGCTGGTTTACAAGGACATTGCAAAAAACATAAACAGACTTTTAAGATTATGAAAGAGACAACATTTTTCTTCAACGAGCTGTGTCTGGGTAAATGGTTCCAGTGCTGGTGTTACAAGTTGTTAATAAAAGGAAATTAGAGACAGCTGTATGTTCGGTTGCAGTCTTTACAGCCCAGAGGAAAGAAAGGCAGCCACTTACAAGTAAGAAATGTTGGTAAGGAGAAAATACAAACCAAGCCCAGTTTTGTTTGCTTTACTTGTCTTCTCTGTGACTTCCGAGTGCAGATGAATTTACTCTAAGACCACGTAGTCTGTTTATAGTTGGAGATTGTTCCATTTTCTGTAGTTCTCTTATTAAACAACAGGCACTGATTATATACCAGTTAAGTGGTGGAGGGAAGCCTGCATCTCAATGCCTGTATCGCTAATTTAAATCCAGTTAATTAACATGGTATAAATAACGTTTCTATAGCTAGGTGTACGGCAAGCTGTGCAGTAGAGGATGGTTTAATTATGTAGAAAATGTGCAGCAATCATAATTGGTCTGTCCCTCTGGGTGCAGCAATATCAGACTTGCCACACATAGATGAAAGCTTTAATTAGAAATGAAATCACCTGTTAGTACTAAAACTAATTGGTTTTTCCTGTTTGGGTTGCACTGCTCTGTGTGTAGCTGTCCTGAAGCAGGAAAAGATGAGAGTGACTTAGGGTATTGACTTTAGATTGGCTGCGTGCTAATTTTGTAACTTCATCCTCCAGTTTTCGTATGTTTGGGATCTTAGAGACAAATTTCTTCAGCTAGTTTCTTTGATTTCTTAAAGTTTACCAGAGCAGACACAGTTTGCGTGTGGGGGGGGTGTGTGTTTGTGTGGGTGGTTTGGTTTTTTTGAGCAGAGTAAAAGCATTGCTTCCTAACTCCTATGAACTGTCCTTCCAAGGAGAGCTGCTTTAACGTGGTGAAATGGATTAATTGCTCACCTTCAACTTCCAAACTCATTTTGAGAAACACGGTATGTTTTCGCTCCGTTTACATGAATCACTTGCTGCCTGAGCATTCCTGATGTTCTTGCAGAATTCCCTGTGCAAATCCTAGGACCACTTACAGCTTTTTTGTGCAGTGGTGGCTCTAAACTTTATACCGTGCAATTCAGACTCTCTTCACCATCCAGGAGAATTGTGAGATGGATTTAGCTCGCGAGTGGCACGGAAATTTCGCCCGATGCTGTCCCGCCTTGGGGGGGTTTGTGGTTTCCTGCAGCTGGGCCAGTGGTGGCCTCTAGTGTGTGTTGAACTTCACTGCAAGAGACAAGAGCTCTGAGCTGTTCTGCTCAAACTCGGGAGGTCTTAGAGGTCCCCTAATGAGTCATTTTAGTTTCTGCTTAAAGATTTTTGAAAATCTTAAATAATGCTTTGAAGTGACACTTGGTGATTAAGATGAGACCAGCTCTACTTGTTTAGCGGTTGAAACAGGTTAACCCTGGCTGCAGTATAAAATGCAAGACTTGGACCTGAAGGCAATTGCCAAGATGAGATTGCCTTGTAAAAGAAAGGCATTAAGATGTGCTCTTTAAGAAATACCTTGTCAGGAGAAGTATTTTTCTTCCTGTGCTTTTTTTCTTTCCTTCCCTTAGTGTCACAACAAATCAGCCCAGGGAGAGGCCTCTCCTAGATTTTGTCTGCATAGTTTGAAAAGGCCAAGATGATGTGATACTATTTCCAAGATGGATTTTGTTGGAAAGTAGGATACTGTAAGAGATGCGCTTGGGTGTCTGCATTATTGTTCTATAACATCTTGGTTACCTTGCTGTTTTTGTTAACGGTCGCTTGAGTAAGAGTTATTAGTATTTAAATGCAACTTGAGTGGCTTAGGCCACCACCTAAAGTTCTCCAAAAGAACCTCCCAGAATATTTTTAGAAGAAATCTACGGCATCGTCTTGGTATTTGTGGCACATACTCTGTTTAATCCAGATTGGATACATCAGGTACAGCAGTGGCACAAGACTCAATACTGTAAATGATATACAAGTTTCAACATATGCACTACAATTCCAAAAGAAGACAACAGGAAACTTGGTTCTTCTAGAAAGTTGTTCTCAAATGAAGCTACCTGCAGCTGTATACAGTACATTTTGTATCTGTCCTCTGATGTTCTTAAGCAAAGCCCATTTATAGTACGAAAATAGAAAATAATAAGGTTGAGAGCTTCTCATAACATAAAACTCCTAAAGAAAACACAATTTCATTGGAATGCCTTACTGATTTATCAAAAATAGACCGTCACACGCCTTTTGTAAGATACTTTGTTGGTCTGAGGAGCCCACGGGAGCTCCCGGTCGTAGTTGCAACAGAACGGAGAAGAATATTCGCGATGGTCGTTGCTTCTCACCCACCAGCCGTGTGACTCCTGTGACTAGTGCTAGTTTAAACCGAAACGAAAAGAAACACGTGCACACATACACACACAAAGTAACAGACTATTGACCGAGAACAAAACTCAGGAAAGAATTTCCACAAGCTCTTTGTCACCTGGTCTTTCGACTGATCCACCTGAAGTTTTTCTGGCACGGGTGTTTGCGTTCGGAACGTAAGTAGCGGTACTTTTTCTGCGACGCTTTCTCAAGGAAAGGCGTTTTGTTAGGTGTTCGTGCATTGAGCTTCGCTTATTGAAAGAAGGAGGTATTAAACTCTATGCGGCTTGTGTAATTGGCAAATAGAGGCGAAACGACTTCTCCGAGGTCACTTAGTGATTGATCAAGACGATCGGGAGGAGCACGGGGGCTCGTGCCGCTGCCTCTCCTGCCTGTCCTCACCTTCTGCTCACTTTGGAAGTTTTAGAAAGATAAAACTGCTATGAAGAGCGTTTCTGGCATCGTCAAATGTGAAGCCTAGAAACGGGAGCTCTGGAGTCGTTTGATCCAGTGCAGTTGCTTAGTGTTGGAGGAAAAAATAAGTGGTTTTGCTTAAAAATCAATTATATTTGGTTGGTGAATTATGTGGGAAAGGTGTATTATCCACCAGACTTTATAAAAGCAGAATAAAGTCTTCAGTTAAAGCTGCTGATGTTCGCAAGCCGCCCATGAATGCTGACCTGGTAACTCTGCCATAGTCCAACATAGAAAATGTCTTACAGGATCCGAGGGAAGTTTGCAACCCGTAAATTACATGTGATTTTTAATACACTGAATTTGCTGTATAATATGTGTAAGATACAGCATGTTTACAACCTCTTCACTTAAAAAAGCAAAATATTTGAGGAGACATTGCTTTCTTTAATCTGATTTTCCTGCGCACCCCTTAAGCTGTCTAAACTAGGATGGTAAATGCTGGTTTGCAGTACTCGTATATTATCAACTGTTTCGGGTTAAGCAAGTAGCATTGATTTAAATTCAGTGCTTCTGGCCACTGCAAAGAAGGATGTGTTTTAAATTACCCATTAACTTTATTTCACACCAAAGGCATGTGTGTTATTTAGTTTACCTTTTCCCCAGTTCACTTTTCACAATGATAATTATTTGACAGGCAAAAGTAGACTCGGGGATAAGAATTTGCCGTAGAAGGTTTTATATTCCTCTTGTGCTTGTAGGCAGCTCATGTGCAACGTGGAGAGTAATTTAACATGGTGCGAGGGAGTATAATGCAGCAAGAGAGGGGAAAAAAAAAATAAGTAATGAATTATGGCTGAACAGCAGGGGAAAAATCCTTGACATTGAGATCTAATAGTCTGGAAGAAGCTCCCCAGGGAAGCGATGGGAGCCCTTTCCTTGGAAAATTGAAAATCTAACCCAGAGAAAGCAACGCAGGATATTGCAGGGAAGGATCTTGTGCTAGTGGAGGGTGGATGACGTTTTGTAATGCTTTAATTTTTATGTGCCGAGGTGTGCTAGCGGTAGCCTGTTCTTTATGGACGTCCTTCCGATTTTTAAGGAAAAAGAAAAGAGGTGGTTTTTAGAAAGAGCAGTTTAAGTCGAAGCCTAGATGTGAAAGATATTTCGCATCATTCTTTGCCAATTGGGTGTGATTCCTTCTATTAGCAGCCCAATGCCAGGTGAGAAGAGAGTCAATCTATTAATAGAATATACTGATAATCTGTGAAAATATTTTTCCCTCAGAAGAGGCTTTGGAAGCAAAACAGAATGCTTGGAAAAAGATGGTGCTCCTTTGATATTTTTAATATTGCTCTATCAAAGACTGAAAAAATAATCCCATTCAACTTGCGTTTTGTACAAAGAATCTTTTTTTTAACGAATGTTTCTAAAACTATAAGAAGTCCTATGGAGTTAAGGGGACGGGGAAGGCTTTGGAAATGAACTGCCAACACGCTCCTGATGTTTTGTTGAATGGTCTTGCTAATTGAGCTGTTTTGTACCACCTGCCTTTCAGAAAGGTGTCGGGACTGGAACCTGCCGCTGTTTCTGGATCTTTCTTCCAAAGGTCGCCCCTGCCTGAAGAAACCCTTCCACGTGCCTCGGGAACACCCAGGATCGCAGGGGTACGTGCTGGTTTTTGTCTCTGTGTCGATGTGTGTGTATGGCCCTGGGGAAAGGGATGCTGGTCAGACTGGAGAGAACGCTCCAAATCCTTCCGTTCGAGTTCTGGCCTAAGAATTTTCAGGGTTGGCTTTTGGCCTTATCTCATGAATGGTCTGCAAGTTGCTCCATAAAGATTAGCGAGAGCAGTTTAGTAAAGCTAATCGCCTCCTTTTATCGTAGCGAGAAGTGGCTGCGGTGCAGCGGCCCCGCTGTCCTGCGCCATCGCTTTCCCTTCCTCGCCGCGTTCCGTTTGAAGGGTGCGATGTTCTGATTCTCGTCTGTGCTGTTCCGATGAACGCACAGCGCTCTCGTAATGAGGCTGTAGCTGTGTTGGGCGATCCAAGGAGGTTTTGTACAAGCACGTTTTCAAGTGCTTTCAGGAGCATTACTCAGTCTACTTCAAATCAGTGCGTAAAGGGAGCTAATACCGCCATTAAAATATTTTTAGCCCTGTTCTTTACGCTCAGACTTCATTAATTTTGTCTGGCTTTACCCTCTGGAAGTCTGTGCTGAGGTTCTGACTGTGTGGGGCAGCACCTGCTAAGCTCATGTTAGAAGAGGCATGTCCTATGCTTTTAAGCAAGGATAACAATGATTCCTTTTCCGTGGAAGAGAACAGAGGCCACGGCTGCCTTGATAATCTGAATGCACCCAGCCAGAAACTCCACGCACTGGCTTTCCTCCTTACTTTTTTCCTCCTAAAAACGTTTTTTTTTTTTTTTTCCTTTTCTAAAAAGCATTTTGATTGATAGCAATTAAATGCACTGATAGTGCTTTAGACAAGGGCTGCCATGATTGCTGTTTACAGATAAAGAAATGAGTGAGAGCTGAAGTGGCTTGTTCACCGCTCCCCGGTAAATCAGGAATAAGAAAGGCAGCACCGAGAACCTGTGGGGAGTCCCTCACTCTTAGTAGTCATTTACTCCTGGAAGGGACACTGTACCCTGTCAGCACCGCAGCATTTAACCCTCGTTCTGTGCCAGCATAAATGAGGTTGCAAGGTGGTAGGTGGTGGAGAGCAAGGCCTCTGATCTACAGGGGTGAGGGTGTTCCGATGGGGAGCGGATGATGACAAATAATGACATTAAAGCAAAGGGAAATGAAATTAAAACATCAAGAAAAA
This sequence comes from Pampusana beccarii, assembly GCA_013399365.1. Lineage (NCBI taxonomy): Eukaryota > Metazoa > Chordata > Aves > Columbiformes > Columbidae > Pampusana > Pampusana beccarii. The sequence goes on along the minus strand of VWYH01004025.1, from coordinate 1,077,332 downwards.
CTCAATAATGGTAAGATTAACTGCAGTATAACCTCCTACAGGAAGCAGCCAAGGCAGAGCATTTTAATCATTTAAAACAGGACTAAACATAGTTTTGGGTAACATATTACAGCACTGGAATAAATGGCTATAAGCTGGTGCAGCTGCTGAAGGTTTAGCCGTAGCCTGAATATTCCTAGAATGGTGTTGGTTTCTGAGGAGGGTGTTAATGCATCAGCTGAGTCCAGTCTAAGCCTAACAGGTTAGGAGTGCTAACAAAGCTAGCTTATATGTTTAAGTCAGCATGTAGGTCTATTTATCTATCTATACATGTATGTGTCTGTAGTTATTTATATGTGTATGCATGTATATGTGTATATAAATATTACATCAGGATAGATTCTGACAGATGTTAAAAAAAAAAAGTCATCCCTTTGCTGAATCAGCCTCAAACGTGCTTTGAGGAGTTCTTTTAACTCTGATGTTGGTAAAAATCACTGTTCAGAAACAGGACACTTGAAGTGTTTCCTTATTATCTGCAGGCTGCTGGGGGCTGGGTGTGTACGGGGCCTCGGGGCGTTTGTGTGTGATCACAATAATGAGCCAAACGGTGTTATGACAAGTGAGAAGGTGGGTGACGTTGCTCCTCACTCTGCCCTTCACGGGTCACACCTGTGGTGAAAAAGGGACTTGAGAAAGGCAGAATGGAAGAAAAAAGTTACTCTTCTTAGCGGGGGAAAATCAGTTACGTTTCAGGACCATGTATTGCCTTACAAGGAATCATTCCTAGAAAGATCTCACAAAGAGGTGCTAGGACTGACCACAGCTTAGTCTTGGCAGTACCACAGTGTTACTTCACTTTTTGGTTGACTAGAAATGTGTGACTGTTCCCAAACTGAGTGTAGACCTGCAAAAAGAAAACGCTGTCTGGAACACACTCGATCAAATGTTTTCCCAACTCCAGTACTGCTCCCCGTTCTCACGCGGCTGTGGCCTGGGCCTGGAGAACTAAAATTGTGGACCTGGTCTATCCCCCAAATCAGTGCAACCCAGAAGCCTTTGATGAGACATCTGGAGCACTAAGAATGTGAAAAAGCCAAATACCTCTCTGTCCATGCAAGATAGTTAGCTGTGGGGTTAATTATTATCAAGTATAGCTCCAGACAAGATTTGGCTACTATTTACAATGGGTTGTATGTCCAGGACTAGCAAAGAAATTGAAATATAGAAAACCGAAATTAAAAAGCATGGGCATACGTTACACGAAACCTCTGTTAGACTTATGAACGCTTGATGCAGCTGAGTTCAGTGCTTTCTCATTCTTTGCCATTTGTGTGTACAGTATTTAAAAAAAAAAGAATCCTACCTTTTTTTTTTTCCTTTTTAAAAATACAGAACTGATAGTCTAGTCACACTCTTACATGTAAGTGATAACAAAAATAGAAAGCAGATACCCATGTGGGACTAAAACTCTACTAAAGCCTGTCTCTTTTTTTTGTCTTTTTTTTTTCCACAAATATGTTTTCACGACAATAATTAGCAGACAAACACGCTGTTTGCAATTGCACTGTATTGACTTAAAAGGCGGATACAAAATTGTCTAAATCAAGAATGCCATCCAGGGTGGAATCGTGTGTTGTGTGTGTGTGCGCGTGTGCGCAGGGATGTGCTGACACACGCGTGTGTTTTCCTACTGTGCACCCAATCGTGGACACATGCTCTGCTCTTTGTAACTCGGTGCTGCTCGGATGAGGTTCTGCTGCACACTCGCACGCACACACACAGAGGAATGGAAATAGGTTTCTGTGACAGGTGGCTTCTTTGTCTAAATCTTTTCCTATAAAAGAAAAAAAAAACCAACCAAAAACAGAACGTGACATTTTGTTGGTTTAAAGGTTCTGCTCCATGAAGAAAAAAAATTCACAAAATCCATTGTTTTTCACCTTTTCAGTCATTTCCTCATGAATAAATATTATCCATTAAAAACCTTTAAAAAGGTGCTGCGATACACAGTGTTATATTTCCGTTTTCTTTATTGACTCTCTTGTTGCCATGATGATTCTTTCCCTCCAGCCTCCACGGGTGAATTTGCCCTGTTCCATGGCACAACGCGCTCTCCGCGCGGGTTTTTCCTTTCACCAGCCTCTTCTTCCCTCTCCTCATCCATCCTCAGCCCACGGCGCGAACGCCAGTCTGAAGAAAGCCGCCTCGTCCGCCCTTCGGTGCTAATTCGGTGACAAAAAAATGTCAGCTTGGTCCATCCAGGCACAATTTGCAGCAAGAAAGGAACGTGGAGGTGTGGAGGGAGAGGGGCACTGGTCTTCCAGCCTCTTTCTGCGCGTGAGACGTCTTACAAGGCAGAGACCTTGACGATGTTGCTCGTGGTGGTGGAGGAAATGTTCGTGGAGTGGCCGGGGCTGCCGGGGGGGGGCCGGCTCTCGCCTTCTGGCGTGAGCGCGGGCGGCGTGGGGATGCTGATGATGGCTGTCGTTATCTGGGCAGTTTTGCAGTTCGGTCTCAGCCCATCATCTGATTTCATGTTGAGACTGGAACGACTAGAAAACAAATTTAGTCTTTGGTTTGCGTTTGGTTTTGTTGTGGTTTTTTTTTTTTTTGGTTTTTAAACAGACAGTAGGAAGTATGGGAACGGTGGGTGTTCTTAATCAGTATCTTATTCCTCCGAGCTAAGGGCACCAGAATATTCACAGGACTCCACTTAAATCATAGAATCACGGAACGGTTTGGGTTGGAGGGACCTTCCCAGCTCCCCCAGTGCCCCCCCTGCCATGACAGGGACATCTCCACCAGCTCAGGTTGCTCAGAGCCCCGTCCAGCCTGGCCTGGGATGTCTCCAGGGATGGTTCAGCCACCACCTCTCTGCCCAACCTGGGCCAGGCTCTCACCACCCTTATTGCAAAAAATATTCCCCCCAGTTCCTGCAAGGCATCGTTTATTTCTACGCAGATTACACTAAGCTTTTTTTAATATTTCCCCTGGTTCGGTTTGCACAGGGCCAATCTTCCTATGCTTCCATTTCATTCTTGCATAGCTCTAGTGTAATTAAGATGGCATCTAAATCTACTGTCCCATGGACTGCATCTTTTCAGAGCACAGGTAGTTCTTTCTGAGAAAGAGATGTTGTCTTCCTTGCGTTTCAAATACCTCTTTTTAAATTCACTGTCCCTTGATCTTTTCTATTTTATTTCTTCTCTCTGCAGTAGTTCCAAGGATCTGGCAGCTGGGAGCATTCTTATTAGATCTGCATCAATTGCATCCTATAATTAATTACAGAGGGAAAATGATAGGTTGATTTCTGTGCATCTGCACAGCTACAGGAGTCTGCTATTACCAGCCCAACATGTTCATTTGAAACACAAGGCCTGTCCTTTGAAAATGGAAAGCTCCCAGTTGGAAAACTATTGCTGCTGTTATCTCGGAGTGACTCACCGAGAAGATGTTTCTTGATCGCTCAAGCATCCCAAGAACACGGCAAAACCTGTTTCTGCTCCCTGGTACCTCAGTCCCAAGCTGAGACTGGGGCAGTCGTAGAGACTGGGTGGTTCTGCCAGTGGTAACCAGTACACCCAGTTAGTTGCATTCCACATGAAAATCGACTTAAAAGCTTTTTTTTCCTCTCTCCATTCTTACCCAGTTTGGTAAGCAAGTACAATAACAAAGCGCTGACATTTAAAATCTCACTGACGTCTGATTTAGCACCCACTGAAACAGGCAGAATAGTTGACAACTCCCTGAATGACTGTTTCAGGTGCTGCTTTAAACTGTTGTTATCATGAAACTGCAATAGCTAGAGACTTGTTTTGTGCTCATTCATTCTTATTTCATTCTCTGAAGTGCCCTTCTGACTTCACCCTGGCATAAAGCAATCGCTTCTTGCCTTAAAAGCATCTTTGTTTCAGTTTCTAGATCCCTTTGATAGGAGTGAGGAGAAGAAGATTGGTAAGTTAAAAGACAGCCTGATGTATAAGAAGCTTAATAGGCTGAGAGGGATTTAGAGAGTAATTTAATATTAGCAAGAAAGATATGGTGAAGAAATGATTTTTTTTTTTTCCAGCAAGTTATGTATAAAATGCAAATTTTAAAACTTTCTATTAAGAACCACTTCTTCACCTATGTCACTAATGGCTTTTTAGGTGAGAGCTACTCAGACACCATTGCGAAATTCCTCCTTATTTGTTTCCTGGTGATGGCTGGTGCTTAACAGCTGCGGTTTAGACTTTAGACAATGAACATCAGTGAAGTCCCTGGTGGAGCGTGTCAGTGTGTACAGCTCTCCGACTGCTGGTGCTGACAGATATTGCTTAGCAAGCTGTGTTTGCCTGCTCCCAGTACGGGCTGGCTGGGAGGTGGGCTGTGAACTGGTCCTGTGCCAGCTCACAGCTGGGAACTGCCGCCTCCTGCCTGTGATGAGCATTTCATAGGTGGTTTTCAGCTGGATTTCGTTCTTCTATGTCCAGTGTGGCCCGAGAAGAGCTGCACTAGGGTCTAACTTTGACCTGGTTCAGCTCAGAGCCACTTTCCTTGGCTTGTCATTAGCAGGAGGGACACAAAGATGCCCCCAGACCCCTCTCTATGGCTGGAGAACAGGCCTGCGAGAACATCCCGTTGGATAATGCGCCTCGGGGGTTTGGCATGCAGTAATGAACAGCGAGAGCCTACTTACTGTACCTTGTGGTGAGGGAGGGCTGCTCGCTGCACTGGATGTGGATGGTGCTGAGCTCCTGCATGCTGCGGAGCCGGGTGGCGGGCACGCTGGAGTTGGGGAGGTGCGTGGTCTTCTTGTTGCGGCGAGAACAGCAGGAGGTGGTCAGGCCGTGGTGGCTCGATAAGGAAGGGCTCCGAGAAGAAGGGTAGTTCTGCATCGAGCTCTCCATGCAGTTCTGCTCGAACAGCTGCTCGTCGATGAACTCGTGGTTCTGGCAGGGGAAAAAAACATCGCCGTGACTCTGGTGACACCAACAGCTTTGGCCCAAGAGAGGTTTGTTTCCAACAGCAGCTTTTGCTATATCGGTTGGATGTGTCAGCCCCTCGTGTGTGTCAGATGCTTTCTGCCTCTGTGCCCGAGAATACTTGCACTAGGCAGATCTTAAAAAGAAATTATTCTGCCCTTCCGCTCGCTGCAACCAAAGAGATTTTGCTCTCCTGCATCAGCAGGGGAATAAGAAGCGGTTGCAGTGACAAAAGCATGACAGTCTAGCAGTGCGGCTTTGGTTATATACTCTAATATATTGTGTTCACATTTTGGTTTTGTGTCTGCATTCCAGCAGTGGCTTCAAAAAGTCTGCAGTGCCACATGGTCATGAAACCCAAGAGGAGATTTGTGCTCTTTTTTCCTTTGTGCCTGGGGAAAGGGTTGTATTTGATTTGCATGACCATCTTGGCCTGTAACTTAATAGCAGGATGTTGCTTGGATTGGTTCAAAGCAGACCTGCGGTTCACGGGGTGCTACTAGCTGAGTGGAAATATTAATAAATGTGAGAGTGTATAGGGGAAGGCAGTTCAGAAAGCTGAATCTGTATAGAGTTTTTGTGCGAAGGAACGAGAAATTCTGAAAGAAAGAACTCGTATGTGTGTATACGAACACTCAGGTGGTTCTAGGGAACATATTTTATCCAGTCTTTGTCTGCAGTGGAAAGGATGGGAAACAAAAGCAACCATGGTGAAGGCAGCCATCGGTTTTCACTGGAACAACTCACAACTCTCACGGGGAACAAGAGCACGGGGGAGCCAAGAGGAGCCACGTGCACAAACTCCCAAGGACAAGACCAGGAACGAGGACGGAAGCAAACACTCTCCAGACACGTCACAGAGCCCACAGAGAGAACGGATTGAATTAAAAAGGAAATACCTTGATGGTGGAAGTTCGTACAGATAACAGGGGATCATCCACAAGATAGGACAATCCCTACGGGACAACATGCCAACAAAAGATAAAAACACAGTTGATTGTCCATTCCGGCATTCAGAAATTTAGTCCCAGCTTTGCGTCTGTTGCCTCAGCATTCCAGCCGGCTCGCAAGTTTGAATGGGCAACCGGACCTTCTCTGCACCAAACCTTGCCTGAATCAGACCCCTTTGTTCCTTCCTTCTCCCACTGAAGCTTTTTAATGTCGTGTTCTTGGAAACAGAACAAAACTGGTAACAACTTCATTACGTTGATCTTTGGAGAGCCGGAGGTAAAGGAAAACAAAGTTTTAGCTGCTGATTCACAAATAACGAATTAGAATTGTGTTGCCATTAGGTCAGCAATGGATTTTTTTTTTTTAGTCTATCAGACTCTGCAAACACAGCAGAAAGGTTTGGGTTGAAGGACTGGATTCGGTGCACTCAGCATTTGGAGAAAACATGGCCTGTGAATGTCCATACTCAATCTGGGAGTTGGAATGAGTGGAAAAAACCCTCATTTTGTTTGAACAAACGCTGTCCTGTGATGTTAATATGACAAAGTAACTTCTGTTATGGCAGCTAGAAGTACTTTAGGGTCACTTTGTCCCCCCAACACACCAGATTCGTGAGCCATTCACAGCCATTCAACTGTAGGTCTGTATGCTAGTGACAACTGCAGATACCATGACAATAAATGATGTACTTTTAGAATCCTTCTGCCTAGTTCGAAGAAAGGTGAATTGCCCATTGAAACAAGTTTGCAGCCATGGTACATTCCTCATTCCATTCCCGCAACGTGGTCACAAAATGACTCTTCAGTGCTTAAAAAAATCTTTTACTACGGTTTAAATTTCTGAGAGGAGAACTGCTGCATAATATTTTAATAGTTTATGTGAATGATAGGGTTTCCGCACAAGCTGATTGAACTATTTTGAGTGATAATTTCAGACCAGCATCCAAACTCGCTACTTGATGTGGTGCCGCATCGTGGTAATAACCGGCTGAAAAACGTGGGGGAAAACGCATTAAATCTTGTGCAGAATTTCTTTGTAGGTTTTAATGAAAATTCAAAGTATCGCTGTTATTGCCATTCCTGGCTGAAAAGAGCAACAGGTGGAACGTTTTCAACCACTGAGACTCGCTGGCCGAGCAGGCGTGCGTGTTATTGGGGTAGAGAAATACATCCAGAAATGAGGATCTGCTTTGGCCACGTTGCTTCCAGCACCCGTGTGCAGAGGTCAGAATTTCTCCAAGGCTTTACAAAGTCAGGGCCTTACAATGGCAGACCCTGGAGACAGGGTTGTCAGCTTTTGTTTGCTTCGGCCCATTTGTTTTCAAACAAAAACCTTTCTTGTGAAACACGGGGTCGTAGCAGGGAAGGTTTTACGTGTAAAGTTCTAAACTGAAGAGTCAGATTGTGCGATATCTGCTTGTTACGTAACATCCAAAAAATTGCTAGAAATAAAGGCAAGATGAGTCTTAGAAAATAAATTCGCTAGTCATTGATACAGGAAGAATCAGTTCACTGTCCTGGAATGGTGACCTTTATTGTGATAAACCAGCAGGTCACTGTAAATAACCAGTCCTCTTCTTCCAGTGTATCGCTGAGGCCCTAACTGGTGTTATCCCAGCATAAGCCAAACTATGGAAGTGAAGGTGATTTATCTAGAAGAAAGCTCTTGCAAGTCAGAAATCAAAAGTACATTTGATGATGGATGCAGATAGAAAAAGGCACGAGTATTTCAAGTGTTAACCTCTCTTTGTTTTTTCTAGAATGAATCATGGTATAGATAATATGTTCCTTTACTGCAGAACCTTTTATATAAACCTGCAAGTAAAACATATGCATAAATACCTGAAATGTTCCCAGAGACTTCTGCATACAGAATCTCTTAATAATGAAAAACAAAATTCTCCCTCCCAACACCTTGCATGATGCGAACAGAAAAGGCACGTTATAGAAACTGCTTGACTGGCTTTGAGCTAAATTACCTGCTCTTACACGTGCAGATAATCACATCTTCATCCCTTTGCACAGGAATATTTTTTTTTTAAAAAAGACAATGAAATAGAAGTGCATTTAATCCATTGCAGGATATTCTTGGGAGCTTGAGCGTCAGCCCCCTCTGGGATAGTTTGTAGGTCTGCTGAGGATCTCTGAGCATCTGCGCGCGCGTCTTTTCCGTGCAAAACCCGGGCCGAGCACAAAGACCCAGTAAGACGTAAGAGGATTGTGTTGCTACTTACGGTTGTTTTTTCGAGGCAGTGCAGCAGGTGGTGATGTTGGCTTTCAATTAAGGAGGTGCCTTTAGTCATATGCTGTTCATCTTCAGTGGATCCCTGAATAGCCGGAAAAGGGAGGGGAAAAAAAAAACAAGCCAGGTGTAAAACCATGAAAACAAACCGAGCTACCAGCATTAGCTTTCACGGTTGCAAAGATAATTGCAGTGTGGCCAGCTTGCAGGTTTTTCTCGTGACTCTTACGAGGTTACAAACTCAAGTGAGGAGCTCAGCTTTGATTCCAAACCAGGGTGTTTGTAGCCATTTTGTAGCTGTGGAGGAAACCTGAGAAATATTGTTGACATATGATGTCAAGGCTCAGGAAGCAGAAGGTAAAGAAAACAAATAAACGAAGAAGCTTTGGGCAGCAGTGGCAAAGGGTTTTTGTTCACATGAAATGTGGCAGCAGTTCTCTAGGAGAAGGAAGGTCCCATCTTCATTAGTGGTTTCATGACACGTTAATCTGCATGTGTGTCTCACGATTAGCGTCTTCAAAGACAATTACATGGATTAAAATAGCAATTAAGCGTTGTAAAATGTTGCCCTGCGCTCCATAAGGAAGGGGTGTTTAGTGTCTTCCGTAATGCCTAAATCTGAAAGCCAAAAATGGATGTGCATGGCTTGAATCTCTTCTTAAGACACAAAACAGTAGTATCTTAACTGTTCAGGAGAGAAAATAGGTGGGATGGGAGACACTGTAGAACATCTTGGCAGAAGTGCCAAGGTGTTGTCTTTTGCTCTTGAGAGGGTCAAGTTCAACTCTGCTTAAAGCTTTGCTTTTAAATACCCCCATGTGCCCCAGTGACTCGCTGCAAATTCGTCATCTGAATGCCTTTTCTAGGATGGTTGTGTGATCCTTAACTGAAGGAATAACTCTGTCTCTGACAGATGCCCAAACAGAGTCGAACTGGTGTGATAAGAAAGCTGACTGATGGTATACCGAATTAATAGATTCCTATGGGAATGCATCTTAGGCAGGTTATGGATTTTGTTGTTGTTTTGGAAGATGAAGCATTCCCAGAAGTATTTTTAGAAGTGGCCTAAAAAAAAAATAAAAAAATCAGTTCTATTTTTCTTATTAGCAATCCTCCTGGTGAGCTAACACATCAAGCAGGTCCCTTTTGTACCCTGCTGAGATTACTGACTCCACTGAAGGCTTTGCTGGAATATTTCCCATGAAGGTCCTTGCAAGCCCTGAAGCAGATATGATACTGCACTAAAACACTGGAAAAGGAGAGAGAAAGAGCACAAATTACAAACAGTATATTTTTATGAGCATTTGCTTGAGAGAGATCTAAATGGAATCTGAAAGCAAAGACAGAGCTTCTGTACTTGTGGCAGAAGATCGAAGCCAATTGTTTAATGTTGACAGCACAACTCAGTCTCTACCTTCCATCCCAAGGCTGGGCTTGCTGCTGATGGAAAGGGATCGAGGGATGGCAGTGACCAGGAATAAAGTGTGCAACAGTGAGTAGGACTTGTACCTTATCTTCCTTTCTTCAGTCAGCTCAGTGCCCTTAGAAACAAAGAGAGTTGCAACCACCGAGAACATCCTGGCACGCAAATTAGTGAATGAGACCTGCAGGATCGAGGACATCGAGAGCGCCGACATGGCACAAACGCCTGACTGTTGAGGAATGTGTACCTATAGAGATTGCGGCAGCGATACCTACGTTACTGCAGGCAAACAAAATCTGTGACTTCATTAGAAGAGTCTGGCTGGAATGAAAAAGCTGGTGGGGGGGAAGAAAGGAGATGGTTTGCTTTTGGAGCGGAGATGGCAGTTTCGCGAGGGTTTGATGCCAGCTCCCATTCAGTTTGTTCTTGGAAGTCGTTCAGTGAACTGCTGGTTGCTTGGAGGGAGACTGAAACACACTGGAGTGTTCCGAAATCCAAAATACTTCCACTTTACCTCTTCTACTTAGTGCTTCAGCAGGCACAGCTGGAGCCTGGTGGAGTGAGATGAACTGATTTGATGGTGAGACTGTCCCTTCCTGTGAGAATGGTGATAGTGCTTATCTATGGCTAAGCAGATTCTGCTTGTGAAAAGGCACAAGACCTCACAACCCACTGTTTCTAGGCTCTACACCTCCCAGCATTTTAGCTAAAAGGGAATTTCGCCTAGCCGTACAAGGAGATTAACGCTAAGAGGATATGTAGGCTGCTGCCATGGGAAGAAAAGCTCACCATCCCTTGAGCACTTCTGACATAAAACCCCCTAAAAATCTCTCTAAATGAGAAGAAAAAGGTCTGAGTACTTCACGTCTAGATAGGAAATGCAAAATACCACAAATCTACTAGTTTCTGAAGCAAGAGCCTGTATTCTTGCTAGGAGCAGATCTCCTTCCTGCTGCTGTCCTTGGATAAATGCTTTGCTTTACTTTGATACGAGGCTACAGGCTGAAGACATGCTGTTCCCTTGAAAGATGGTGTCAGTGTATTCATTCTGGTGCTAATGAAAGGACATTCTGGCACATGTGCCGGAATTTTGAACAGTCCTTATTTCTCGATTGATTGGTTTTCCTGCAGAGCCACAGCCGGGATGGGTTCTGGGGCAGTCGTTTTCCTTGAGTCAACCCTCGAGGTGCCAGACTGCAGGGCAATCTGCTGGGCGCTTGTAAAACAATTAAGCATTGATCACAGTACTGCGCGACGCTAATGATGGAAGTGATAATATCTAGTCACGGCCATATAGTAATTGTAGTTGAAATTACCGCTGGGTAACAAACCAACCCTATGGCAATCTGGCCACGTGAAGTCCGTTAACGTCAGCATGAGTCCTGGGCAAGGTATCAAAATGGGATGTGTACCTGACCAACGAAGGCGTTTGATACTAATTTGACCAATGGATAGGCACAGTATGTAGATAATATTTTGGTCCCTAAAATAGCAACTACAGGAGTCACATTCTTCCATATTTTTACAGCTTAAAAAAATTTGGCTGGCTAGACTGTGCTGTCATTCACATTTTGTACTCTTAGGAATAGTTTGTTCTCCTGCCATAAAATGAAAGGACATGAAATCTTGCCTTGTGGAGTTAAAATGGACAATGCATACCTCTACAACAAAGGATGCTCTGCAGTTCTGTAATTAATTAATGCTACTACCTGTGGATGGTTCTTGATTCAGCGTGAGGCTTGTCCTCGGGTACTCAAAGATAGTGAGGATATTTTAGGATTTGTGGATCTTGGGGAGGGGGTCATGTTAGCATATAGAACTGTAAGTCCACCAGAAAGCAAGCTTGGGAAAACCTACTCTAAGTGCTACTGTATGTCTAAATTTAATTACTAACAGGTAAAAAAAATCCTCTAGAACCTCTCTAGAAATGTTTCTGTTTTGCTTCCTGTGTCTACAGTAGTTTTGTAGCCAACAAAATGACCCTTCTTCACTCATTTTTTAGGCAAGCGCCAGGGAAGGAACCCATTTGGCCAAATATTTCTCTCAACCTCCTGCATTTTGGACTTGAGCGCTGGTGCGTCAGCTGCTGTTCCGTGCGTGGTCTTGGCAGGGAGGTTTGGTTGACAGGAGAAGTGAGGAGGTTCTTGTTGGGAAGACAGGCTGGAAGATCAAGTGCATATTGAATGTCCCTGCTAAGCTCTTCTGGTGTTTTTGAAAGACTAGAAACCTAAAGCTCAAAAGGAAGCTTTAAATTTATAGTATGATTTTATTTTTTTTTTTAATGTTCTCGTGTAATGCAGCATCTCTGCTGAGCTACATCCCAGTCCTGAGCCTTTCCTTGGTGGGGTTAAGGCTCTGGACTAGGTGTGATCAGTCTTCCTGGGCTCTCATATTCTTGATTAAAAAAAAACCCAACACACGACTTTTTCTTGAACTGCTCGACAGCAACATATGGCTCAAGAAACAGATTTTCTGAGAGCAGGAGACAACGTTAGATGTGTAGTCAGAAGGATCAAACTTGTTTTGGAGGGGAGAACAGAAACTGATCTGGGCGTCCTGCCCTCCAAATCTGTACTTCGTGTGAAGTGCTTTTGTAGAATCAGCTTAAAACTATTCCAGTTGTAAAGGGCTGGATTCTTCTGTCTGCACCGAGTTGCATCCTATGTGCAAAATAAGGTGCTGCGCCCACCGAGCTTGGGCAGGAGTGGGCTCTGCTCCTAGTGAGTGGCTTCCACCATGAGCTGAAAAGGTTTTTCAGCTTTGATCTTTAAAAATGCAAGGATGTGTGCCGGGGAAAATAGATACTAAAGGATTAGACCCCAAGTAAGGACACATGAACAAGTGCAAGAGGGCTGCGGTGGCTCAGTTAAGCATCCTGCATCTCGCTCTTTGCTCCCCATGTGCGCGAAAGGCTGATTTGTTTGAAACAAAATCCGTGAAATGTGCTAATACCTGCTCTGGTGTTGATCAGGCTTAATGTAATAACCTCTCACTTCCACTGATTCTGCTGAGCGATCTGACGCACTTAAAACTTTTCTTCTCATGAATAGCTCGTATGGACCTCTGGAGGTCTTTCTAGTAAAAATAAACCTATCACCAAACTGCCTGAAACAGGAGCTAGGGGATATTTTCCTGTCCTGTTGGGCATGATCGTATAGTTTATATCAGAGAGATTCTCTTAAATAAATAACTATGTGTTGGATGGGAGTGGATATTTGTGGCATGGGCTGTATAAATCAGTACAGCTCCATTGCACAGAGGGACGTGAGGCCACTGTCACCCTGGTCGTTGCTGGAAGGTCAAACCCTTTCCGGGCTCAAGGAGGAACCCAAGGAAGCTTTTTTCCTCCCACCCAACCTTGCAGCTGGATTCCAGCTGTGCCTCCACACAGAATAATTGTAGCATTCCATGTGCGAGGCTGCCACGCTGGATAACGAGCAATTAGGTAGCGAGGGAGGGAACCGAGTGGGAACAGGGAGCTGCTCAAACTCTGGAAGGAGCTGTTGTCTCTGCACTCACCGTCAGCTCGAGGGCTTCGTTCAGGAGGCCGTTCCGCTTGCTTTGCAGGTAAGCGTTGGAGCTGCCTGTTTTGGCCACTCGGATCCTCGCCAGCCGGGCTTTCTGTGGAGGAGGCAAACAAGCTGAAGTTAGAGCTTGGCACAGCGAGTGAGTCGTCTTGTGCCGGCTGTACCAGAAGGGAGGACACTTGAGGTTCTCCCTGTACCTGAATAGCCTAGGGGTGAAATAAAAGCGGTGTGTGGACAGGACAAAGTGCTGCTGAGAACAGCCAGCACGGCTCTGTCCCCAGGACTCAGAGAAGTTCATATATCCAAAGAACATGATCCGCTACAGAGCGTTAATGGCCTTTCCAGAGATAAGAAACGGAGTCCTGCAGGGTTTTTTTGTCCTTTCAAAAGTTAACAGTAATTTTTTGGGGGGTGAGATGCACAGCAACAAGAGACACTTGTCTTGAGCACGTTCCTGGCATAGGAGCATCGTGTAACTGTACGTGACAGAGCGGTATGGACGTGCTCTGTGGCTCATCCTTTGTCTAATGTGCTTGGTGGTTTAATTCTCTGTCTTTCAGCTCTGTGGTGTCACCTGCCCTGCTTGTCCCGCAGCCAGCACGGTGACACCCGCTCCTCGGTGACGGTGGAGATGCTGCTGCAGGACAAGGGGCTGCTAACGGGCATGCGGAGGGAGCTTTGGTGTAATAACTCGCTCCCCTTACCAGACAAGTAGTATAGGTTGTTAATTTAATATTGGAAAAGACAAGCGTTCATCATCCTGCAGTAGGCAAAGGCGTTGTATTTGTTCCTTCTGTCCTCTGCAGTGGCAGGGCTAGTTTATTAGCTTTGGTACCTGATAATGTAAGGCTCTGTCCAAAAATATGCATCTCTTGACAAACTGACAGAATTTACTCTGCAACAACACATTCAACTCTTCTGAATTTTATTTATCCCTGACTTTCTTGGCTTCCAGATGGGCAAGTTAAAGGATAAAAACCAGTTCAGAATGAAGCAAGCAAGAAAAACTTATACGGCGCTCTTGCTTTTTGATCACGCAGTTTTTAGCATTTCAGTTTTTCTTTTCAATTGTTGCCTGCTTCTCTGTCAAGTGCTGATTTGCCTTTTTCTTTTCTACTGCTAATTTATGACTCAAACACCATTAAAAGTAAATACATGAAATAGCTGAGGCCATTAAAAAATAATTATATTGTGCTGTATTTTAAAATGCTGCATAATCTTTTAAATAACATGGAGCTTGTGATTTTCCTTTCTAATTAGAGGTGCTAATGGGTATACACTGTAGGAAGAGTAAAGCCAAGAGGCAAATATCTGCAGTGGGTCCAGAGAGTGTTATAATTCCAGGAGCTCTATTACTGTACATGCATGAGTGACTCCGGCCCTCAATATTTGAAAGATTTGTTTAACCTTAAGAGCTCCTGCTTAAGCAGACAATTTCTCAGGCAAAGACATGTACAGGATGCTCGTTTGCAGCTTTAATTAGGTGACACAGACTATGGTGGTGTGAAAAATAGGTCTTCTTTTGACACCCCAAAATGAGGACATCCAAAATTGACTTTCTGTTCTATACTTCACCTACGTTTCATTGTCCCACTTTAACATTAAGACTCCAGGTTGGTATAAGAGAGTGAAATCTGGTTGTATTTGCGAGACTTAGAGTGAGGATACGACAAGATAAGGAAATTGGATCTTCAGGTTTTTTTGAAGACTTTCCCAAACTGCTTTGTTGTTCTCGGCCTCGAACAAGAATTGCAGAGTCTGCTGCTATTGAGGATGGATGATGGGGAGAGAGCAGGGGATAAGGGACTGAGGGATGTCCCGTTTCCCAGTTAGATGGCATTGTCTCTCTGTTCCTGCTAACTACATTTCCGTTAAATTACTTCTAAGTATATCACTTTGTGTCTCCTTTCCCTTTTGCAATGATCTTATCTCATCCACAGTCAGGACTGGCTATAGGATCCAGTGATGGTCTCTACAATGAGGCTCTGATGGCGACCACGGAAAACTTGCATTTCCTTTCTGTGCCCAGCAAAACATCGGCCCTTTTGCTGCAGGAATTATGAGAGTGCCCCACCTTACCCAGAGCGAGGAAGGTTCCATCCTCATCTCCAGCTCAGTCAATCGTTAAAGTGGATTCAGTCTTAGGCTCTTGTAATGAACATTATTCCCTTTGCCCCCAGGCTAGCAGGGGATCAAATATTAATAGCTGTACTCCACGTGGGCTGGAGATGGTTCATTTCTGAGGTCTGTTCCCTTTTCTTCTTTGAAACAGGGCCAGTAGCTATCTAAATAATTAAGCCCCATAGCTTTTGTAGTTTAGAACAGACATTGTTATTTTAAAAAATGTCAGTGGGGCAGGACAGAAGTTAATCCTATTCTCGTTACACAAAAGACTGTCTGGGATAGTCACATCGCCTAACTCTGTGCCCCCATCGTGATTAAATTTGGTAGAGATCTTGATTAACTCAGCTGGAGAAGTTAATTAAAATTGGTGCCTAAAATTGGTTTAGCCCTCCAGACAGTTTCCCACATTGGACTAGAAACAATTCTACAACTATAGTTTGTATTTTTATGCGAAAGTCTGTGTGAATGTGCATTGTTTGGAAGCGCATCTATCGAATGACATGAGCTTTACATTACGTTTAGGTACATATTGTATGTTTGTGTGGGGTGTGGTACCTTGGCCATACCCAACAGGTACTGTCGCATATTTTGATGTCAGAAACCTACAGAATGAGGCCGATGGGGTCTTCCAAATTCTGCCAGTTTTTAACACGTGTGGCTTTGCTTTTCTCATCCCTGCCGTGCACTTGTGATCTGCAGGACAGACGACAGACAAGTGGAGGACCATGTTTTTGTGGCCATCTGCTGTAAATGTCTTTTGAGGGCATGGGGGGGGTATTTGCATTCTGCATCTTATCCCACAAACGCGACAGACTAAAGGTCATTAGGGCCAGGCCTGAGATCACTGTTACTGAATATAACCCCTGCACGGAGAGTCTAAAAAAGGAAAAGAAAACGGCACACTGTGTCTGCATGGAGGGTGGTAAGAGGAGTTGCTAGGAAACCGCAGCATCGCAAAATGCATATGACCTAATCTGGAAGATAATTTATATGATGAAAATAATAACACTAATGACAGCCACTTACAGGTTAGAATGATTAATTTGGTTATCTTGGAGCCCACGTGTTTCTGAGAGCAGGATGGAAGGCAGGTCTCAGTAACTTCGGGCTCTTTACTGCTTTTTAAGACACTGGAGGCTCAGAATAAGCAGGAAGGGCAGTGAAGCCCTGGACACGTGTGGTGGGGAGGGTGATGGAAGTGGCTGTCAGCATCCTGGGTATCTACATTTCCCAAAGGGACTGATGATGAAGGAAGAATAGCCTGTCTTCATCTCTAGCTGCTTTGGAGAAGTGCAAGGAGCAGGTTTTGCTGGCTAGGAAAAATGCTTACCAGATGGCAGGCCCAGGAAACAGCTAATTATTACTTATTAATGATTTTTCATCTAGTTCTTACGGAGAGTAATGTTCGCTCCTGATTTACGTGATATAATAAACTCTTAACTTACAACCGACGGCAGCATTTCATATTTGCCAGACATCTTCAGCTTTCTAGATCTTCTGAACCTGAGCAAGGGGGTGACTGGAGTACGTGTATGTGGGGTGGCACGGGTGCGGGTCCTGTGCCCGCTCCTCCCTCGTTGGACTGGAGCCGTTATTGGCATCAACGCTGGAAGGGACCTCCTGAGGGCATCTTGTCCAAACCCCTGCTCAAGCAGGGCCAACATTGCCCAGGCCTGTGTCCAGGTGGCTTTTGAATATCTCCAAGGATGGAAACTCCACCTCCCTGGGGAACCTCTGCCAATGCTTGGTCACTCTCGCACTGAAGAAGTGTTTTCCTGATGTTTGGATGGAGCCTCCTGTGTTTCAGTCTGTGCCCATCACCTCTGGTCCCATCACCGGGTACCACTGAAGAGGACCTGGCTCCATCCTCTTTGCATCCTCCCTTCAGGTATTTCTATACATTAATAAGATCCCTCGAGCCTTCTGTTCTTTAGGCTCAACAGTCCCAGCTCTTGCTGCCTTTTCTCATATGTTCTGCTCTGTATCCTATCTAACTTGATCTGCTAAAACTACCCTAAGAACATTTCCTGACAGAAAATGCAGCTACACTCTGTAATTAAGTGTTTCATGTTTTTCTTCCTAAAAAATTAGTAGTTTGAATATGAGTAGAGCTCTTGCTGACTGCCACAGTGATGGTGCGGTAGGTGCATAGCACTGGTCTTTTAAGGCTGAAATGAAGCCGTTCTCCAAAGTATTGAAGAGAATTTTTTGAACTGATTTGTATTTCCAAGGTGAAATATCCCAGCCATTCAGTATGTGCTTGATTTTTCTTTCATTTGTCTGTATCTGTTGCTAGTTTGGGTCTGGACTTAAATTCTAGATGGAAAAAACATGATTGATTTTGGGCTATAGAAAAGACAACAAGCAGATTGTACATTTTAGCAGGACTTACTGCAGATTTAACGACAGGGCTTAGAGTATGGGAGGACAAAAAAGTATTTTCTTGTAGTTATGTTCCCACCTTCCTAAAATGGTCTCGTCTTTGGTACCTTTGACTAATTTTAGCATAAAATTCAGAAAAGAATTCAGCAAAGACTTCAATTTGTACTTCTGAGTTGGAACTTGGTGCACATATGTAGCTTGGATAGGGAATGGATGTAACCTTCATCTGGTGGAAAACAGCTCAGCTCCCCAGTTATTGTGGGAGTTTTTCCTTGCCAAGCAGAAAATGGAAGGTTCTTAATTTAAAAAGACCCCACATTCTGATATAATAGAGTGGACAAGAAACTAAATGGATCTGCAGTCTGTGGAGTGCTCAGTGTAATCGGCGACACCAATCATCTGTCCTACTTGGGGCCCTGCTGTGCCGTCCTTACCCAAGCCTGGAAAGAGGCTGGGCTGCCAAACGAGGGCTCGGTTATTACGTGTGTTTGAACGCTGAGGGAAATAATGGATGTTTAAAAAGCAAATGGCCCATATAATAAGTGCTGGTTGTTATTCTGCTGGCCGTGGTTCCATCTGGCTATTGTAATGGGCAGCAGCCGAGTTGGAAAAGTTAGTTCTTGCAGATCATCCTTCTGCCATTTTAAGCTTTTTTTCTCCCTAAGACACAAAGTACGCACACTTGGACTTTCCTTCCTCTCTAATCTTTACATTAAACAGCTTTTGAGCCAAGTTTAAGTACTCTGTCATGTTTTTTGCTTTGGGGGGGCGGGATGTTGTAGACCTGCATATGGAAATTAGGTAGTGTAGAACTCATTATATTCCTATATAATTTGACAGAACCACTTAGAGTCAGACCTTGATCTTATTTTGGGCCTCTTCATTACTTTCCAGAGATGAAAGATTCCCCTCCTCTCTGCTGTGGCTCTCCTTTTAATCCTACCTTACCCTTGGCACCATTAAAGCAACAGAACATCATTTCAAATGCACTATATCGTTTAATCTTTTCCAACACTGAGGAACATGATGTTCGATCTATTTATAGAACAATGCACAGAATATGGAGTTTAATGGATCTTGGCTTCTCTACTAGTCATAGATACCCTGGCTGATTAAACACAGAGCTTTGATAAAAAGTGTCAGAATATGCAAAACTTGCAGAGGGAAACACAGGATGGTCAGGAAATCCCTGGAGCACCGAGACCAGTACCCTCCCATTGCAAACGTCCTTTTGTACGTTTTCATCTTGAACTTCACAAGCTCTGCCGTGAACTAATAGCAACTCTTGCTCCTACTGGGTATATTCTTTTAGAACTTCATTCTCCTATTGAGAAAGTGTCGTCCTTTTTCTGGCCTGCATGTATTTGTTGCCAGTTTTACTCAGTTGCCAGTGCACTGATATTTTCTTTTTACATAAGACCACTGGGGTGTCAGTTTGCCTAGAAACATATTATTTAATAAATATCTTCTCCATGTGCTTTTTCTGCATCAGTAATAGAGAGGTTGCTGTTCTTCATTATTATAAAATAAGGTCCTGTGTTTCACTGAAAGCAAAGTGTGCTGAGCATCTGTCTGCCTGTGATTTATCTGTCTGTCTGTGTTTCCAGATCTCACTTTTCTAACAGCTTTCGCACAGCTCACACCCCTAATTAATAGCTGTAAAGTATTCAGGGGACGGAAAAATTAACGGAATTTGATCTAGTGTCACATGCCAACCTACTAGACCTGATAGATGAACGCTAATTAACGGCGTGGAGGCCTGTGCTGCAGAAAATGAAGGTAATTGCTTCACATAGTGCTGCTCACACCTTCCCCATGTAGATGGTGAAAATGTGGGGGGAGATGGAGACAATTGCACGAAGTCATCGGGTGACAATAAGAGTCACTGTGTGGCACAATGAGCTTTTTACTGAACCCGCTCCTGGTTGTTCCTCTTGCTTCTGGGGACAAATCTCTTGCATTAAGCTTCTGGGGAAAAAAAAAACCCATCACAAACCCATCCCATGGTTGGAACCCCTGGTTGTGCGTTCCAGCATCGCCACATGTTGCGACTAGAACGGCTCCTAATTGTCTCAGCTCGGTCGCTAACGAAGCTGGCGCTCCGTACGTGGACACAAACTCACCGGCGCCTGGATAGCGCAGCTCGTGGACCATGTGTGGAATTGCTCTTTGTTTTTGTATTTGTTTGGAGTTAATGCTGAGCTGGGTCTAAATGGCTGCGCTCACATGGAGAACAGGTGGCTGGAATTGCTGTCAGGCAGCAGGCTGCATCGCAAACACGGGATTTCTGCTGCGCCGTGACAAAGAGGAGAAACAAGGAACCGTTTCCTACGGAGCAAATTGTCTGGTGCATGGAACTGCTTTTTCTTCCAGCACAGCGCTCGCAGGCTGAGTGATTTCCCAATGTAGATATCTTTTTTGGAAATTATCTGTGAAGTTTTATGCACACTCTTGATTCCCTTGCCTGCTCTTGAATCATTCTCTACCAGCATTTACTGTTGCTCTGCTTGCTCCCCGTGGCTGGTCAGGAAAGCGCCCGCTGTCGTTCTTGCTGACTCACCGAACGAGGCAGCAGAAATTGCTCGTGCAAAAGCTCAGGCGAATTTAAAATCCTGGGTGTGAGTAGTATTGCTAGAAGACAGTTCCGTTTTGTAGCCTTGTACATGAAATAACTCTGCAAGAGCCCACTGAGCCAGGAAAATAAGTGGATTTATCACAGTTGTATGGATGAAAAGACCTGAGTCGCATAGAGGGGAGTGTGAAAGGGGGGATGCTGCTGCAGCGTCGCTTTGTCAAAACACTGGGACTGGCTGTAGTGGGGAGACAAAAGAGGATGGCAGGCTCCTGTTTGTGCTGGTTTAGGGCCTGATGTGATGCTGAAGTTATCAGCAGTTACCGTTTGATGGAATTTTCATGACCTTCAAACAACAGAGGCTTGTTCTGAGTCAGACTTTGCAGACCAGTGCTGCTGGGTGGAGTGGGAGGACTGGAGTAATGAGATTCTAGGGCTTCCCAGGTTGGGCTGTGTGAGGCATCTGGCATGTGTGAGTGTGGAAATTCTGCAGCGGCCCCAGAGGGCTGTGCTGGTGGAGCACAGAGCGTTCCCATCCCTCCGACACGGGTGATCCGGGGTCTCGGAGGCCGGTGTTGCCATCCCAGCACCACGTGTGTCAGCATCAATCTGCTTACTGCTGTCATGGTACAAATGAGTAACTTCAATAAGCTTTACAACCATTTATACCCGCTTTTAGTTCTCTGTCTTCCCAAGCCAGCGGATATATCTGTGTTGATTAATGTAGACGTGACCATCTATTGCAGCTGGCGCGGGGGTGTCTGAGCTGCATCGAGCACTTAGACTGGGAACTAAACTGCCCCCAGCCCTCTCCGTTCTCCGTTCTTTGGGCAGAGTGGTAAAACAACTGCTTAATAAAGGCAACAGCAAAGAATCTGATCACTAGAACCCAGTTCCAACGTAAGACAGGGCTTCCCAACATTTTTTGGCAGAATATTTTGCAGGCAGGTCTCCTTGCCGAGGCCATTTCAGCTCGCGTTTGTTCAGACATCTGGGATGGAGCAGGCAACGGCGGCCTTCAAAAATCCTCCCAACTGTGCTACAGAATGGAGCCATCTGGACAGAGGCTGGAACACACAACCTGGAGTTCTAACAGGTGGGGAAAAGGGCCACCCGCTTGCTGAGGTGACCAGGGAGACATCCCGAGGATGGATTAGCCGGGTTCTCGCTCAGTGCAGGCTGTTTTTGGACTGAAACATGACGTGAAAGGGCCTCAAGGCATGAAATAAATGTTGAGCGGCTTCTGGATAGGGATGGGAATTATTTCACCTGGGCGTCGGGCCACTTGTTACAACAGGCTTAATATTTAGCTGTATGGGCTTGCTTTGGAGCCTGAACCTCTAAGCTCTAGCTCACCGATTTCAATCCTTCCTTCCAGAGGAGATATCGAGTTGTCTTATGCATCTTGGGACCCAAGGAATTTGAACTAAGTGAACTGATGGAAAATGCTATTTGACTTTCCTGGATGATATGAAAGAAAAGAGGAAGGATTCCTGGTTGGTTTATTTGTTTTGTTGGTTTTTTCCCCCCTGAACTGTATGAGGGGATGTGACAAACACCAAACAGGAGAGGAAGAGGTACCTACAGCAGCATAAATGAAATATCTTTTTTTTTTTAAAAAAAAATAATTTGAAAAGCTGATTTCCCCTGGTAAATATCAACAACAACAACAACATATTCCACACAGATTCACTGTGCTTGGAAAAAAACACCCGTGTTTGTTTTAAATGTCAGCCAGCTCCAGTTTTAACCTTATTGTTTCTCTCTCTCCTTAAGTTCCCAACCCCATCCCCTGCTGGGGACTGAGTCACGTTCTGTCGCTGAGCTCTCCTTAGCAAACAGCTTTGCTCGACTCGCTTTTTCTGGCCTTTCTGTTCCCCGCTCTGAAGTTCACTAACCCGCCTCCAAAATTTCGGGTGTCAGCTGAAAAACAGAACGTTTCAAAGCTGACTCCCCTGCTCTGTAGCGAATCAATTATGATAATGGCCTCATTATTGACAGGTGTGTGGGCCGTCTTTCTCACGGGTGCGATGATGACATAAATCCAGTATTGTGTTCTCTTCAGCACCATCTTCCCTCTCGGTCCTGGTTTCTGTGCCTTTGGGAGTGACGGCCGGGTCTGGAACACGCTGTTTCTCTTAAGGAACAACCAGAAAGACGTTTATGTCCTTACTCTTCGTTCCATTTGGCTTAAGCCCCTTTTAAGCATCTCCATAGTTACCTCTTCATCAGCTGCTTGTGTTCGCCCGTCTCGCCGGGAGCTCTCGCTGGCTGAAATGATCTTCATCCATCTACTTCCCCTTGTCGACTCAAATCTGAAAAAATCCAGCTTCTCCCTCACCCCTTCATCCCTTTAATTCATCTACCAGACAATGCCCCTTCATCCCTTTAATTCATCTACCAGCCAATGTGTCCACTTCCCTGTGTCACCTAACGTCTACCACCTACTCTTTGATAGCCTCTATTACAGTTTTTGGTTCTATATTATCGTTTTATGGGAGAGTGCAAAATGAGTTTTGTCCTGGATGGTCCTTTCCTTGCCAAAATCTGGGTGTTTGGCTCTTTCCTGGAAATTTAGAGTTTAAAGGATGAAATGAGAATTCTGTTTCAAGGCTTTTGCGGTATGTTGCTTGTTCACATAGAGTTATAGGCCACCGGATAATAAATGAAGTGAATTGAACAGCCTAAGAAGCTGTAGTCCTCAAAAGCATATTTACTGGAGACCTGAAACCAAGCGCTGTGATTACTGAAGTTTTATATTCACAGATGACACTTTCAGTTTAGTCCCTGTGAAATGCACCACTAAACCCATGCTAATCCCTCTGAGATTATCAGCCATTTCAGTACCTTGGCGTTTTTAGCAAATCTAACCATTAAATGATAAATGCACTTTGAACAGGGTTTTTTTCGGGGCATCTGAGCATTTAGAGCTCTCCATCCTCTGTTGTATAAATGCAAAAGGCAAACTTCATTGTGTAAGAGTCCCCTTTTTGAACGTTTGTTTTATCCCAAATTGAAAGATCTAGAACAACTCAGTTGGCTCAATTTTAACCCTAAGGGGGCTGATTTTTTTGTTATTGTTTGTGCAAAGACAGGACCTTTGATTTGAGCATTGGTTCTCTGCTTAAAGAGGGGAATAAATTTGCCTGTCGGTGGCTGGAGTTCACCCAAGAAGGGTCATTTTGGAGGATTTTGGACTAGTGTCTGAGTCCAGAGCTCCACAGCTTTCCTGTAAACCTTGGGAGAGCGATCTGCACTTCTGGCATCTGCTTTACTTTTACTATTGCTGCTACAGGAGCAGCATTTCAGTAGCTGCCTCTGCTTTCTCTTTCTAGGCTTGAAAAGTGGGAGGTGTGGTCCTCAAACCAGCACCAGAGACTTGTCTCCTTCTTCTTTCCATTGCATCCGTGCTGCAAACTGAACCCAGCAAGCGAGAGACTCCAGCGGTATCTGAATTACAAAGTCATTCTCTTGTCAAGCCTTTTAAGTGTCAAATTCTCTTTTAAAACCAAAGGCTGTGACATTCATTAAAGAACAGCATCGTTTCAAAGTCAGGAAGGTCTATTCTTAGCACATCAGTCAAAAAGAAAAAAAAAAGTCATTGGGAAAAAAAATAAATAATAGCAACCAATAGTTTTACCAAAATGAACCTTGTCAAAAATGATCAATTTGTCATCCATTCAGATTGACCTGGTCCTTGCTGCATGCCAGAGGACAAAATTTGATGACACAGCACAATAAATTAAGATTGCCAGATCTCCTTGTAATTAATTCTCTTGCAGTGCAGCTTTGGCAAAGAATAATTTATCTTCAAGGTGATTAAATCATGGGTAGTTTGGGGTTTTTTGTTTGTTGCTGTTTGTTTTCCCCCAATGTGCTGGGGAACCCAGTTTGCTCATGCCCTGACCTTCCAATCTGTGATTGTCACATCCAGCCAATGTGACTCTAGCACAGTACTTTTGCCTTTATTATTTCTCATTGGAAAACTTCAGTCTGAGCTCATACAAAAAATGGTCTATAGCCTAATCTGGAAACCTACCGGTGCGTTATAAAAGTTACGATTCTTAAGCTAAATAGAGATTCTTCTAAAGCATTTGTACTAATACCCTACAAATCATTTACTCCTTAATTAGAAGATTAAAATGATTTATTTGGCACACTAGAAACTTAGGAAAAACGTCTGTTATTTCTTCAAAGCTGGGTCTTCTAAACTATTTATAGGGAGCTCCTACTGGTGGGCTCTTCATACTCAAGGACTGAGAGAGTGCAAAGAGCTTTTTCCATCCTTCTTGAAAAAGCCGTGCAAATGTCTTGGTATCTTTAATTAGATGGCGACAGAGTTTTAACTATTTACTAACGTTTTCCTCTTTCTGAAGGAAGGATTTGGTTCACTGGAGGATGATGCTGGGACAAGTCTGCTAGCAAAGCAGATTCTGAGCTGCCCTGCGTACGTCCTGATCATCTCCAGAGACCGTCATTAATGTGCTTCTGCCTCTCTCGTTCTCGTTAGTATTCATGCAGTGATCATCATGTGAAAATTACTCACGCCTTCTGACTTGGGAAAACTTTCTTAGCCCAGAAATTCATCCAATATCAAGGGAATTAGAAATTCAAATGGGGGGGAAATTATACACTGCGCGTGTCGATACGGCAAACCTCATAAAAGCTGCAATCAATCATATCGGCATCAAAGGTGGTGGCACATCTCCTTGTCACCGAGTGGATCACGGGCCAACAAATAAAGGAAAAGGTGAATCGGAACAAGAAACTTCAGTATTCTGCGTGGAGAGGAGGGCAGCCCTGTTTGAAAGCACAGCCCTGGGCTCCATTCTGGAGCTGCTTTGTACTGGGATCCATGGCCGGGCACAAATCTTGTTTGTTCATTTGCCTTGCCTATTTTTTTTTGCTGCCCAGGCTATATTATATGATAATATATATAGATATAATATTACAATATTACAATATCATCTATATTCTATGGCATGACTGATCAGATCTCCAAAATTATTGCAGCCTTATATTTTCTATGCACGATGCCCAACCGAATGCAGGCATATATACAACCCAGCGATGACTTACGAAGACTGCAACTCGCTCCTGTATGATTCTGCCTCTGCAATTCTCCGTATGTGTTTTGACTGCCAAATTGTGTGGTTTTGTAGGTCTTGTATCTCAGCTCTCTGCTGTCAGCTCCCTGAGATGCAAGAAGCACAAATAGCACATCTTTTCTACTACTATTCTCCATCAGATCCCCCAAGTCTTGAATTTCTGGCAGACACTATTCCACAGGGAGAAAAAAAAAAAGAAACCCAGACCTTTAGTTTGCCCTTGTTGTAAAACCTGATTCTGGTTGTGGTGTAATTTAGCAGACTGAAATAGAGATATAATAAATCTGGTATACTTAGTGAATCAGTAAGCTTATACTGGTAAAAACTGTTCGGATTTTGGAATAGTCAGTAATCTCCTGACATTTCCAGGGGCTTTTGTCTATTCCCAGTGTCTTGTCTATGTGACAGGCTGCAGCTTTGAGGGGGTATGTGTGCTGGTAAATCCATGGTTCTAGATGGTGTTTTCAAAACTTCAGGGCAGAGAAGGGACAGGAACCAAGCAGCTAGAAAGCTCAACAGCTCCTGTTAACGATTTAAGGCTTTACGTGTGTGTATTTATTTCAGACCGGTACGTAGCAAAGACGAGCAATAAAAGCCCCGTTGCTTTAGATGTTTAAAATACCCCAGTACACAGCGTGTGCGATGTGCCTGTGCAGCTCCAGGTGGGTATAACTGTGTGTGACGGTCCGTTTGCACACGTGTAGGTGATGGGGACGTGCGCGTGTGTCCTCTGCAATGCTCTGAGTTGTCACCGGTGTCCCGCGAGCCCCGTGGTGACAACCGGGGGCTGAGCTTTGGGAGGAGGGTTCTTACCTTCTGCGCTCTCCGCTTGTCCGCTCGCTGGTTCTGGTGGTAAATGCGGCTGAAGTTGGAAACAATGACTGGAACGGGCAGAGCAATGACCAGCACCCCGCTCAGGGAGCAAATGGAGCCAAATATCTTCCCCGCAATTGTCTTGGGCACCATGTCACCATAACTGGAGGGGGGAAAAAAAACAACAACAAAGGGAAGCCCCGGCTTCAGACGAGTGCGATGGCACAAAAAGCCTTTTTGCCTTCCCCAAACGTGCGGCAACGTGAGCGTCCAGGTTGGGCGCTAAAGCTTAGAAATCCACCGTGCAACAACAAATTCCTGTAGCGCTGTCATCCTGGAGATGACAATTACACCGCGCTTTGGCAACGAGTTAAGCAAAGCCCAAGAACGGCACTTCTGTTGCAGAATAGATGTGCCGGTTCAGGCAGCTGCTGAGCATATTAAATTCACATCCTTGCTCATTTAGTACCTACCTCTCCGTGTAGATGAGCTCTAACAAACCGAAAACTGTGTGTCTGCTTGGGAACAGGTTCATGTATTTTCATTCCCTTGTATCCAGGTGCAAATGAGGACTGATTTACGCTTCCATTCCCAAACCCAGCAGTTTCCTTGCCATCTGTGCAGTCAGAAATCTGGGGTTCGTTCAAAACTGGATTCACTAAAGGGTGAATTGTCAGGAATCTCAGGCTAGCTAAGGCTTAATTATCCTGAGCAGATTCCTCCTCCTGCCATCACCTGCATTAAAACCCCTCAGAATACCTGAAATCAATAAAATGCTATTTATGCCTATTAACTTTTTAGCTGCTGCTTTATGCGAAGATAGTTTAAAAGCTCTTGCTAAGTGACAAGGTCTTGGGCCTCATTTAACACTGTTCCAAAAAAAAAGAAAATTTTCTTCCTTTTCTCCTGCCATCCCTTAACACAATAAGGCTGAAAATTAATCATATGCCTCAAACATGATCTCACTGACCCGGAGCGCTGAGAAAAAAGCTCTTCTGTGCATTTGTAGGAAGTATAATAAGAAGTGTCTGGCTCACAGTCTGTCTTGTAGGGTTTTGTTCTTACACGCAGACTGAGAGTTATCTCATTACTTGGGACTTCAGAGAAGGTGCTTTAAAATACCATCAGGAAAGATCAGACTGTCTTGGAGAGGGGAGGATTTTGCTGGGGAGATGTAGAACTTCGTTTTCAAAGCTATGATGAGAGATAATGCAAAGAGAAATTTTGCACTGGCTGGAGCAGGCTGCGCAGGAACAAGACCTAAAACTTGCCCCGGTAAGACTGAGTTCTGGATCTACCGCAGAGTCGCTTGGCGAGAGAACAGGGGTGGATTCATCCCTTGTGCTTTGCAAGGCTCGTCGTGCCTTTGCAGCGTGTGCTCTGGTTTTACTGGGCTGACCCGCAGTGTGGCTGATACCGATGTTGTTAATGTCCAAGCTTTTTGATCAGAGTTAAGCCCAGAGTTAATCCAGAGCTTGGTCTGGATCCCCTTGCCCATAATGAGAGACCTCCCCTTTACTTTGATTATAGGTTTGGACCGAACCTATAAAGTTGCGGTTGTTCTCCTCCTATATTGACATATGCAGCTACTGCAATATTAATGGCTGGAGTGACTATTTTTGTCCTGAATGGTGCCATTAATGGCCACATGGCATATTTATAACAGATACGGTGCCAAATAATCGCACATATTGGATTTCAGTTAGTACTAATTGGGCATTTTAAACCCCAAACTTCTTTTCCCCAGACTGAAATGAGAGAACTCAACTTTCCCGTTAATTTCTTTCGTACAAGGCAACTTGTCACCTAAAAAATTTCTTCTCCAGAAAGTGCATTTTAAGTAATTCATCAATAATCTCATTAGAGCAGTGAGAAGATAGAAGAGTTAGGTAATGATTAACATTCAGAGGGTCTAATGGGATGTTTGAGCCTGTAATAAAACAACAGTAGCCTTCAAATTCAGTAGACTTTTAATGTGACCTCTAGTAAATCACTTCAGCTTGCTGTACCTCAGTTCTCTGCTTATGAAATGGGAATTATTTGGTTTTTCCTGCTCGGTGCAGGAGGTGCTGGGTTCTTCAGGAGCTGCCCCATGATCTGAATGTACCCAACACCCAGCAGTGACCCCAAAGTGTCACCGTACAAATACGAATAACGCAAGGCGGTTGTACAGAAATCTGGAGTGAACACACTGGGAATTCTGGAGTCTTACACTCGTATCCCATGTTTCAAATGACATAACTACAGTTTGTCCCCTTCCCTTCTCGTGCTGTCCCTTCAAAGCCCCATTTCCTACCACAGAAACGCTGTGAATGGTGAGATGATTCTTCTCTGTGCACATGATGTGAAGTTCAAGCAAAGCCTTAAACAGACAAAGCAGGAAAAACCAAAACGAGGAATTACTTTGAAGTCATCGCTCTTTAGACTGGAAAAGACTGCGAATGCAGGATTTCAACGTATTTTTTAATTTGTACTCTGACTCCCGTGTTCTTTGGATATAAAAGCGGTCATATGTCACTCACCCTAATTAGCAGCTATTAGCCTTGACAGCATAATATGCTCTTGTTTTTCTGTCTGCCAGTACAGAAAATGTTGTCAAATAGAGGTCACTGCTTCTGGTTTTAGCGGCAGAGGTGTCTGGCCACCGCTTAGCTCCACAGCTGGAGACAGCAATAAATAAGGTGCCGAACAGCTCATCAAACGACTCGCTCTAAAACAGACTCTCAGCAGCATCTCTGATCCTATCTGGGCAACATTCACAGCCCTACAAATAGGGAATTGCAGTCAAAAAGCTGAAGATCCTATGGTATAGGGACATCGGGAGGTGCTATAGCAATAACAGCTCTGTGGGGACAGTGAAACAGCTTTTTGGAAGATGCTTTATTTTTTTCCAGCAGCCTTTTTGCGTTCCAACTTTCCAGCTGGTATAAGGCAGTAATCTGGGGAGGGGCCTACGGTTCATAAGTGATCATTTTTGCATAGCTGTTGTCTCCGTTGGTTCCCCTAGATGCAGAAAGAGATAAGAGCGCGATTGAAAATGGATCAACCTGCATCCTAACGCCTTCTTTCCTACCGGTAAAAGACTTTTGGACAAGAGCGTCAGGTCCAGCATCCCTCCTCTTCCCAAGGGTGGGCAGTTGGCCCCGCACACACTTTGGGGTGTCCTGCTGCACCCTCCTGTGCACCCAAATCATCTGCTTGAGGTGTCAGAGCCAACAGGAGAGCGTGGGCACAGCTCATGGGTCCAGCGGGCGGAAGAGGACTCTGCTCTCTCTGCTCGCCCTGTTTAAGCGGTCAAGGGACATTTCCTGCCCAGCGGTGCAAAACCTTGCGGTTTTCACACACAGCCTATGAAAGCTGAAATATCTCACAGAGGATGGAAGCAGAAACAATGCTGCTTCAAATGATGGAGTATTTCTGCCTCATGCTGGCATTAACAGCTCTTTGACAGCTTCTTTATCTCTCTAACCTTTTGCCCGGCGCCGTAGAGTCAAAAGAACGTTTCACTCCAGCGTGTAGCTTCTGCTTTTAGGACAATAAGGATGGAATAATAACATTATGTGCCATACAATAGAATATGATTTTGAAAGCCTTTTGCATGAAGGAGATAAAATAAAGCACGGAATTAGTACGTAGCTTTCCAGGTGCAAGAGATCCTTTTTTATACTGTAAGTAAACCACTATGCACTGTTTTGATTTGCACAAAGGAGGAAAAAAATAGTCTAAAATTCAGCTTGAAGCTTTCAGTAGCGTTGCAGGGCTGCGTATGTTCCATTTGACAGCTCAGAGGAGCTTGCGTCCCTCCATTTAATAGGTACAAGTCCAAGGCAATCATGCTAATGCTGCTTTGAACCTCCAGTGAAATAATGATCGTGTCACTTCCAATGATACAAGGAAAACAAAAGCAAATATTAGTCATTCCTTTCTTGGTTTTGCACATGATGGACAGAAAGGGAATTAACAGCTCTGGTATGAGGGCTGGGGATAGTTACATCTTTTGTTTAGGGTTTAATTTGCTGCTGTTCACATGTCCCATTTTCCTGCCCCGTTGGGTTTTATCCTGTCTTGTATTTGTATGTCCAGGTACTTATTTTCTGCCTTGTTTCGAGCTGGGCAGCTCCTCAGCTGGGTATTCACCTTCTGCAGTATATGGCTTGGTTTTACACCACTGTTTTCTTTTTCCCTGGCTTATTTGATTCACGTTTTCATGGATGCTCTGGATATTCTGCTGAGATTACACCCGTGAGCCAAGCCGTGAGGGATGAGTGCTGGAGATGCAGATCAGCAGCTGCTTATCTTCAGTACTCAGATTCACTTCGATTTTCTTTTGTGAAGCTGTGGTCAGCAGTTACTTGGTAGGGATTTTCCAGGTAATGTTGCCTTTTTGATTTCATTCTG
Source organism: Pampusana beccarii (assembly GCA_013399365.1). Taxonomy (NCBI): domain Eukaryota; kingdom Metazoa; phylum Chordata; class Aves; order Columbiformes; family Columbidae; genus Pampusana; species Pampusana beccarii. Next base: position 1,046,847 of record VWYH01004025.1, on the reverse strand, counting down.
GTTTATAAAGTCATAGTTTTTCTTGAGTTTTGTGTAATCAAAAGGACTAAGAGTTGTGTGTGAACTCCTGCAGAAAGGTCTGATGTTGTTAGGCCCTTTTCTCATCCCAACAGAAGTGAACGTGTGATGAAATGGTGGATGGGACCTTTACAACTGAAAGGGATTTGCTGGTAGCATCAATATTCCTTACAACAACAGCAGGCACTGCCCAAAGAACCAGGGATGTTTATGTAGACTCAGGAACAAACTGAGTAGGTTATTTAATACACTGAGGGTTGAGAGTACATAATATATGCACACACTGGTTCCATTTATTCTTGCTGGCTTGGATCGACTTCTCAGCCTGTAGGCAGTTAAAACAGATGGGCTGAATTTGGGTAACATTCAGACCTTGAGTTGAAGCTAAAAATGGAATTTCATTGGCAAGGAAAGTAGGTCAGAAAGCTAAAGCCCCTAGTCCTAAAGTGATGAAAGGCTTCTAATCAAGTCTGCTCTATTACCATTCATTAAAAGGTGCAGGGGAAGTAATGTTCTTAGAGACCTTTGGAAAAGGGATTACGATGAGCGTGAGCTCCCGTCTTTGGAAACGTGGGTTGGGGTGAGGGATGGGGCGACCACCAAAGTCGTTTCCTCGGGTCCCGCGGGCTGGACCGGGGCCGCAGGGGGACGGGACGGGTTTTCTTCATGGGAACAGAAGTGACTTTATCTCCTGCATCAGTCACAGGAGCGCGGAGAGGAGAACCTCTTTGCATATCCTCCGTTAATGCCTTTCGCGCTAATAATCTCGTCCGCACGAACGCTGCCATCCCCCTGCCTCGGGTTCTGTCGTTTCATCGCCTCTGCAAATTGGGACTCGCGCCATCGCTGAGACTTCCGGTCAGTGATTTCTTTGCTCTTCATCATTTCCAAATGTGCGTCAACTGCTGGAAATCTTTCTTCGGTGTAGCTGATGGGGATTGTTCACAGCAAACGGGGAACCTGCACCGGTTAACACAGCGGTCCCAGTTCAGCACGTTGTTAATATTAAGCACGTGCTTAATTCCTGTTCACTGAAAAGGTGACAACGTGCTTGTTCAAATATTGTTTTGAAACGGTACTAAGATGAATGTGCGTTCTCTGCATTCTGCAAACCCAAGCTCATACACTGTCATTGCTCCTCTCCCTTTCCCCTCAAACCGCTGCTAGAAATTCCGTTTATCTGAATGAAGAATCGCTGGCATTTCAGCTCTGCCGGCAAGCGCAATTTTAGAGATAGCGTCAGAGACCTCCTGCTGCTGTCCCTTAATGGGGACCTCGATCCTTGGCTGTCACTGTCACGGTACCAGGTAACAGAAGTAGGGATGGAAATCTGGAGCATCCCATGGGGGGAATTGGCTTCTGCTTAACAGAAATAGCAGTTACTGTGTCGTATACGTTTCGCTAAAGAAAACCAGATATTGTCATCTTTTGATGATATCTCAGGTTTCTCCGTGACCTCGCTGATCATTAATGAGTTTTTCACCAAAAAAAAGGGAAAATTTAAGCTGTTGGTTTAACAGGTATTCAGAGAAAAAGAAGAGGAATTTACTTCTGTGTAGAATCAACGTAAGAAAAAGCTGAATTTCACTTTGCAGAAAATACCTCCACACCTTAGTGTCTTTTATTCCTAATGTTTATTCATTCAGCTGTTCGGAGGAGCCCTATTCCTCTTAATTCTTGCAAAACTGATCAATTTAGCAAAAAGCGATCTCGGTTTTCTTGTGCTTCATGCATCACCAAGCGGCTCTGCTGTCATCTGAGTTTTTGATCCTCAGATCTCAGTTTCAGTAGTGAGAGATGTAGCAGAAACAAAGCTTTCTTACATTTTTTTTCTTTTCCTTTTTTTTTTTTTTTAATTGTTAGCCTGCTGAACTTAACAACATTTTTGGTTAGGGCAATATTTTGTTTTTCTCTATTCTAAGCTGTAAAATCATAGACTTGTTGTAACAGCAGCATCAGGGGCCTATATGGGTCTCTAGATGGGGTATCATGTCAGCAGAACAGAAAAATGCGCATATGTTTACAACAAGTTACCGTTTAACCCTTCAACTTACCAGTATCAGTTGAGGAAAAGTTTGCTGGTTTACTCTAACTGGGGATTTATGATCATACGTGAACTAAACAAATCCACTTTATCATTTCCTGACCAAAAAACCCACCCCTTGCTGGGTATCTCCATAGCGTGGTTTTGTTTTTTAGCTTCCCTGTTGAAAGTGTGATGTTCTTTTCGAGGACTCCTGCTTCCTTGATAACTGAAGCTTCTCACCCTGACCCTGGCCGCAAATTCTTCCTCAGTCAATATTTAATTGAATTGAAATTCTAATGTGAGCGCTGAGATTCGAACCCCGGCCCTCGCGGTGGAGCGGGGTTGTCACCCCCGCGGGGTGGGCTAACGGCTGCAAATTGAGTTGCTGTGCTCTCATCTTTTTGTTTCTTTTCTTTCTTTTATTCCACTGAAGCTCGGCTGTGCTTTGCTGCTCCCTGCGCAGGACACCGGGGACTCTGCAGCATCAGTTCTGCTGCTCGGAGGCTTCGCTAACACCTTGTGATTATAACGCGCTTAAAGAAGTTACTGTACACACGGTTGCTAATTAGCTTATGATTTAGCGTTGTTATCGTTTTACTAGCCCGTCAGTCGTTCTAATTTGTCTGCAGATGAACAGAGGTGTGTTTTATCCAGCACAGAGCTGAAATAAGGCCAATGAAAGCAGAGCTGCAGCTTTGCGACCGGCCGCTGCGCAGCGAGTCCCTCATCCTGGGTTTTCTTGTGACCCCAAGGAGGATTTTAAACTTTCATGTCTTCTACAGCCATTGAGCTTCAACGGTACTCAGGAAACATTAGGAAAACGTCCCGAGTGTTATTGCCCGCCTGACCATCATCTGATCCAGGTATCTGGCGGGTTTAGCGACTGAGCGCTTCTCTTTGCAATAACACGCACTTTTTAAAAAGTGTTTGTTTTAATGGAAAATAAAACGTCCCGGCTTAAGGCGTTCTTTATTTCTGTCTGCGTACACTAAAGGCCTTTTAAATTACTTCGTTCATTATTAATTCAAGAAGAATCATCATATTACTCGGAGTGAAAACCTTATACAATTAACCTGACAGTGCAATCTACTTTTTTAGCACCTTAAAGCTCTCTGGAAAAGAAATCTTTTTGGAAAACGTATAGGCTGGAAAAGGCAGGTCAGTGCATTGAGCAATTAGACTTTTTACCTAATAGCAGGGTTGAAGGCTCCCTGCCCTGTCTTAAATTCTTAACTCTGGTGTCAGCTTATAGGAAATGCTGGGTCTTTGCTTTCATTTTATCCTCATCTTTTTCTTTTCTGTCTTTTTAAGCAGCTTGAGTGTCCATGCTGAGCCATGTCACATTCGAAATGATACACATACTGTGCATTTTAATGAGCTGCTAACACTGATTATACAAAAAGCAATCTCAGAAATATTTACTGAGTCAAAAAAAAAGAAAAAAAAAAAAAGATGCCTATGGGGAATTAATTAGCTTTTTAAGACTGGCTTTTTGAAAGCTTTAGAGTCTGGAAAAGTTGAACTTGGAATTGGAAGCAGTTTCAAAGGAGTTGAAGAAGCGAGCAGAAGAAAAAGGAGAAAGTTATAATGGAGTATTACACATCCCAGGCATCTCTGTACTGGCCAGAAGATGCACTGGAAGCTCCGTGTGTAATAGATTCACAGCCCAAAAGCTTTGAGAGAGGAATATCCTGCAACGCTGGATCCTCTGCAGGGTTCTGTAGCCTCCTCTTCACACTTCCTATACGATGTTTTTTTGACTAGTTTATTGGAAGAGAAAAACTGTTTTAATTTGATCGTCGCCTTAGAAGCTTCATTCCTTTAATTACACTTAAGCACCTGAGCTCCTCTTTAAATAAGAGTTTGAAATGTTTTGTTTTTAAGAAGAGCTATCATTCTGTAAATTTGCATAGAATTACCTTTCCTGATCAACAGTTCTGTTTCAACAGTCTGTCAATGATGGTTAAATAGTGAAATGCGTGAAGTATATCAGGTTTATTGGAATGAGAGGCATCCCACAAGTGAAAAGTGTATCTCATGTCTAAAAAATAACAGAGCTGTACTTTTCTCTACATTCTATTATCTCTGTAAAATTTGGAACCTAATGAACACAGTTTCACAAATACTTGTTTTTTTTAAATAGTGATGTTGGAAACTCATTTCATTCAAGGCGATGGAAATTGCATACAAATTCCAGTTAGTTTTAGACCTTTCTGATTAGCACCTCCTTTTCCTGCACATGTCAAATGCTTTCCAAGGGTATTATCTGAATATATTCTACCCCTTCCAAGGGAGAGTGATCTAATAATGTGGCGTTTGTCATCAGATTTGAAAGGAAGGAAGGATCTACTTGGATCAAGCATACATCATAAATGAAAGACTTATTTCAGCGATAGGAAGAATTACAGGAGCATCAAGGTGATCGTGATGCAGACAGTACTTGTAAACTCCGTAAAAACTTATTTCAGTGCGGGTTACACGAGTCCTGGAAACGTAAAGGACAAATCCTGGTGATAATGGGTTGAAAAACAATCCGGAAATTCCAATGTGGAACCGGCCCTTGAGGGATGACTTGGTGTGCGCAGGATATTACTGAGATCAGAGAGACTCGGAAGTTTTCTTTATTGCCCTTTGGTAAAATCATGACTAATATTGCAAACGTCTTAAAACCGTCGCGTGGTGGGAAGGCAGCGCTGGTCTCTGGAACTCTCTCTTTTAGAGCATACGAGCTGCGATGCCGAGGAATGGGGAATAACCCTGTAAAGGGACCTTTACCTCTAAGCAAAGCCAGAACCAAGATGAATTGAAAACCTATAGATACGTATTTCAATGCTCGTGTGTCCATCCAGCCTGGTGGCATCCACAGGTCCGCCTGACTCGGGAGCAAAGTTAGAATTGACGTAGGGTTGGATTTCCAAAGTTAATTGGGCTCATAAGAGGGATCACTGAAGCACTGGTGCAGGCCTAATGCTATTTGCATCTTTACACACTTAAATCATTTTGGAAATTTGGCTACAGATGCTATATATGACTGAAATCTACTCTGATTTTAGATTATGTCGGGCAATTGAGCCAGTAGGAAAGGGTTTAGGCCTCAATGAAAAATGGGGAGATCGCATCCAGACCCTGGGCCTGGCTCTGCTGAGCAAAGCCGGGTGTTTCTCTGCAATGCAGAAGCCGTCGCTTGGCGTGGGCGGGCTTTGTTCTACCTTGGTTTAGATACTTAATGACTTCTCCTCCACGCCCTCCTCCTTTTTAATGGGCTTGTTTAAATAAATATTAATGCCTTGTCTTTGAGCAGGTGCAAACCTGTACTCCAGAAAGACTGTATTACGGTTGCAGAGCCATTTTTGTATCCGCATCAATCATTGTCTCATTTGCTCCTGGGATGTAAAGAGCACCTGTGGCTAGTTAGCTATAGACTTTATTATGAGCTCGATGACTTCAGTGTTCCTTGCTCATAACTCTGTTCCTTCTGCTTTCTTTTCTATGAATAAATTTGGATTTTTTGGAAGCCTTGAAATAACTTTTTTCCCACCCCTCATTTCGTGACTCTGTATAGCAGAGAATAAAAATAAAGAAAAAAACCCCAAGAACTACAGGTGCCCTTCTGTGGACCTACTTAGTGCAGGAAAGCAAAAGGTTGTCACAGAAGACAGTGAAAACAAATAGCTTTTTCTTACACTAGCTGCTCTTTTATCTTTATCTTCTTTTAATAAGGCCTTATTTAAAAAAAATTAAGCTTGAACCACCACACTGCAATACAACATTTATTCTATAAAGTGTATGACAGACAAATCAGAGAATATTTCCTTTCTTATGTGTTTTTTTTCAAATGAAAGGCCAATGCTTTGAACCTGCTCTTGGATGATCCCTTGATTTTATTCCCCATCCTTTGAGAACAGCAGCATCTTCCCTCTTCACTCACACTACCCGGAGTCCAGGATCCATCTTTATCTGCAGTTCAGAATATCTTATCCATTTGTTCCTCTAAGCATGTGCTAATATTAATAACACACAGATAATTTTTCTGAGTAAGAAATCAAATTCACCTACATGCTGCCAGATCTACGCCTCCAGGGAAGTGTTCTGAGGCTAGAGCTGGTTGAATAATTCTATTTCAGACTCCTCTTTCTTCAGAAAGAGACCAAAGGAGCATCCTCACCAATACCCGTTTCTCTTAAAATGTTTCGGACTTATGTTTTTTGAAAAAAAAAAAGTCCAGGCCATCAACTTTTAACTGAAAGCAACAAAAACCGATTGAAAACGCAGGCTTGTTTGTGCCCAGTTCAATTTCCCTTGTCTATATGTGATTAAAAATGCTGCAAATTTAATAAGATTTTTCTTCTAAACAGAAAGGAAAAACAACAAGAAAAATAGCCCTGCGTGAAACTCCCTGTTATTTTCTTCACCAGGGGAGTACTTTATCATTCTGAGCAAAAATTAACTGGAGTTGTCCGAGTTTGCCGGTGATTGATAGTGTCACCTTAAATGTTACTAGTCAAAAACTTGTTTTCTCTTTTTTCACCTCTTTTAGGATTCAGATCGGCAGTTGGGTGCAGAGATGTCCCCTCTCCCCTTATCGTGTGTCACAGGTGGGTTCTGATAATCCCACTATGACCCAGCGTATCCATACATGTGCTTCACCTCCAGCCTGAATTGTCTTATCTGGTTTCGTTTTCATCCCCAGAATTGGGTTCTAAGGTATTTGCTGCAAGATTATATAACGTGCACGATATTCTGCCTCTCTTGGAACACTCGGAAAAGTTGATTTTGAACTTTTGGCCTCATAAATATGTTTCTCCCAGATGAGAAAGCAGGCAGCTTGTGATGAAAATTAACTTGCTAATAAAAATAATTAGTACACAGAGGGACAATCACCAAAATCAAACCCTGCTTTGTTTCCCTAAGTGTGTTCAAGTGTTGCATGAATAGCAGCAGATTATGAGAATAAATCATCTGTGGTTTGCACCTTGGGATAGAGCTGAAAGATGGTTCTTGTCTCTGTAGATACCTCGGGTCCTTTTTCTTGTATTTTATGCGTTTGAGCAGCCAGATCTTTATGCACATTCATAAGTATTTCAGGAAAAACAAAAGGCTGGGTTATCTGGTCTGTTTTCATGGCATTGCTACTACATAGTCAAATTACCATTTTGCAGTTTCCACCAGTAAATCTTTTGTCTAGTCCTAAATCCCCTGTCTAGCCCTTCCCGTCACTGCTTGCAGAGTTGCTGAATTCACAGCTTCCCTGTCAGCAGATTCTATTTTCTCATTTCTTTTCTGTCTCAGGAAATTTTTCTCCGTTATTTGCACGATCTGAGAGTCAAACCATCATCTGTTACTTCATTCCCACGTCTGCCGTGAAGAAGCCTCTTTCCTTCCCAGATTAGTACAGGTAGTTAAGCCACATCGTGTTTTCCACTCAGTCTTTATTATCTCGAAGATACTACAGGGACATGCCTGGAGAAAAGCGAGAATTTCTGAGTTTGCTACTTGTGATATCTTTTTTCTTCCTGTCGCTACATATGCACCTTGAAAAGTTGAGCTTTTCCCTGTAGATATGACACTTCTCATGCTGAGTCTGAGTTGATGCCTTCATAAAAACACTCGACTATGAATTCATTCTCTTGCAATTACTGATTCACCATCCTTCCTCCAGGTACAAACCACCGCCGATAACATGATTTGAATTTATCTACAGGAGCGATACACAGCAGCCTCATTTCCCAAGGTGATTTTGGAATAAACAAGCAAACAAACCCAAGCCGAAACAAAACATAAAAACCCTAAACCAAACAACCGGGAGCCCAGATCCTCAACGTGCGTTTTTATTCTTGCTTTTTGGTTCTTTTTTCCCGTAGAGAGAGGAGAGATGTCAGAATTCAAATGTCTCGCAGTGTGTTCTGCAGGAGCGGTGCAACATCTGGGTCTGTCAACGTTTTCTATTGTGGCTGGCTAGGAAGCTGCTGGACCTTTTCCCTGCGGATTAGTCCGACAGCTGTAAGAACCGCACAAAGTGACAGAAATTACGAACGCCTCTCAGCAGCTTGGCCGGGGAATCAGGTGAGGGAAAGCTGTGTGCCATGGGCTTCGTTCTTTGGATGTATATATATATTTTTTTTTTTTTGGTAGATCTTGCATAAATGGGAAAAAAAACAGATTTTGAACTCATCCTGATTTAGGAAAATCTGTGGCTGACCTTTAAGCTGACTGCGTTCCATGCACGGATTTCCTTTGATTTCTGCCTCTTTTAAGCTATGTTTTGCTCCTTTTTATATTCACGGGGCAGTTAAGCCCCTGCAAATCTAAACCAGCAGCAGTGAGATTCAGCCCTGTTCTACCCAGTGCTGCATCCAAAATATCTTCTAAAAATATCTCGCATTTCAACGTTTCTTAGGGGTACGAACCTTTGCTTTCTTCTGAGGAAGATGGACAAGAGGAATAGGAGATTTCCCTCCCCAGACTGCTGAGCTACTTCAGAATAGCTGCAGCATAGGAAATGCGTTTTTTAGTAGTATTTTAAATCCACTGAAGCAAACTGAAAAGCAACGCGGTTAAAGCTATGCAATTAAAGTAGGGCTGTACAAGTGTGGCTGAGTGGAGATGTGGGTATGATCAGCCTAATAAGGAGTAAATCTGGGTATAAATCGGAATGAAACAGCGTTTAAGTTCTACATTTGTTCACCATGCGCTGCTCTGGGCCCTTTCAGCACAACTAGAACTGGCCTGATTCCCATCATTACGCTTGGTAATTGCACCTCAGGCAGTGACGTTGTCCCCTCAAAACAGCGGTAAAACTTCTCTACCCTTCTGTGAGTGTGATAGGTCGCATAATATCTCAGGAAAATGATGGTAAAGCTCTAAATGACTTCACAGAGCTCACGTACATCCTTACAGGGATAATCCTGCTCGGTTCAGAACCTCCGACTTTGTTGGGATTTCTATGTAGGAGCTGGTAAGGTTTTGTGATGTTGATTTTATTGATTGGGCATAACTGTTGGGCTTTGAACAGGAAAACCTCCCGGTCCTTGTCTTTTCTCTGTCCTGTGTAAATCACATCTGTAATATTGGCACAGCCAAAGTTTCTTGCCTTCTTAATGAAACAGGCTGCTTAAGCACTAAGTCCTGGTAATCCAGTTTTATGTTTTCGGAACAGTAAATACAATATGAAGACATGCACAGCTTGTGCTTGATGCAAGCAGTGAGATCATTGCAGTGTCCCTAAATCCTTTTATTTTAAGATTTATTTAGTTGATAAACTTGACATGTTTGTCCTTCATTTGTTGTTCCTAGCATGGGCTTTAACCCCAGACCAGCTTCCCATTGTACCTTCTCCCTCTCCAGTTTAAGTTTCCTTTTGCCTGGAGATCTGTTGGTCCAGGCCACATGGAGATGTCATCTACAGGATGATAAAGCCATAGAGGCTCCAGGGGATGTGACTTCTGGTTCTTGATGTGACCTCGGACAGCCTGAGCAAGCTGTTTTCTCCTCAGGTACCCTTGCTTAAACGTGAGGAGCTGTTATTTCTTCCCTTCTAATCCCCAGTGTTTTCTCTTGCTCTTTATATAAGGGACTTTGCTCTTTGTCCACTATGTATTTTCATAATCATTATTTACGCTTTGATTAAGCATCCATATTATTCAGTAGATGGCATTAATAATATCAAAATGCCGTTTTATACAATATTTAAGATCAGATTTTCCTCTTGGAAATCAATGAGAACACCTTCCTAAAAAATTGATGACCTGAACATCCCTTCTTATATAAGAAGTATCTATATTTATCAGTGCTGGTATAAGGTGCTGTGGTGATCTGTCTGTCCATGGTCTATACAGAATCCTGTGATGCTTTTCTCAAAGGCGACTGGTTACCTGTGAGGGGTGGGTGGCTTTTAGTCTGCAGTTTAGATTTAAAGCAGAAATCTGGCGACAAAAGGCTCCATCTCCCATGGATTCCTTTGTCATTAGACTTCAGCCCTTACCCAAGATTCTCCCTTAACTAGAAAGGGTTGTTCCTTCTCAAGTCCTACATGACTCAAGGTGACTGAGCAATTCCCTGCTGGAGTGGGTCTGTTCAGAATAGAACTTTATCTTTTAACCAGAGCTGGGTCAGGGAGAGAACCTGGATTCTATTCCTAGTCCTGCGATGATTTACCCTGCTGGAAATTGCACCTCTGTACCACACTTTATCCCGGCCAAATTTAGAGGTAGAACTAGTATGTCAAACGATTGATGCCATTGAATACAAAGGCGTGTGCACAGATCTCTTTGTTCCGTAATAAAACTGTGTGCATTGCGTATGATACCCAACATTTGCACTTTAAAATTGCAGAGGGATTAGGGCTCTGTTTGATGAGTTTAAAAAATTTGTGTTTATCTTGAAGTTTTTACACATAGATACATCTCCTGCATCTAATTTAGCCTGGGGTGTAATCAGTAAAAAATTACAGGGTAACCTCATCACCTATAAGCATTCTAGTGGGAAAATATGCAGCACTAGCAGGAATTCAGATTAAAGATGTTAAAAAATATATCCTTTCATCAGTGCTTTCTTCCTCATTAAATACGGAGTTTGCTCATAAGTATTCACCAAATAAAAAGGCAGAAATAGGTAAAAGTTAATGCTATACAATTAAATTCCCTTGAATTTTCCCAGAAGGTTCACCTTAGCTTAATTTAATATCCCTTCAGTTCTCCCAAGCCATCTGTTTGGCTGAGATGCAAGCCAGACGTGTATGCTTAGATGTATTTATCCTGCAAGCCTTGGAGGTGACAGAAGCTCCTAGAAGCGGGTTTGCTCACTGACCCCGCAGGGCGATCGTGTCTTCCAGAGCCCTTCACGCAGCCAAAATCTGTTATTAACTGTCCTGGAAGATACTTTAAATAACCCAGCGAGGCCGGTACAGCCTGTGGTGAACGATGAGCGTGAGAACAGCCCTGGAGCCGCGCGCAAATTTTTGGCCTCGGTGTTCTTACAAGTATTTCTATGCAACGCCTCTTTAAGATGCTTTGTACCAAGATGTTATTTGTTGGGTTGTTCCGCCTGGCTGGGAACACCCCGTGGCTCACCTTGCGATGGTTTTTACCTTGTGGTTTTCCAGCATTTTGATCACGGAATACGAAGATGCGCTTTTCAGCAGTTTAGTTTCCCAGATCAAATACTCTTTCCGCTTGTAAGCTGTACCCGTAGATGGGGTTTGTTTTCCTTTGGCATCTATAAAATTAGCTTGAATTACTCCGGATTTGAAATATTAATTATATAAAATGGAGACATCTCCACCTTCTCCTCTTAGAAGACAGCTATGCTACGATGACCGCGGCGCTTTGCTGAGCAGATACCTTCACAAAACCTTTAGAACTTCACGTTTTAAAGGGAAACCTGCTCTTCACCCATATGTCGACTGAAGATTCTGGGTGTGCAGAGTGTCTGTTGTCTGGCTGTTGAATATGCAGTTCAGAGGAATGGAAGAAAACACCAGGATAAATAAATTGGAAAAGGTCGTAGGTGAAGAACTGAGCAGGTAGTGGGGACAACTTCTCTATCAGACCAAGGATTTTCTCTATAAGTACCATGTTGTGTAGTGGTACCTGCTCTTAGTTACATTCTCACAATCCAGGTCGAGTTCTGCATATCTAGGAGTTATTTGGGCATCTAACTGGGAATTAACCCCCTTGAACTCTTAATATGTGAAGGCAAAGAGCAAGGATGTTTTAAATAAAGGAGCTGTAAAATGCATTCTTTCAGCTGTTGTGCTGCAGATTTGTTAAGAGTTAAGGGAATCTTTGAATTCTGGAGTTGTGAAAAGTTATACCCAAGTCCTAGTTTTTTAATTGATTACACTCTAGTTCTTGTTTTAAAGAACTCGATTGTTCTTCAAAGCCCATCTGTAAAGAGTTGTATCCTAACTGGATAGCAACAAGTAATTTTGAAGTGCAAAAGCAGAAAGAATCATAATCCATCAACAGAGCTTTTGCAACTCTGATACATACGCATCTTGAGGCTGGAAGTGTTTTATAGTGCTATTTTTGAATCTTTGACTTACTTGAAAAGAACTTGATGCTTGTGTGATTTTATGTAAATTGGGCTCCGTCTGTCGCTGCCTATTGTACCTAAAGGGTTTTAGACTCTTTTTTAAAGAAATGCACAAGACTATTTCTACTGAAATAATCAGTGTACGCGCATCAATGACATAATATTTTTTTCCATAATCGTAGCACAATTAGCCATGGACAGAAATCGGAGGAAGGCTTTTACAGCTGTCATGAAGATACCATGGAATAGTTTATATTTTTAAAGAGTTAAGGTGGCAAATACTCTGGCAAAACAGAGTGGATCTCAGCATCTCTGCCATTCTGCTTCCCAGGGAGGGATGACACCGTCTTCTAAAGGAGGGGACCCGAGGAAAGTGGTTTCGAGGTATAAAACTATGCCCAAATCGTGCAGAGAACAGAGAGACTAGGCAAAGGAACAAAGCTAGATCGGGGAAAGCTTTGTAAAAACCATATTTTTTCCCTTTTCCTGTTTTAAGGGGTTAGTAAACTGTAATAGCTCATGATAGAAAATGTTTTTCTTCTCTAGAAAGGCACATTGTTAGGAGATGTTCTGGGTGATAACGACAACCCTTAAACCTGTGCGTACAAGTCTAAATGTTCTGGTAAGGTCCATATGATTGTTAGAGCTGGTGCCCTCTGGACTGTGCTCAGTTGTGAGCTCCGGGGATTTAAAATCCTGGCAGAGGAGCCATTTTCCTACTTCATTGTGGTTTTCAAATTGTTATTAATAAAACATAGTCCTGTCTAGGTCTTGATGCAGAGACACCTTAGTCTTAGTACGTGCCCTTCCCATTTATTATTTATACAGGCATTTAACAGCTCTGACATATTTTAACAGAAATTCTAGGCGGTTGTTTGAAAACCAGGATTAGCAACAAATAATATTTGATACTTTAGAAGATTTCAAAAGGGTTCTTTTCTGCATATGTAATCTAATGCAAATAATACCCAGGCCTTGTGGGTCACATTAGGAATGATGTTGCATGTGTTGCCTTTTACTTCAACAGTTTTACCTCTTGCCTTTCGTTTCCAAGTTAGAAGTGCCATTTAAATCAGAAGGTATTATATAGATATGTGTGTGTGTGTATATACGTGGCTGCTAATCTAATTTATGTATGCAGCAGGGGTTGAGTAAGAGGTGAAGAGATTAATTGCGCCACCTTCTTAGCATCTTGGAAAAGCTGATTGCCTTTCCTTGCCTGTTCTGGTTTCCTGATGGATTGAGCGCTCCCGTGAACGTTGAGGATTCTGCCTCCTTCCATAGAGGATTAGCCAGGCTGCTCCTGCGAGTGCTGGAGCAAGGTCAGGGAGGTTTAATAGCAGCTTTCCTGAGAAATTGCCCTGAGCAAAGAGGTGGACAGACCAGAAGGGTTGACTGGGGAAGGTGACACCTTGTTTAAAACCAATGAGCAAGGCTGACAGCCTCAACAAGTCAGATACATGGAGATTTTGACTTGCATCTCTGGTACCCTTGAAAATAATGACAAATCTCATGTTTTGTCCCTGTAATAAGTGAAAAGAAACAGAGTAAACCCCAAAGTTCCAAGAGTAAAGAGAGGAAGCTCTATCAAGCACTTAAACAAAGCATTGATCCTGCACTGTTGAAGTGAAGAGAATTTTACGGTTGACTTTGAGGGAAGCAAAAACCAAGTCTCTGAACTAGATTACTTCTAATTTTCATAGCACTGTGAAAAATATCTCCAGCTCATAGGAAAATAAGTTAGCATTATCTCCACTCGCAGGGAACTGAAGCTTGGAGAGTGTGCACGTTTCTGAAAGTCAAACACAACATCAGTGATGGAGTTGGGAACCAGACCTATATTCCTCAAACTTCAGACCAGTGAAAGGACCCACACATTGGAGACGCAAAGTGACTTTTTGTTGCGTTTTTGACATATAAGAGTTCATATGATGAGTCTGAATCTCCTTTTCCAAGTTCTTTCTGATGGTGTAGGTTAAAAACTTGGAAGTAGGTTACAAAGGACTCGAGTGCTGAAGAGCAAATATTCCTCTGGTGACTTGCTTGGCGGCCTAGTTCTTGGGCAGCAAAGTCAGAGGAGACAGAACATTTCAAATCACACTAAACAAATGCTGCAGGCACTTTTAGGAGGAGCCCGGGGAGATATGCAAAGAGATCTGAAAAGCTATGGTGAGTTCTTTGGGAACTGCTGGTTCTGAACAGTTTAACAGGTCTCCCGGAGGAGAGGATCTGAGGACAGGAGGGTCTGGACATTCGGGACAGGTTTGGTTCAGCTCCTGGCACAAAGCAAACGCTTCCCTGAGAGCAGCAGATCGCACTTGGAACATCCTCAAGTGCCTTTTCTCCGTGACCTGAAACGCCGTGGTATTGCTGATGACCCTGGGGTAGTTGGGTCTTTTGTGTTTTGATGACTATTTGGTTGGAAATTGCGTTTAATTCTCAACTGAATGAAAAGAAAGAAAAAGAAGGAAAAAACCCCTCAGCTGTTAAATGCCATCTCTGGTCACTAGAAGCAGGTTTCATGTGGGATTTATTTAAGGTGTAAATGCTGACTGTCCTTGAAATGCCCTTTCTTGGGTTGCTCAGCTCTATCAGGTTACTCACAACCACAGAAGCCTACTTTGTATAGGGAGGAAGAATGCATTATCTTACATTTAAAGGTTTTATAGGGACATGAAATAATTTTGCTGGCTAAAAACTAAACTTTGTAGTGTTTCTATTTTTAATTAAATATTAATTGCAGAGGATGGCTCTGGAAATGACTGCTCAGATCATTTAATCCATATAGATGACCTTTACATTGAATTTATTCTCTCATGCTTACACTGCCCTTCAACCCCATCTGGGGACTGACCTCATCTGGCAGGCCGTTCCACTCTTAATTAGAAAGATGCCTCGTTTATGCTCCTCTTTAATGCGTATTAATGTTCCTTTGCTGAGGACACTGTAGGATGGAGAGCTGGCGATTACGGTGCTATAAAGTTTCTCTGTCAGTTCTTTGTGTACAAACAGCTCGGTTATTCTTACACAGCTTTTCAGAGTGGAATGTACTTCAAAGGGACAAGAAGAGGAGGAACAGTTTCTCCTGAAGTTGAAAAGCAAACCTACCTTATGTGCTCTTGTACTGGAACATAAGCATTATTTGAGAAATCTTTTTTTTTCCTCTCCCAACCATCTTAATTCATTTCTTTTGATGCTGATAAGCAGCTTTGTGCAGCATGAAATTTTCTACCATGATTCTGAGTTGCCTGCGATTTCAGGTATAAAAACGAACCACCAGCCAGCAAGAAAATGTGTGTTCATGTCTTAAAAGGATTTGCAAAATACTGCTTTCTACTAAGAGATGTGATTCTGCCTCTTCTATTAATGCAGAATGTCACAAGCACTGCTTTGGTTCAAGACTGTAATGTTAATTAAAATGGAAAGTTAAGGGGGGGAAAGGCAAGTGTAAAACAATCTATTCTAGTTGCTTGTCTGTAGGACACCTGAGAGTAGAGGCTTGCACCAAAGGCGAGGTTTTTAGCTTTGCACTTAAAATGACTCGAGTTGCTTTGGCACACCTCGCTTCTGGTCCTCCAGTGACATACGCTGAAGTACGTGGCCTTTGTTAAGAACAAAAAAAACACCCCAAACCATTACTTCAAAGGACCACGAGACTCGGTGACAGGGAGCTTGGAACAGCCTGGCTGCGGAGCGGGTGATGCTCTCCTGGATGGGGCTCTGGTTGACGGTGCCCAGTTTGGGTTGATGGGCGTCTGCGTGCGATGGAGGAGCTGGGTCAGGGGGTCCCAGCAGTTCCTTGGCCGTTCCACCACCTGTGATAGTTCAGAGATGGGAACGGAGCTGGGGAAGGGGCTGGAGCACAAGTGTGATGGGAGCGGCTGAGGGAGCTGGGGGGTTCAGCTGGAGAACAGGAGCTGAGGGGAGACCTTCTGATCTCTGAACTGCCTGAAAGGAGCTTGGAGCCAGGGGGGTCGGGCTCTGCTCCCCAGGAACAAGCACCAGGAGCAGAGGAAACGGCCTCAAGTTGCACCAGGGGAGGTTGAGGTTGGATCTGGGAACAATTTCTTCCCCAAAGGGCTGTGGGGCATTGGAACAGGCTGCCCAGGGCAGTGCTGGAGTCACCATCCCTGGAGGGGTTGGACAGAGGGAGATGAGGTTCTCAGGGACATGGGGACATAGAACAGTTGGACCTGATGATCCTGAGGGTCTCTTCCAACCAAAATTATTCTATCTTCTCTAGTAAGCAGCAGTTGCTCGGAAGCACCTTTGTCTACACGATGCCGGCTACGGCTGCTCTCATTGCGGAGAGCAGAGGAGGGCACGCAAAGCAAGAGGAAGACTTGAAAGTTATTCTTAGAAGGTCTGTTTTTCCCCTTTGAGGTGACAGTAACCACCTTCTGTGCTGTTTAGGATCACTTCATTGCAGCTGAGGCCTATCAGTGTGTTGCTTCAGTTTGGGGATTTGACACATGGATCAAGTCCCTTAAGCCTGCTCCTGAGGATTTGGAGATTTTTGTAAAGCTCAAATGCACAAAGCGGCCTCTGAGCTGTGGCTGCTGGATGGATCACTGAAACTGCATTTAACTTCTCGAGCAAAATCTGCCGTGTTCCTTCTCTTGCATCCTCTCTTGGAGTTTCTATTCAATATTTAATAATACTGTTGTTGCTCTCGCTGTTGTTTTCAAACAACAGTCTCCTTAAAGCAGGCAAAAACCCCTAAGCGAAAAAAAGCGACGAGCTATTTAAGTGTATTTCCTAGGCCTCTCTCTATCTCCACACTCCAGTTATAGCAGGTCTATTATAATTCAAATCTAAACATAAACCAGCCAAAATTCTTCAGCTGGAAAGTTAGAAATTTCTATGCTAATAAGCTGAACAGAAGGGCTGTGGAAGCTGCCGATACAAAGTGACCCAATAATTCCCCCCATCTCCTAGATTTACAGCCCCGTTAGGTCTTGTTCCAAGATAGCCGGCGCTCGAGCGGTACGGGAATTTGCTTTCCCCCAAATGGCTGGTTTTGCTTTAAACCAAAAAGCAGAGGAATGCCATGACACGTGTGCTTTAGCAAAGTGCCCAGAACCGGCCCTGGCCGCGCTCCCCCCTGTGTCCAGTACAATGGCATCTAGCACGGTGCATGAGAAACCTGGGAACGGTGATTTTCGACTGCCTGTTCTTTGTTGAGGAATCAATAACACTGGCTAATAGCAGAAAACCTGCATTTTACAGCAGCTACTGTAAATCACGCCGTTAAAATGCCTGGTGCTTGACCCCCTTATCCCCAGCTCTTTTATTCCACTCCTCATGGAAATACTTGGCCAGGCTCTGGACCCCACCAGCAGCACATGGACATGCAAGAAACTGCTCCTTTTCTCTATATATGCAGCTTTTCGCACACGGATCGTTTTACGATTTACCTTTTCCGTGTACAAAAACTATAACGAGCAGGTACAGAGTACTTTCGGACCCCTAAAGACCTAAAAACCCAGCTTACTTGAAAGAGTAAGTACACATCAGTCAGCTGCAATGGGAAACAACTCACAAGGTCTTTCACTGCTGGGCTGTGCCCTTTGTACCCGCCAGGTAATTGCAAATCTTCACTTTCCTACGTGCAGGACTTACCCAGCTTACAAAATGATACCAATGGCTCTATGAATGGAGAAGAAAAGCAAATTTGATTATTTCTCAGCCATGCATTGCTGTCTATAATTGCGTAGATTTGGACTTTAATTAGTTAGGTTACTTCCTCAGTTCAGAGTTGGACAAGACAATAACCTTCGCATAAAATGCTAAACGTCCCCGTCTTATCAAACCCGAACCACAGCTCTGAGTCATCGTATTCCAGGCTCTTGAAAGGTATTTGAGGTTGGAATTAGATCCTGGATCTAAACATTGCAATTAGGACATATCTAGGTTATGTGTTTGTGTTCTGGATTTGTTCTGTTCTTGTAGCCTCGGTGTATTTGTACGCAAGCTGGTTTTGTAGAGCAGGAAAAAAGTTACCGGGGATATATGTACACTGCTTTTTGAAACAGCCTGTACTTGACTGCAATGCCTATGTGCAATTTGCACCCTTATTCAAGCTTTTCTACACCTGTAACCATCTGCACAGGCATTTGAATTTTGAACCACAGGTGCTTCGTAAACAGGCACTAAAGACCAACGAGTGCGTTGTAGAAATTGAATTTTAAAATTAAATTTCCAGTGCCTAGAGAAAAAGATTGCGGGAAGCTAAAAAAAGAGCTGAATCTGATGCTGAATGAGAATATACTAGCAAGTCACACTTCAATAACCTTCGTGTCTTAAGAAACAGTACCTGGAAAAAACGCTCAAAGGCTGTTTTAACTTCTGCCTGCAAGCCTGATGTTCTGACTGTGTGCACGTCAAC
Organism: Pampusana beccarii; assembly: GCA_013399365.1. Classification (NCBI taxonomy): domain Eukaryota; kingdom Metazoa; phylum Chordata; class Aves; order Columbiformes; family Columbidae; genus Pampusana; species Pampusana beccarii. Next base: position 1,028,383 of record VWYH01004025.1, on the reverse strand, counting down.
CGCTCAAGTCCTCGCGCTACTCAGTTTTGCTTCATAGCTGAATAATACTCCTTGTGCAAAGTAATGCTGAGCTGCTTGACTGAGTGCCTCCAACCATCTAAATCTTGGGGTAATTATTTTAATAAATATGAATTGTGGGACTCCTGCCTAGATGTGTAATAGAAATCTAATCTAGAATACGGATGGAAAGCAGTGCAGCTGCACTGTGTTAATTAAGTATACACCAAACATATGGCAATACACCTCCAGACCAAGAGGCACAGAACTCCCTTGGATGCAGTTAGCTCCTGTGCATACATAGGGAATCAGCCATGAACTCAACAAATGCATAAGTCATTACCTCTGACTGATGAAATTACTAGTGCAAAACTACTTCTCTTACACTGCAGAAATGTTTGTGTAGTCATTGGAATGCTGGTGAGGTTTGGGTGTTAGGAAAAAAAATATAATCTTATTTTTTCTGTTTCTGATCTTCTTTACTTTGCAATTCCCACATTAGAGCTTTGCCTCCGAGGAACCAGAGGAGTGGTTTAGAGAAATACAACCCTGTAGGGAATGATGTTCCATTGCCCCGCAACTGGTGCAGTTATACAGGTTTAACATACACCCCAAAAAATTATGTAAAATACTGCTTTATGATACGGTCCCATTCTTGATGTGAATTTGCATAAGGTTCTGACCTAATCAGTAAGAAACATAGCCAAATAATAACAGCTACTGGGGCACGTCATATTCCATCATTCAGTGTTATTTGGGAGAGCAGCCTTGGATGCCCTGGTGTGATGGACAATGTGCGAAATGACTTGTCCTGAAAAGCTGCCTCTGCTGATGTGACAAATCACCCTGACTCCAGTGTCACCTGCGTTTCACTCATGACAAAGCTATAAATGCTGCCTCAAAGAGTTTACAGTCCTAGTACAAGGCAAAAGGCAACAGGTGAATACAATAGAAGCGAAGAACAAGAGTAAGTTTCGATTAAAAGATGGCTTAAGGGTAGGCTGAGCCTGTTTCCCACAAATGGCTCTTTTCACAATTGCCAATAAAATCCTACAATCGGCAGCAAGCGCAGCGCTCTCTTCTCTGGCTGGTAACTATGCTAAAGGTTCAAAGTTTTGGATTAATATGGTCTTTGCCTCATATAACTTACTTTGGAGAGTGGGGGAATGGAACATCACTTCTCTTTGGCTTGTAAATTGGAGGTTTTTGTTATTTTTCAAGTCAGACACATCAACCTGGCTGATTTTCGTTTGCACAAATTTAGGAGAATATTGGTACTTTCCAGGCAAAGCAACCTCGTGTGTCTCTTCATTGATTTGAAAGAAAACAACCCTCCCATGGTTTTCCCAATGAAATGCTGATGTCCCTTGAATTCATTCTTGCTTTGCCCCTGCGATGCCGCCCTTGTTTCCAACAGCAGAATCAGCTGCAGAACCTGGCTCCCCAAAAATGGAGACTTTGAGAAGAGTGAAGTTTGTCTGAATTCAATCAGGAGATTGGATGAGATTCAGGTCAACTCCTTAAGGTATAAACAGGTTCAGCTCTGCCCTGTTCTTCTTCCAGTAAAGATAGATATCACCTCTTAGAGCAGCCACTTAACACTGGCTTTTCTGATTCCCAGCCTGATGCAGCAGCCTATAATTACTTCTCACACCTTGGCTATGTTTAACTCTCCTCTGTCTCATCTGTTAATCTGCTAACGAGCCGCAAATGTGTTTTAAAGTCGGATCCAAATGGGAGGCCAAGACCTCATGGTTCACCTTCTGAGGGGGCTGTTCAGAGGGCACAAATCTGAAATAACTTTCAAATATCTTTAATTCATGTGTTTCTTTTATGGTCTAGTCAAAAGTGAGAGTGTATATCTTAATATTAATGAGGAAAGTTGTAAATGGACTAAAAGCTGATTGCATAAAATAATCTTTAATTTCCTTGTGCTGCTAGTGGAATGATTTAGTATAATGAAAGGTACCGATTTTATAGCCTGGAAGCACTTTCCTTGTGGCTGTCTAAAAATTGCCCCCAGCTACAGCTTGGGTGTAGCTGTTCAACAGCCAAATAATGAAAATCCTAGGACAGTCAGACCGATTGAAACGCAGATTGTAAGTATTTTTTTTACTTTCTTATGCCTTTTTTTCTGAATCTTCTGTTTTTGCTTTACTGACGTAACCTACCCATGTAGGCACTATCAAGCGGTAAGAAAGGATTTTATTATGAAGCGTGTTGAAATACTCTGGACCCTTTTGCTGCAGGAGTTGAGGATTCACAAACTTATAAATGTGTATTTATTTAAAAAAAACCCCAACAAACTATATACATCTGTTGTGGATCAGTATTAGGGCCCAGCCAGATGTTTAGATGGACTTCTATAGAGTGGATGTGGGTTTATATTATGTTGCCTGGGTCTAGTAGAATTGGGCAGCTCCTGCTTATTTATCTCACTCGTAAATTTTGACTTCGTGGGTCAGAACTTCTTTGTCTGGGCAGAAATGAAGAACAATGCTGTTATTCAGGGTAACCTCTGCCTGTCGTGTCCGTGTTCGTTCTGACTGTCGCTCATCCCAATGAGAAATAGTTCCTTCACATCCGTGTGCAAGCCTGGTTTTTATCCATTTGTTCGTTTATTTATCCATCCATCATTCCCCCAAATTGTTTGCATAAGAATGGAGATTAAAACTTCTGCAATAATAGCTGGAGCTGAAATTGGGTTCTAAGCTTCCCGGGCCATGGGGTGATTAGAGTTGCCTGTTCCCAGAGGATGCTGGCCTGGGCAGGCTGGACCCAGCCCCACTTTCCCTGCAGATTAAAGGAAAATTGTCCTTTCATTTTCATATTCTGCACCTCTCATTTGCCACAGTATATAAATTGAAGCTGTTTGTACCGTTTGTTCTAAGTCTCTTTTCCAAAGAGCTGCCACTGATAATCGACCTGTTTTATTTTCCGTTGCTAATCCTCCCTCCTTTCTTCAGTGCTCTGTTCATTTACTAATCCTGTCTGTCACGTACGTAGATGTTAAGAGATGGAAATGTAATCTCAATGTGGTTTTCATTCGCTGTCTAATGTATTTATATAGATTCACAGGATATAAGCTTTTTGTAGGGGGTTCTTAGTGGAGCAGGATGCCTAAATGACCATCGTTACCTGGCCTCACAAAGTGGATGCAGACATGTATGGATTTGCGTGGCTTTATTCAAACGCAGGCCAGATTTTTTTATAGTTATAAATTGCGCTCTTATCCTTCCTGATAATTTCATGAGACAGAAGTGGTCTGTTCGGAGGTTTGGAGCCTTTCCCAACCACCAACTTCTTTAAATAGGATACAGGCAGAGTCAGAAATGCTCTCTGGAGATGGAGGCAGAGCAGGGCCTGGTGCTGTCACGAATCCATTGCCCGGCGGTGTTATAGACTGGATTTGGAGTTCTAATTCCCACTGAAAAACTCATGGGCTTGCAGCTCTCGAATCATTTAGTAGCTGCTGGAGACTGTGGGCTGGATCCTTGGAGAAGGAAGGACAGATTGCCACCCTCCAGCTCTGCTCTCTCAGACTCTCCCATGAACTTCACAATCCAGATCTCAAGGTGGGACAAGGGTCTTCTTGCTGCTCATTCAGGGCACAAACTTTTCTTATGTAGTTGGAATTTCACCCCAGAGGAGCTTCATTTAACTTGGGTGCCCTGCACAGCCCTGGCCAGGGTATATTCTGCCTCCCAGGGTTTGATATCCAGGGGAAGATGCAAGATTTCCTAAAAGCTTAACCAACTGTGCAGTTTGCAAGGGCAGTTTATCCCTATGCTGAGGTCCTTCAGCTCCTTGTATAGCATTTTCTTTTTTTAGCTTGCTTTACTCATTCTTGAAGAGCTGCAAATGGGCTACTCATATGCTAATATCTTCTGCTTTTGGATTGCAGCTTTAGCTTTTCCCTCGGTGAATAATCTGCCTTCTCCCTTAGGTTGTTCTTCTGCATGCTCTGGGGTTATTCAGCCCAATGCCATGACCACGCATGTCATCCTGTTCAACAGCTGGCCCGCCAGTTCAGACCAGTTTCAGACAGTTTCTTCTCTAGTTTTCAGATTACAGATGCTGCGTGCTTATTCACCAACCCTCGCACGGTTCGGATGTTGTTTCTCGGGATGCCATCAGCTCATACGCTACAAAACTTTGGTCTCTGGCCGTAGGTGCCGCTTCCCAAGCGTTGGCAGCAGGACCCGAAGCTGGAAAGATGCAGCATTTTCTGAGCAGCTGTTGTGCAGCCTGGAGAAGCTGGCACAGAGCAGAGGCTTGGAGAGGTGGGGGGGGATTGACAAGTTTAACGTCACAAGCGTGTTTCCAAATGAATCTGTTGTGATAGGTATTAGTCATAAGTACAAACTGCAGGGAGATTTGCATTTTATTCTCTTTATCCTACTTCAATCCTGAGCAACCCCTTCTGCCCACCCCAGTTTGGCATATTTAAGGGGATTTGCTGCATTTTTAGTAATTAAAGGTCCTGGAGAACGGTGAGCTCGTTTGAATTGAATGATACGTGTGTGCACACTCAGCCTGGACGTGCACAAATCTTTGTGCCCAAGCGGACGAACCCCACACTTAGCGTGAACGTACGAATCGTACTGATCTGGTGCTGGATGATTCCCTGCAGAATTCACACTTCTGCCTTTGTATTTTAGGTAATTTTATTTATTTAGCCACTCTAGATTTTTCGGGGGGTTCTCTGCCCCAGCCAAGCACCCACTGCAGCCCCAGGGCAGGTCGGGGGGAGCCCATTGGGGTTCATTTGACTGTCATTCTGCAGAGCAGCTTATACGTCTCAAACACAGCATGAGACTTAAATACTAATCGTCCGGATTTGTCTGGTATCTGTCATATGCGGCTCTCATTGCATTTTATGACCTTTAATTAATTAAGCTTCATAAAATCCTAATAATGCAGGAATTATTAATCCTGTTTTAAATTAACTGGCCAAAGAGAAGGTGAAATGTCTTACCAGTCTGCGATACCTGATTTGAACCCTGACGTCCTGCTCTCTCCAGCCTCTCTGGAACCCAGCAGGAAAATCTGCTTCATACAGGACTTGAGGTGAAGTCTCTAAATATACAGTTCCTGTGCTGTATGCCCCCCGTTGCAAATGCATGCAACTCCGTTCACCCTCATCAAATTGTATGTGTTTTACACTTGAACTGAACCGCAGCTCTTTCTTTTGAACCAGACATTCGCAGGGAAAGCAGAAGCGAGAATTCCCTCTCCTCCTGATGCCTGTGCCGAAAACTTTCACGACTCCTTAATTCCTTTCGCACAAACGCAGAGGACGGCCTTATTTTATCAGTCTTAGCCTGGGATTTCTCGCCGTTCACTGACTTGTAATTTTCTTTGCGAGGGAAGCTGGCAAGTAGTTATTTAAAGCTCTGCTGCACCTCCCTTGTGAGGTGAACCACATCTCTGTCCTTCTTGGAAAGGAAGAAATTGTGATGAGAATGTGTGTTCTGGCTGCATCTCACCGGGTCCGTAGCCAGGCAGGAGCGTGGGATTGCTGGTGGATGTTGTAAACACCGTATTTTATGTGTGTGCGTGTTTTCATAACGTTCTAATCTTCCTGATCATTGCGATTCGATTTTGCCGTGAAGGGCACGCACAGGCGGCGGTACCTGTGATCGCAGGGGTGGTTGTAGACAAATTGTTTCTCAGCCAGAGAGTTGATCTGCAGATTGCATATAAAACTAATCTCACATAACGTTCTCCTTTTAATTAAAAAAACCCCGGACTTCTAAGTGAAAGTCTGCGCTTATCGCATAGTTCCATGAAGAGCGTTAGATGTGAGGAAAATAAATGTGTTTTGCTCAGTGACAAAGGAAAGCTGAGAGCTGAGTGTAACGTTATTTTGAAAGAACAGTTTCACAAGTACCGGCGATCCCTCTCTTACTGAAATAGCCCATTCTAATGTAATTTTTGCCAACGAGTGCGCTGACCGAGACACAACGTGCGTTGTGATCTCGCTTTGATGCGCCATGGTCCCCTCAAGCGCTTCTTGCAAGAGGCAGCCCTGATGGTGATGGGAAAGTGAGACCGGTACCCACGTTTCTTGGGTTTTATTCAAAGCTCTAATTACTTGTTGATTGACCTTGGGTAGGATGGATCTGGTCACCCTTCCTGCCCAGAAGATGCTGTGTCAGCCCTGGCGGGTGCTGTGGTGATTTCATCACTGTCTTTGAACTCTTAATGTGATTCGGGCTCTTGCCAAGCTTTGTAGTAACTTGTACCATTGGCTTCTCTAGTGCTGTTAACTCTTGTTATGTTCCCTTCCGTAGGAGGACATGAAAAGCTGTTGAGTGCCTGAGATGTAGCCCTCTCTTGATGGCTATGAGTTGATGCTGAAAGGCTAAAAACCCACAGACACACCACCAGTTTAATATCACGTGTCCTCTGTGCAATGCTTCGCTTTCATGCTTATTATAATCCACATGAGTCTATGGAATTAATCATAATGCCAGCGCTCCCATCCAGCTGCCTCAAAGCTCTTTTCAGACATTAAGTCACATTAGTCTCGTAGTCCCTGTCTGAGGTGAGAAAACGCTGGCTGTTACCAGCGTCATATGGCTGAGAAAGCTGCTTGCTTGGAGGGGAATTCATAAAACTGCACCGGTGCCCTGCGCGAGGGCTGGGAGCTCAGTCCCTGCTTCATCTGCACCAGCCCAGCAAAGGGCGAGTTGCCCCATCTGGGGGTCATCAGCCAACTTTGGGGCTGCGGAAGCTGATGAAACCTCATCTGCTTCCAGCTTCGCTTTCTCCCTGGCCCGGCAAGCACGGCGAATCGCCAACGTGATGGCGAAAGAAACGGGCAACCGCGTCTTGCCACCTTATGCAGGGATGCGCTAGGAGATGTGAAATCCTCTCTTGGGTTTTCAGTTCCCCTCCTTCCCAAATTTGCTGTCTGGACGATGAGGACAGACACTGCGCTCTGTCAGGCCAAAACACGGGATGGGAAACCAACCTTGTTGGGTTCTGCACCATTGCGTGACCCCTTCTTGGCCTCCCCGTGTGCCACAGAGTCACCAGTGTCTGGCAACACTCTCAATTCTGAGCAAAACACCCCCACGGTTATGCCCTAAGTGCACTTTTTCTTGCCTTTTCTGGACCGAACAGTGTTTATGTGCTCAGGGTGACTCTCCAGCTCTCAATATCCGCAGCATGCGCTGACAGATATTTCTGTGGGGTCATGTCACCTTGAGAAATATGCTTTGCTACATGGAGCTGCTCGCCCAGCATCGTTTTCCTGGGCCCTGGACATTAATCTTACGGCACTGCCGAGATCTGGATCTGCTGGATGCTGTTGATAAGATTAAAGGGATCTTACGAGTAACAAGTCCTATTTAGCTCTTTGATGCTACTTCTGCGCCAAAACATTTGAAGTGGAGCAAACCAGGTCATAAAAGGCTCCAGAAACCAAATATTTAGCCGGGGGGTTTTTTTGTAGAGGTTGAGATGAGTTAATGACATGAAGTTGGTGTAAGTTGGAGCTCATCGTGTGTCTGAAGGGACAATGTGATGCGATACCTGTAGCAGGTTGGGGCCGATAACACGCTTATTATTTTCTGTCTTACGTCTTCAGTGAAGGCTTGGAAAATGTTTGCTGTATGGAAAGCCGACGCTGCTCGTGTTTGATTTCTCTTTCTCCGTATCACACCTTGTGCCACGGCAGAAACGATCTCGATCGCGCTGCCTCCGCCACAACCGGTACTTGAGAGTTCAGGGAAAATGAAACATTTCGTTATTTATTTCCCCCTACTCTTGAGTCATGAGGTTTGATTGCATTTACATCAGCATGTTAATAATTCATCAAATTATCCAGACTCTTAAAACCACATACACAGGGCATTATCAGTACAAATATTCTTCTTCTGTACTTGGTTTTGGATATCAGTCTGTTGTAAACATTTTCGCTTTTCTTATTGCTTTGGGCACACTCGTGGGACTTTTTGTTGTCTCTTGTATTACAGTGTAGGTTACTAGAGCTGGGAATGTTTTCCATTACATTTTAAAATGAAGCTTATAGATATGGAAGCGTTCAGATATTCATATACCCACAAATATACATAGATTTATGTTATTTAGGCTATCTTTGAACACCCACAAATTTAAATTTTCTTCAAAAAAGCTGCACAGAGTGGAAATAGGAGGCTCCGAGTTACATTATGTCGATGATTTTTGAGCACAGTGACTGTATGGATTCAAAAATAGGAATTTTATAGTTAGAAAGAATGTTTTGAAATGTTTTGAGAAACCGCTAGATCATACTGATAACCTTGGCTTTCATGTGAAAAAGGAAGATTAACATCCTGATCACAAGGAATAATTGTTACAATATTTCACATTGCACTGAAGCTCTTTGCTGAAACCCTCTGTTTGACACTGGTGGATATTCTGCTATTTTATCATACGCCGACTTGCATAGGAAATACAGAATTCTGTCAGGAGTGAAAAGCAACAGTGGTTTTCATTTAAAATAGATAAATAAATGAAAGCAGATGTTACTCGAGCTACCTGGGCTTTGCTCTGATGAGGTTTTCACGGTGCATTTGGAAAAGGGAGCAGAAAGACCTGACAGTGGATTATTAATCAGCGCATCAGAAAAATGTCGTTATACACTCTATAACCTTCATCGTGATTAACGCTTATCTAGTACTAGAGAAAAAATGTCCCAAATTCTGCACTGAAAGGAGAAAACTGTGTTAAAGTTAAGGAAGTTGCTGACAAAGTGGGTCGTTAATAACGTTCCGAGGCCTTTGTACGGAGGTGGTTGGGGATAAATTGTCAGCCAGAAGTTTGTAATTTCCTGGGTTTTGTCATATGAATGCAGATTCTTAACCTCAGGGATTTTGTTTGTGAAACATTCAGTTGGGTTTAATTGCCTGCTTTTCTTTTCTAAACCTGATCTGATAATGGAAGCTTCAGAGGCAGATTCATTTTGTTGCGATAGATTTTTCCCTATCTTTGGCCGCTGTATTATGAATCCAAAAGGAGGGTGATTCAACCGAAGGCACAGTGAGCGTGTTGGGAACTGAAATATTCTGTTCTGCTCAGATATTGGGCAAGTTCCTGAACAGAAAAAACCTGTCAGCCTCCCTCATGCACCCTCCAAATCCATCTCCAATCAGTACAATTAACACGGCTAACGAAGAACCAACCAGCACCCCCCTCAGATACCATTTCCAGCTATCGCCCTGAATTTCCCGCTGTGCATTTACATACACGGTGGTTCCCTATAAAAGGCAGAACTGGAGCATTATTCTCATATGAACCACAGCATCAGCACTCCAGAAATCAGTATCATTTGAAGGGTGGAAAAGGAGAAACCACACTGGGCGTCCAGAGCAAGGACACTCAGCTATTTTGATACCATTCCTGTCCACAGATGCATGAAGCACAGATCTTTGGTTTGGCAATGCCTGCAAAAAATGTATCAAAGTTTGTCTCCCTTAATAGAAAAATAGCTTTTCTTTCTCAGTCATGATAATGCTTTTTATTTTTTCGCGCTGCCTTGATAAGGACACAGTGAGCTTGTAAGGAAGACTTTATACAAGAAAATAAATTAGGTTTCTCTTATTTTTTTAAATCTCAGTATATGTGCTTCCACATCGATGCGTAAGTATCCGTTAATTTAACTCCTGTTTTCTTTGAAATATTATTTTACTCTTCTCCTAACATTTTAATGTCCCCCAGATAGTGATTCTCATTTCTGGAGAGCTACGAGAGAAAGTCTGATGCTTCAAAATGTGCATTGGATGTTTGAGTTTCTGCTTAGTGTCCTTCCCTGCCTTCTTGTGACCATTTCTGCATAAGCTTTAACGGCATCTAAACATTTTGCATAATGTATTAATGCTATTGGTATGGCTGTAATTCTAATTATCTCAAGACTGTTTTCTGCCAAGTGGGTGTATTAACAAGTCGCCGAGTCCTACAGCAGGAAATGGCTCCTCTAATACCTGGAGCGTGTCTCAAAAATTGTTCTGACATGGAATGTCTTTCAATTACAACTATAAATCTTGATTATAACAGTGCCTATTCTTAATTACAAAATGATAACCCAAGTGCTCTCAGTGAGAGTGGCAGTCGGTCCCTGCACTCCAGTATTTTACAAGAAAGGCAGACAGGCTGCACCCTTAGCACGCTGTCCTAACCGCAACAACGCATGTGACTTTATTTAACATGCGCTCTTCTACGCGGAACCTGCCTGCCAAACGTTCAACGGAACACAATCACAGAACCACAGGATGTCAGGGTTGGAAGGGACCTCGGAAGCTCATCCAGTGCAATCCCCCGGAGCAGGAACACCCAGATGAGGTCACACAGAAGGTGTCCAGGCGGGTTTGAATGGCTGCACAGAAGGAGACTCCACAACCTCCCTGGGCAGCCTGGGCCAGGCTCTGGCACCCTCACCATGAAGAAGTTTCTTCTCATATTTAAGTGGAACCTCCTGTGTTCCAGTTTGCACCCATTGCCCCTTGTCCTGTCACTGGTTGTCACCCAGAAGAGCCTGGCTCCATCCTCCTGACACTCCCCCTTTCCATATTGATCCCCATGAATGAGGTCACCCCTCAGTCTCCTCCTCCTAACTTGAGCTCTAAGCCCAACTGTTAGCCTAAAGCTGGAGGTTTTTCTGTCCCAATGCCCCCAGTATACCCAGGAAGCTGGAAAATGATCTCATACTGGGCTCTGTGCTTCCTTGGCCGAGTGAAACCACCCGGAGCCGTATTGGGAATTTTCTTTGCCCTCTGCAGGGCAGATGTGCCCCGTGGGGTGGGAGGACCCCTAAGAACGTCGTGGGTTTGTGTCGAGGAAGGGGATGAGAAATGCCCTGAGTCTGCCTGTGTGTTCTTCACGTGGTGCACTAGGAAGCCCAAAATCATAGTCTTCCAGTGAGCACCGCTTGCCTTCTCTCTCTCAAAGGAAAGGAATAGCAAATTCCCTGCTTCTTTCAGTCTGACAACTGGCGATTTTCTGTTCAGCTCTTTCCCAAGATGTTATAAATCCCACCTTCTGCTTTTTCAAATACAATCCCATTTTTACCTCTAAGGAAAGCCATTTGAAACGCACTTAGCAACCGTCAGAGTCTATTTTTAGCTTCTATCAGGGTGTAATGTACAAAATGTAATAATCTCATGCTTGAAGCCTTTTTCCCTTCTCCCAGGGATGCGAAATTGCTGCAGTTGAATGGGAGTGAGAGAAACTGTGGATCTCAGCTTTGCCCAGAACTCATTCACTCTGTGTCTCCATATCTCAAGCTGCCCGTGTTCACCTTTAGCAGTGCGGTTCTTTATGGGCAAACCCAGCCGCTGTCGATGTGCTGAACAAGGTAAACTGAGTGTACATTTTTAGATTCCCGTTGTCCGCAGACCTTGTTGTCAAGGATGTTTGTAGGACAGGGAGTCAAAGAGAGTCTAGAAAGGGAATGAATAAACACCTCCATGACTTTAGGAAAGGTGGAGGAATAGAGGGACTCTGGTGAATGGAGAGCGACTTCAGCCTCTCCTCGGACAGTGGAAAAACTGGGCTGGTGATTTTTAACCTCGGTCCTAAGAGATACATCCAATTTTCTACAAATGTACCACACTCCCACAGATCCTGTGAATTCGCAGGAGATGTCGGGTCTGCAGAAACTTTGGAATATAGGGGGGAAGATGTGTCTTCCATTAATCTGTCAGCGCTCTCTGAGCAAAGTAGGAAGGATGATCTTCTGGCTGTAGAACTGGGTTGGGACACTCGCGTTCCCAAATTACTGCTGCAGTATATACTGCGTGAGACCTTGGCTAAATCATTAAAGTCATTAACCTTCGTGTGATTTAGTTCATTGCTTTCAGCTTGTATTTCTGTCCTTTTCTCCAACTCTTAGGCTGTAATAAAGACAGAGTTTGCCAGAAGGCCGGGGGCAAGTGGCTCAGGGGCTTTGTTGGGTCGTATCTACCCTTCCTTTTCAGTAGTTGGTATTGTCCTACTAAAATGAGTCTTTCAAGACCGGGTTGTGATGATTTAATGCTGTTGTTTGGTGAGTCTCAAGGGCCTCACCCAGCTTGATGCTCTTTGTTTGTGATGACCACCTAAGTCATGAGACATAAAGAAGTTGACCACAGCTTTGGTCCACACGTACTGACAGGTACGGAAGCATCCGTATTTACCCAGTGAAGCCAGTTCAGACTGTGAACTCCCAGGGCTACAAACAAGACAGAAACCCTAGGAAGAGGGGAAGGCTGCTAAGGTCAAACAGTCCTTTTCCAGGAGCCATGGGATGGTGGTTCTGTGCTCTCTATTTCCTACCACTTTGCTCATTCGGGTTTTGAATGGCAGAAGTGATGGGGCTCCCATTGCTCCCTTCGGGAAATCAAGTAACCTCCTGTGCCGGAGCAGAAATAGACTTTAAATAATTCATTGAATAAAGTCTAGGATTTTTGTAAATGTCTGTCTGATTCTCCTTGCTCTCTATTATTCCTGGCTTCCCTCCCCACCCGTAGAGCACACAGTCCCATCCCTCCCATCATCACATCTGCGTTGCCTCCTTTCACTCACAGATCATCCTATTTCTTTGAGCATTAGTTGCATTTTTCCTTTTTCTCTTGAATGAGGGAATTATTTTACCTAATAATACGACTTTGATTTCCCCATTCGAACGCGCTTTGCTCCGATCTGAAAGCGGACGCAGACATTAACTTCCGCCGTGTAGAGCTCGCCGTACATCACAAGTCAGCGTGATAAAGCAAATTGTATGGTACTGTAAACATCAAGAATCAAGCTCTGCTCCCATTTGTATCCGTGCAATCACGCTGAGTAAAATTCAGCCTGTAGAGCTTAAAGACGTGCGCTTTTAATCCTATGCGTTTTGTAAGACTAATAACCCGCTTGGAGGCTCGAGGGCACCCAGCCTGATTGGGCAGGATAATGTAGGGTAGCAAAGCATGAGGCAGAGTTCGGAAACATAATTCTGGATGGGAAAAAGATATTCCGTAATTCCAAGCACTCTTGCAATCATGTCCTCATTACCGAAAAGGGAGGGATTTGTTTGCGCTGTTTAGCTTCAGGCTGGAATGGAACATCAGCTATGTTTCCTCGCAAAGATACATTCCTGTTCTATTTGACGGTCTGAAATTGAATCAGAAGGAATGCTATTTAATCAGTGAGAAAGGAAAGAAGGAATAACCAGGCATCCAATAAATTCATGGTTGTCACTATGTGACATGTGAGGTCCCTTGGGGAGATGCAGAACTAGAACTCTTGCAAAACTAGAACTCTTTTATTTTTTTTCCCCTAACTGGTACAAACTTGAAGTGATTTATTTCCATCATAATTCTCCTGACTGTCTCACTTATGGTGAAGTCAGGCCAGATTTATACCAGGCTAAGCAGGAGGAAAATGTATCTTCCTTCAAGTATCCACAAAACCTTGTGTGAACTCCAGTTCCCTCCACTGCATAAAACAGTTACTCTGGGGTGCTGTGATTTGCAAGTCATTAGTTAACTTGCAAGCTATTTTACCTTTTCTCTGTATTGTAGAGCTTAAAATCAATGAGGCACATGCACTGATGAACAGCGAAGTCCTGGTGGTTGTACCTGCCGGCATTTTTCCTGTTCTGTGGCTGCAATAGACTTGATTTTTTATCTTTTTTTGGTAATACAACCTTACTAGTTTGTGTGGATTATAGCATTCCTGGTGGGTGTGTGTATACAGGAGAAAAAGAAGCTGGAGACAAACCCACAGCCCTTTAGGTAACAAAGCAAAACCAGGAACACAACAGTAGAATTACGCTGTAGCTCAGTTAAGCCTCGCTGAAATCTCTATTGTGCGAGCATTTCAATGTTGTAGTTACTGTGGCACATCTCATTTTACTTTATTCCCTGGTGGATGTTTCCCTGAGAATTTGGTACAGATGCTAAACAATAAAGCCTGTTGCAAATTGCTTTCCAACTGCTACGTAATTACAGCAGATTTTATGCTAAACGTAACGAATGTACTGCTATTTTTTAATAAAGGGAACATCTCTTCTTGTCTGATGTTTTAATACTGTCTCATTTGTCTTACTTTCCAGCTGAAGGATAACTTCCAGTTGTTCCCACCCAGATGGAGCTGCCTGCACGCCTGCATTCCCGTGTTCTTCTCCAGAATCTGCATGTTAGGACGATCAGCTGGAAGTTCAGACCCTTTGTGTATCTAGTAAGTAACTTTAAATATTTAATATCACTACACTGAGGCCACAGAGCGTGTTTCTATGTGTACTTGCTACCAAATCGGACAGAATATTTGGTTTTATCAGGCTTCAAGGATTAACTCCCCGTTCTGTCACATTTGTCAGTGTTTACTAACACAACCAGGGACATTATAATCTCTCATATACCAGGCAGAGTAAATATGAAGCTCCTTATCCCTTCTTAGAGGAGGTTTCTCTCATTGCCTCTGTACACAAATGAGTGTCTTGAACTGGGGGGGTTCAGCTGGAGAACAGGAGCTGAGGGGAGGCCGCCTGATCTCTGAACTGCCTGAAAGGAGCTTGGAGCCAGGGGGGTCGGGCTCTGCTCCCCAGGAACGAGCGCCAGGAGCAGAGGAAACGGCCTCAAGTTGCACCAGGGGAGGTTGAGGCAACATCAACAAGCTCCAAAACTCACTGTTGGGCATAACTCCTTCTCCAGGGCCTGCTAATCACCATCTCCTTGCATTAGCAATGCTTCGTAATACTCTTGTAGCGAAGCACCTGTGTTTTGTCACAGCAGAGGTGACAAAACGTTACCGAGCGTGGCACAAGGCCAGGGGAGGGATGCTGCTGCTGGTTCTTGTTAGGTGCACGGCTGTATAGTCTCAATTTCCTCATGGCACCCTCAGAATAAATATTCTCCCTCGCTTTCATCCCTGCTGTTGGCAGTTATGGAGAACACAGCCCCGCGGGCTGGGGAGAGGACGTGGAGTATTAATAGGTTGATGTACTAGTCGCTTAGAGGGCAGTGGAACATGATAGCTCGAGAAACTCTATTATCGAGCCAGGGGAAGCAGCGTTGTTGCTCTGCTCGGGGTTATTTAGTAAAGCCAGGGCTACGTGCTCACCCCTGGGCTCTTGGGAAACACCTCTGTGTCTGCTGGGTTGGAGGAAGATGCGAGACCATGGGGTCTCCATCCTGCACCCACCTGCGCCTATGGGCGCTTCCACCCCCTGCTTGGCCTTCACGTTGCGAATGCCAAGGGTTCGGGGCTGTAATCATCTGCGCTTGCAAATTTGCACCTGGGATCTATTGTAAGCATGCAGCTGAAAGGGATTTTAAAAACGTGTCAGTCATTAGAATCTAAAAATTGATCTGAGCCCACACAGGGAGCAAGTGCATAAGAGTGAATCAGAGGAACATGTTAGTTAGATGTACCATCTGAAAGAGTGAAGTTACTGCATTATAGACCATTACAACCTCTGAACTGATGGAAAAAACAGGATGCAAAATCAGTCTCAAGATCCAGGAATCTGCATTTCTAAACTGCACAGGAATCAGGAAAACCTAATTTAAAGAGAAGGTGCAAGTGTGAAATACAATATTTGAAATTCCTGTGAAGTAGGGAAATGGTAATGGAGAGGCCATTGAGATGATTGTATAAAATGGTATTTACAGTTCTCTCAGGAAAAAAAGAAAAAAAGAAAAAAAAGAAAGCAAATTTAAACAAATTAGCCTAGCCAGTAAACCAGAATTTGGTGTTTAATTCTGTGTGAGTGCTTTGACATCTAGTGCAATAATGGAGAAAGATTATAAGACTATGAAAAAGTAAAGGTAGTCAAGGGTAAAATTAGTAGTGCATTCATGCTTTTCTGCGTGCAGAAGTAGCAAAACCTGAAGCTGTAGCACTGGAAAATGGAACTTTGATAAAAGCCTATAAATGCCATCAGTGCTGGTCACTGAGAGAACTCACGGGAGCTGGAAAAGCCCTGCGCAAATCTTTGGGGAAACCTGATTAGAATTTGAAAACTTCAAAAGGCAACTCTCTCAAAGGCAACAGAAACACTCTACCCGCTGCCATGGGGTGTCCTGGGCTGTCACCGTCACACGAAGGCACCGCCGGACCCCATGGGACCCACATATGGGTATGGGGTCTCCTGAGCTGCCCAGGACTTTCTGGTGCTGTTTTAGTGTCTTTCCAGTGGCTTCCTGACCAGAAGTGGGATGGTGTACAGGAGGTGTTCAGTACCCAGTTGGCTGCTAAGGAAGTTTCCTTTCCCTAGGTTTCCTAGCATTAGCTGTTCCTAGAAAGAGCGGCGTGTGGATAAAATGCCCAGCAGGAGCAATCCTCGGTGCGAGAATCCATCTGCAATAAAAGCTTGTGCACCAGGGCTGGGTGAAAACTGCTCTCAGGTCTCTGGATATTTCAGCGAGTTTTAAACTGAATCTACTCTGTTGCTCTTTACGACCTTCTTTATCTATTTCCCATTAACTTTTATATGACTGATTGATGGGAATGCAGAAACAAAGAGGTGCAAACACCACAGTGTGATTAGTGCAGAAGTTTCAAGCTCCTGTTAATCTGCTACCCTGATGGAGGAGCCACCACCAAATTCTCCATCCGGAGGTCCCTGGGTGTCCTGCAGTGGATCTCCAGAGCTTCAATGTCCCCACCACGGTGACAAACAGCTCTGGTCGGCAGCCAGAGGCCTGACCTGCTCCCCTGCCCAGTGCCAGCAGAGGTGGCGGATAAGATTAAATAAACCAAGATGAGATAGGATGGGACAAGGGAGAGCGCTCCTGCGCTCCCACCTGGTGACATTCTGCTCTAACAAAATACCCACAGGCAACAGAAACCCGTTCCAGCTACTTTCTGACTTCTAGTAACACCGCTGAGTAGCTGAAATGTGCAATTTAACATATGGTTAATAAACTACTAATTAAAACAAATAGGAAACAGTCAACTAATCAAATCTCCTTGTCGCCATATGGCAAAAATCCCTGGCAGCCTCCGAGAGTGGAGTCACCCAACCCGGGGTAGCAACAGGGACCCAGTGACTCAGCGGGGGATTAGGGTGAAGCAGGGAATTCAGGATGATTACTCATCTCGTTGCCAAACACAAAAATCTCCTGTTCTCTATTCCTTTGGTTGCCATGAAGCTTTACCACCTCCCATCGTTCTCCCTCGTGTGACTGGCAGGATGGGTCTGGCCTGTCCCCAGCCCTGCTCCTAATGTCCCCAGCCCCTGCTGCTGTCCCCAGCCCCTACTCCCAGTCTACAAGCAGGAGATGAAGCATTTGACATGCTGCAGTGGCAGCTGAGATGTTCTCCTGGACTGCAGCATCTTTCTTAGGGATGTTCTTAACATGTTCTTACGGACGTGGTTTAGTACCGGTGTTGAGTTAATGGTTGGACTCGATGATCTTGAGGGTCTCTTCCAACCCAAAGGATTCTGTGATTCTGTCTCTTGTGGTGGGGGTACCAGGCATCCCAATGGAGTGAGAGGCTTCCAGAAAAAAGGAATATTTGTGGGGAAGAGCATGAGAGCAATTAATAGGCTGGGATTTGCCTGCTCGATGTTGTGGTTGAGAAGTGCTGTGTGCTAACGTGTGCGGCAGGAGAACAGCCAGGTTGAGGAGGATTTACAAGCAGGAAAAAGGGCTCTGGAATGATTCAGCAAGAATTAGCTCTGCTCCATGCACGGTCTCCATACCGTGTTTGAGTGAGAAAGACATCGGCTGTAGAGCTGAGAGGGTATTTAAGTCTCTCTGGCCCATCACATCTTAGGCATTTCTGTTTAGACAGCTGACAGCAGGTTCGGTTATCGTGGTGACATTGTGATACGGCTTTTTAGTGTAAAGAACAGTATATAATGACACTGTGTAGTGTTTTACAGATGGTAAGTGATGATAGCGAGACTGTTCTATAGGGAGAGAAGGCTGGCTAATTAAGCTACATCTTAGTCAACGATATGAATCAAGAAGAAAACAGGATGTTTGCCCTGTCGCTTTTATTAACTTAGTCTGTGGAACGGCAGCAGCTGGATGACTCACAACCTTTTCCGAGGCACAAAGATCCCGTGGTCACCCAGGCTCCGGAGCAGAAGAGCACACTGAACCCACACAACCGAACCCCCGGTTTAACGCTGTGGTCAGTGGGTCATTTTCTGCGTGTTCGTACCCCAGAAATTGAATTTGAAACCGTTTGTAACTGATGAGCTTTAAACTGGCATGATAAGAGGCAGCATGGATACTAAACCCTCCCATGAATCATGAAAGCTGTGTGTCCCTTTCTAAATGTATGCGTTCCTATAGAAGGTATCTTTTATCCTCTCTTGAATAGTACTTTCTAGTTCTTAAATGGAATCATCATTTATAAAGAAGCCATAAGTGGATTTTTTCACACCTTTTACCCTTGTCTTGGTTCAAATTTAAGTCACGTCACAGGGGATATGAATGCGATGTAAAACTCAGTGTTAACAGATCATAACTGTGGGATGTAGGAAAGGTCATTTTCTATGGGGATGTGAGGTCAAAGGTGCCCACAACATGGATGGTGGGGAAGATTTCTGCAGCGAGAACTCATTACAGAGTTTTATTTGACTTACTTTTGCAGATGGCCAATAGGAGATAAAGCTTGATATTCTTCATAAAGTGACAGAATTATAGCAAAATGTAACAAAAGTGACTTAACTGCCACAGGGAAATGCTGGGCTGGATCCATCAAGCCCTTCAGTGTCCCAGTCATCATCCAGCAAAGCACTTAAACACCTGCTTTACTGTAAGCACTGTTTAAATCAATGCTGATTTGCTTTGCTGAATCAGGAGCAGAGTTCAATGTAGTTCAGGAGTCAGTCTGCATGCCCCTATTTTTCATCAGCACAGTGGGTCCCTTCCACTTCTCAATCCTCTCCTCTTCAACTGTGAGACTTTTGGAGCAGAGAGTATCTCTTAGCAACTATTGGCAATGGCCCCAGCAGCCTGGGACCGGAGAAGAAAGAGTAAACCAAGTCGTCTAATCAATAATAATAGTAAAATAGGCGGCCGAACTTGATAGAAAACACTACTGTTTTTCAAAACTAAGCAAATTAGTCATCAGCCTGTTCTAGTTGTGGGATATCAACACAGAGATGAGTGTTTTGCTTTTTGCTGCTGAACAGCCAAGCTCCAGGGTGAGCACAATGTTCCCTTCTTGCCTTAAAAGCTTTTAATGAATCCCTGATGTGCTATGGCCCATCCTGTGTTTATTTACTAGTGCATTCTGCCTTCTCCCACTGAGCATTTAGGTGCCCGCAGTCTCCAAGACTTGTGAAATTTGAATTTTCTTTTGCATGCAGCTATAAATAACGCTGCTGGTCTATGAGGGATGGGTTATATAGGAAAGGGACATCCCCCCATTGGTTGGTTGCATAGGCTTTGTGAAAACACTGTGCAATCATAGACAAAGATCTATATATAGATAAATATCACACATGCAATTTCCATCAGTGAATGTGAAACCATGGAACGGCAATTTAGTCACATTAAATAAGTCTTATCCCCCAGGAACGGACGTTTTGTGGCTGGACCTTGAGTTTTCACTGTTATCCAGAACTTTGCTGCTGTCCCTTCTTTCTAAGCTGGAATAAGTAGCCAAATGCTTAAGCCTACACCATCTGGTCTCTTTGAGATTTTCCTTTTGGATAGAAGTCAGGTCCCTGGTGCTTTCCTTCTAAGTGGGCCAGACAGCACGGAGATGACAAGATGCCGTTGCAGGCAGGGCCGCCCTCCCAAAGGAGCCGCAGGAGATTTAATTTGCCTCCCAAGGGTGCGTCTCAGCCCTTGGAGGGACGAGACAGGCTCGTTTTTCACTTAGAGCAGGGTTAGCTCCAGGCACGCTACCCGGAGCAGCATGACGTACGGCACTGGATATCTTATTTGACGCACGGGTATTTCTGCTTCCCGCTGTTTACGAAAGACCCCGCTGCAGAAGCGCGATGTGCTGCCCCTTCCCTCTGGAAGGTGTTTTCCAGATTGGCCTTCCCTTAAGCCCGTGCTAGCCCTGGGTTCAGAGAAGCCCCCCAACAGGAGATGGCACCGCTCCCTGCAGCAGCTCCCAGCTCTGGTCACAAGCCAGAGGAGCCTCGTGAATCCTCAGCAACTGCTTCGCTCCCCGTTCCTGCGATCTGAGCAGGGCTGAGTCACGAGCTGTTGTGCTCTCGGAGCTGCCTCGAATCCCCTGTGACTCGGGGTGCAGAGCGGACCCAGCACCGTGTCCCCCGGAGCAACTGCTTCTGATCACAGAATCACAGAATGTCAGGGTTGGAAGGGACCTCGAAAGCTCATCCAGTCCAACCCCCCACCAGAGCAGGAACACCCAGATGAGGTTACACAGGAAGGTGTCCAGGCGGGTTTGAATGGCTGCACAGAAGGAGACTCCACAACCTCCCTGGGCAGCCTGGGCCAGGCTCTGGCACCCTCACCATGAAGAAGTTTTTTCTCATATTTAAGTGGAACCTCCTGTGTTCCAGTTTGCACCCATTGCCCCTTGTCCTGTCACTGGTTGTCACCGAGAAGAGCCTGGCTCCATCCTCCTGACACTGCCCCTTTCCATATTGATCCCATGAATGAGGTCACCCCTCAGTCTCCTCCAAGCTCCAGAGCCCCAGCTCCCTCAGCCTTTCCTCACACGGCAGATGCTCCACTCCCTTCAGCATCTTGGTGGCTGCGCTGGACTCTCTGCAGCAGTTCCCTGTCCTTCTGGAACTGAGGGGCCCACAACTGCACACAATATTCCAGATGTTCCCCAAGGAGCATCGGGGACTCAGAGGGGAGCAGCAGGACTCAGGCTGATCCGGAGCTGAAAGTGCACACAGATATTGAATTTCCCGCAGATCTGCATTAGAATCGACATAATTCTAGGGAGTTATCACAGGAGGTCCTGCTCAGAGCTCTACGTAACCAGAATTTTCTATATGTGCCCCTGTGTCCTTCCCAGCTCTCTCTGCCCAATTTCAGGCCACGCTTTTTGTTTTATTGCTTTGTTTTTTTTCCTATCCTACTTTCTAAGGGCTCCCACACACATTAGTTCCTCACCAGGGTTCAGAGTGCTTGTAATCAGCCCTCTGAGGTTAATTAGAGAACAGTGAGGATTCGGTCATTTTATTTCAGTCATTTCTAAGGCATTACAGCCAGAGTCCTCAGCTGGTGTCTAAACGCTTCTCACTTAGTCCTGTCCTAAAGTGCTGACAATTAGGTCTGGCTGGGAAGTGTCCACAGCAGCACGATGCTTCATGTGGTTTAGCTCCTTGGGTTTGTAGCTAAAGCTCGGGAAGATTTGCAACCAGTGCTAGAACATTTGGCTCGTTCCCTTTCCTCGCACAAGTTACTTTAGAAAGAGCCTGGGTGAGTGTACAGGGGCTTCGCTATGCATCCGTTTTATATTTCAGCCCTATAAAAAGAGATAGTTGGGAGTGGAAAAAATGCCGGTGAATGTGAAAACATGAGGCCACAGGACTCCAGACTCATCTCATGTTCTTTTGCAAGCATCGCTGCGCTCTCAGGCTGGAAGGGAAGATTTGAAGAATGACAATGAGGTCATTTTTTCCGATATTCACAGACTGCTCTTCAATGTTTGATGAGCAGCGTGGGGTTCTTGATGGAAAATGGCTATGGAGTTTTACAGGGGTTTGTAGTTTGCTTTAATTTTTCTGTATTCCAGACTCCAAAGGTGTTTGGACAGCTGAGTTTGGCTTTCTGAACGCCTGTCTACACAAAAGCAAACTGTATGATACAAGTTTGTCCTTGCCCGGTGCTGTTTGTGCCGTGAGCGATCGCACCCAGTGCCCCCAGCAGCGCTGCAAACGCTCAGCAAAAGCGATCGGGTGCCTTTGTCTCCAGTGGAGAGTTTGCCTCATTCCTTGTCCATGAGTCAGTAAAAATACCCTTGCATAAAATATTTATGAAATACAAATGAAGATTGAGGCCCTCAGCTATTGGGCTGTGTAACGACGCTTTTTGCCTTTAACTTTCTTTTAAATAAAGACATCCCAGGCCAGGCTGGATGGGGCTTTGAGCAAACTGAGCTGGTGAAGATGTCCCTGCTCATGGCACTGGGGGAGCTGGCAAGGTCCCTTCCACCCAAACTATTCTGTGATTCTATGATTTATCAGCATTGTGGAGTGCTTTGCGATGCCGGAGCTGGGTTTGTAACACCCCTGTAATGCTGTTGTAACGGTGTGATGGTGCAAACGTGCCGTTGCACGACGGCTGCAAGAACCCGTCGTGCTCCACAGCTGTGGGAAACTCCGCTGCCTGTTCTTTGAAGTTCTCCGGGTTTCTTTCATTATACCCGTGTTTTATTCTGGTTGGCAAACACCGTTTTCGCACAAAGTGGCATTCATTCCGGAGTCTTAACCTGATCCCTGCTGGGTTCAAAATTGACAAAACTCTACCTGACTATTAGCAAGGTACATAATACAGCAGCTAAATATAGAACTGACAAAGGCTCTCCCTGAAATAGTACCGGCATGGGGATAAAATCAATGTCATTTCTTACAGTTCCTTGACAGGCATTTGCTAGAAGAGTCTTATCTGTGCCTGTCAGTGATTCTCAGATATTTCTTGACTCCCGGTAGAAAACGTGGAGCCATCGATGCCTCATGCGGAGAACAACTGGATCCCTGGGCTGACCCCTCCCTGGCAAAGAACCTTCTCCCTCCCTTTAGGGACTGAACGTGTTCTCCCACGTGAGATTGCGGTTTGGGGATTTGCAGTGGTGCAGCTTGCCTTGGTATTTTTTTTTCCTCTTAAATTATATTGTTTCCCTGTGTACTTTTCAGTAAAGGTATTTGCTTCTGTCTGGTGCGGCGCAGTATCCCTTTGGCATTTCAGAAGAGGTGGGCAGGATGAATTATTCATTTTAAAAGTGTGTGACATTATGATGGAGCTTCAGCAAAGTACATTTAAACATTATGAAATAGGATGAATCAGTTTAAACTCATCCGAGCTTATCATATATCAGATAAAATGACTGAGATAAAGGCTAAAAAGGAAGAAAAAAAGCTCTTTTCAAACCATTTCTAAATCAGACTCCAAAACCACACCAAATACAAAAGAAGGTTTATTTGCAGATCTTTTAATGCCAAGAGGTTGAGGGAAAATTGATGAAAATACAGGGTTAAACCCCTCTTTGCTATTGGAACTGTGCTGATGTACATCCCTGAGGGTAGCAAAGGGGACGATGGGGACAGAGCACGGGGGCTGCTGGATCACTGGGGATCAGAAGGGATTTCATGGAGCTGCTTCAGGGGGCTCCTCACACTCGTATTTGCTCCGTATCCTTTATTCTGAAGCGTGTGGGTTGTTTTTTTCCGTTTTTCTACAACTTTCTGCAAAGTCTTTTTCTACCTGTATCAAATAAGATGGATCCCTTAACCTGTGAAATGGATGTCTGAAAATACGAAGCGTTGAGAATAGGATGTTTAGACTCCTTATGGTAATTCCTACCTGTTTCGGGAAGGTCTGTATCGCAATTCCTGCCTGTTCCGGAAAGGCCAGGCTGGGATTCAGCTGGAGCCTTCCTGAACATTTTTTGGCTTTGATTTCCCATGATGCTAAAATATCAAGGCTCTTGTCAAACTGCTCCATCATCGGAGCTGCACCGCTCTTTCCTTCCTTTCTCTGTGCTGGTTTAGTCTATCCAAACATTTCTGCCGTGCCCACTTTTTTACTATCCAAACAACTAAGCTCTTTCTAGCCTAAAACTGAACTTAAGAATCCTTTTCCCAGCTATAGCTTTACTGCAGGAATAACACAGATGCTGTAGCAGGCACTGAAACGTGGGCTTTGGGTTTCCTACGCGATTAACGTGGCTGTTCTGCTTTACCAAAATGCCCTGGAAGACTCTCTTAAATCTCTTAAATGTAACACCGAGGCTCTGAGCCCTGGCGATCATTGGGATGAGAGGGAACAGGAGCAGCAGCCGCTCCTGAAATGGGTCCAGATCAGCATCCTGCCGCTCATAGCGACAAATGCGAATTGCTTCGGAAAAAAGGAGACCCTGAGCAGGCAGCGAGGGGAAAACCTCCCACCAAGGACATTTCTCTATTAATTCGAAAGAATTATAACCTTTTCTAAACTCGCGCTGGATTATTTCGACAGCAATTCCTGGTTTTGATAGAAACGTTCGTCCTTTCTGAAAAGGAAGCTGAATTCTTACTCCCGGTGATGTGTTGTGACATCGAATCCCTAAGGTTAATTATGTGAAGATGTATCCATTGATCTGTTTGTTAAATTTGTCACTTCCATTCAAAACCTTTCAGCCCAAACCCCTCTTGTGTCTTTAAGGCCAATGGGAACTACGCGTTCTTCATCTGTTTCTCTTTACCATTCTTTACGGATGCACTTTTTAAGAATACAGAAATATTGCAATCCAATCAGATTTAGATTTCTGTAATTGCATTCTTCCAAGCTAAATTTCCTTGCAATTTCAATTGGATGCGGTGTTATTCATTAGGTGAGGTCCTAACCTGCTGCACCGCGTTGCTGTGCAACAACTGCTACAGTTAATCCCCTGGGTCAGGAAAGTGACGTAGTCCTCCTGTATATTTGTAATTTGTAAAGTGATAATGGTTCTTTTTCAAGGAATATTACTTAATATTTAATAACAGTGATACTAATGGACTCTGCATTTTCTGCAATTAAACACGTGGAAGAGTGGATTGTAAACTCTGCATTCAGCTGTTGAAGCGCGGCACTTTTTGAGAGACTTTGTACTTTAGGACGTGAATAGAAAAGTAGGGTAATATGATTCCTATGCAATTATGCATTGCATCCACATACTGCAGCTGCTAAAAGCATTTATCATAATTAATGTAACCACACTGATTATCAAAGGATGTTTGTATAATGATTGATTTGTCACTTGTTGTAAAGCCGTGCAGGACATCAGAGCACAAATTACACCGATTTACTGTAACCGTATGTGCTTTCAAGTGAAGCCGTTCCTTAGGGGCGAATCTGGGGCTCTGCTGCTCGTTCCTTGCTCTCTAGGTCCCTCAGAATCATTTCTATGTGAAAAAATACAATTAGGAGAATTACTGCGAATAATAGGCTTGAATGAAGGGACAACACTACCAGAGATGCTTCACATGTCACAAGAAAACAAAAATCTTTCTTCTTGTCAGAGTAAAACAGCAAATTGCATTCAGCCTCTAACGAGACCTCCAGAAGGGTTTGAAGTCCCTAGGCAGCTTTCCACCACCACCTTCCATGATTGCCTTTCCTATTTTTAGTTGAATTTCCAGGTTTTCCCAAGCCGATTCTTTTCAGCCATTCACCGTTTCTCCCATGTCAGAGGGAAGGACTGTTTTACATGGTGTTGCCATGGAAACACCTGCTGGATACGGGATGGAGATGGGCGAGGAGCAGGGTTAGAAAAGGGAATCGGTGAGAGACCAAAAAGCGAAGGTGCAGGAGCCCCGTCGGGTTTCTTTCCTTTGCAAAGCATCTTGCAGCAGCAAACCCTCCTTTTTTTTTTTTTTTTTGGTGGATTTATTTGCACAACTTTGTGTGAGAACGGGGGGAATTTGGCACAGGCAGTAAGGGAAAAAGGACAAACGTTATCCCTGGGAATATCATGCACCTCCTCCCAAGTGCGTGTTGGATTTTGCCATGGAAATGTGCTCCCAACCTGCTCGACCCCTCGCCCCTTTCCCGGCCCTGATGCTCCCGCAGCCCCTGCACGGCTCCTTCCTCCCGGGTTGTCTTGGCAACACCTGATGTCTAAGAGAGAGGACAAAGCAGCAGCCAAGCAATGTGCAGGGAGACATTTCCCAGAGTGATACTTTATACCCAGACCATCGCTAAAAGGTATTTTTGTTGGGGGGGAGAGGATGAACCTAAGTTATCACAGTGACTGAGCAGGAGGCGTATCTTAAATTTTGCTTGTGCGTGTTTTACATTACTGACTCCAAAACTGATGCTCAGTTCCTCCATCTGACAGCCTGAGCCAGGGCTTACTCAAGCCGACAGGAGCCTTTCTGTTTTCCTCGGCGATCTTTGGCTCAAGCGTTACAATAAAAGCTTTTGGATCAAAGCACACATTGTGCAGAAAGTCAGGCAGGTACAAAGAGCATCTGTTGTGTTGAGTCATTTGAGTTCGTGCCATGCTTTAGACCACTTGTGGGTAAACTCTCAGCTTTCTGCTGTGTATATACCAGTTTAAACTAAGCTTAACATCTGCCTCTCTAATTTTAAGCAGAGGGAAAAATATTACCTGCATTTATACTTCTCCAACATCGTGGGCTTCACAGAGGCTGTGGGAGTGTAAGTGCTGAGAGCAAGGCAAGGAGTTTAAGGATGGCTCTGAGATGATGAATTTATTGTTCAACGCTTCTGCAGCCTTTGGAAGACACTTGGAGATGTTGGCAAAGAGATCAAAAGCCACGGGGTGGTTGGTAGGGACTTGCCCACAGATGGATGGATGCCCAGTTACATGAATGACTTTGAACGACTACAAGTCTCAGATCTCTTGAGACCTGATACCCTCTCAAGAAGTGCTCAGGATCACATCTGTGAAGTTTCAGAGCTTTCTTTCTTTTCGTCTCGTATTCAGAAATGTAAATATGCACTTCTCGGGGAGAAGTACTGACCTGCCATTAGGTAATGGCCAGAGTAGGATGGAGACATGAGCCAGCACTGGGCCCTTGTGGCCAGGAAGGCCAATGGGACCTGGGGGGGATCAGAAGGGGTGGTCAGTAGGTCAGAGAGGTTCTCCTGCCCCTCTGCTCTGCCCTGGGGAGACCACATCTGGAATATTGTGTGCAGTTGTGGGCCCCTCAGTTCCAGAAGGACAGGGAACTGCTGCAGAGAGCCCAGCGCAGCCACCAAGATGCTGAAGGGAGTGGAGCATCTGCCGTGTGAGGAAAGGCTGAGGGAGCTGGGGCTCTGGAGCTTGGAGGAGAGGAGACTGAGGGGTGACCTCATTGATGGGGATCAATATGGAAAGGGGCAGTGTCAGGAGGATGGAGCCAGGCTCTTCTGGGTGACAACCAGTGACAGGACAAGGGGCAATGGGTGCAAACTGGAACACAGGAGGTTCCACTGAAATATGAGAAGAAACTTCTTCATGGTGAGGGTGCCAGAGCCTGGCCCAGGCTGCCCAGGGAGGTTGTGGAGTCTCCTTCTGTGCAGCCATTCAAACCCGCCTGGACACCTTCCTGTGTAACCTCAGCTGGGTGTTCCTGCTCCGGCAGGGGGGTTGGACCGGATGAGCTTTCGAGGTCCCTTCCAACCCTGACATCCTGTGATTCTATGAAAGTCTTCCTGAGGATGCACCAGCCTTTTGTGCTCGCTGACAACCCGCAGCCAAAGCCAAAGCCGCCTTTTCCTTCAGAGTCCAGCTGTCCTCTTTTGTTACCCCAAGCTAACAAGGCCTGGGTAGCTCTGAAACGTATTTATCCACAAGAAATAAAATCCTCCTGCAAACTGGGTTTGAAAACAGACTCACTGTCATTGGTATAATACAGATCATCTGCTAAACGCTCAGAGAAGTACTGCAAGAAGTTGGGCACGGAGTGTACCTTTCATGACTTCTCCCTGGATTTTCTGGTCATCTGTTGTCCTGCTTTGATCCCTTCTGCTGTTACATTTTCCCCATCACTAGGTTTGCCTCTCTGCTGGGAACCTGAAATTGTGTGCTCAGCTATAGGGTTCAATTTGCCTTTTATGCCTCCTGCAAATCTTATTAAGTCCTGTTGTATTAAATGGAAGAAGCATGCAGTTAAGTCTGTGGTTTTCAAAATGCATTAGACTTCTTTTCAAGTATGCGAAGTGTAAATGGATTTTGTGCTTTGGGAATGTAACAGTGTGTTTACAATTTGGGTTAGAAAAAAGGATGCTGAGATGGCCTTTAACATTGATTTGGTGTTACGTTTTTCTCGGGTTTAATATAGCCTTAGAGGTTCTGTTAGCGTTTTGATTTACAGAATAAATGAGAAAATGAGTTTTATTTTATTTATCAGTCAGTAATGTGCTTTTCCTTCTGTTCTTCCACAGTGCGGTTAGCCCTGAAAATAGTAGCCTGGGTAATCTCATTAGGCCAGGCTTTCTTGCGAGGTTTCTAATGTAGGATGGTTTGAACCGCCGAGAAAAGGACTTCTTGCAACGTTTTGGTATTTCTCTTGTGAATCCAAATCAAACCAGGCAGTTTAGTGAGCCATGAAAAGTATACATTAAACCTGAGCCTTTTTGAACCTGAAAAGTGATGCTTTCTGAGTGATGCAGATGAAGTACCGGGAGAATTGGAGCTCTCGGTTGGTTCCATCATTGCGGTGCAGACCCGGGCAGCTCGCTCATCTGCCCACGCTGCCGCATCCTCAGCTGTAAAAGCAGAGCCTGATGGCATTTATTCATCTTGCAGAGGCAGTTGTAAGGTTATGTTTGTTATAGGAGCTCATAAATAAACCGAAATTTTACAGTGAAAGTTGCCATGAAAGTGCTGTGCTTAACCGTATGGTGATTTGTCCAGGGTGTTGACAAAAACAGTGGAAAAAAAAAAAATAAAAGCCTCTTCTGGGTAAATTGGAAATCTATGTATTTTATTGATCCTTTTAGGTGACTCTAGAGTCGTGGGGTTGCTCTTGCAGGAAAGAGCGGCCACAGAAACAGGCCTGGAGTTTTGGCTTTTTCATTATTGAAATCTAAATTTAATCCCAGTTCTGATTACTTTGAGAGCGATGCCAAGTCCTATATTACCTGACCTACTTCAAAGCCATATGGAGAAGTGTATCCACCAAATTGACCTTCCTTTTGGCATTTCACATCTCGGATGCCACCGTAGCAAACTTGGAATTAATTTTTCAACAGGAAGCGATTGGGGTAGCGTGAGGATGGCGTAAAGCTGGAATAATGCAGTGGATATTGGGTCTGTGACTATAAGGAGGGGCTGTCTGTCTTGGTTATTACACTGATCTGGTCTCCATCAGTTTCCCATGGCTAGTGAGGATTTTTGGTGATGTTGGATTTAATTCAAGCAGTCCGAATTCAGGACGGAGTGAGCAGCCCCTGGCATTAAAAGTCAGCTTGGACATCAGGAAAGGGCAGTAAGGAACATTTCCTTTTGTGCAGCTTAGTGTTTGGAAAGAACTTGGACATGCCTTCTATTTACATTCTATTTATAATTATGGATAGGAAAAAAATACCAAGGCCTGCATTATCCAAAGAAATCTCAGAATGGAATTTTTTCCTCAGTTGAGAAGGAAGGGTATCTTTTGACTTCAGGGGAAAGAAAAACTGAAGAAAAGGATGCTATCTGCAGAAAAAGCCAATCTCCCGAAATTTTATCATTTTTTTCCATAATACGGGTAGAATAGTGCTGTTTCGTCACAGCAAAGGACACCCTGACCTCGTGTTTGTAATGTATTCTCTTAGGCCAAGTCTCAAATGCCTTTTTTTTTGGGTCTGAAGCACAACTGGCTCAGCTGCTGAGTCCAATCAGAGAGAATTAAAAACCCATTCAATCTAACGCAGCTCTTAGCTCCTCAAGCCAGGAAAATATCCATGTTTTATTCATAGGAGAATACTAGTCAACATCCTCCGGTTCCCTGGATACAACTGTCAGCCTATAAATAGCTGTGCGGTGACACAGCACGGGACCACGGGCTCTCAGCATCGCGGCCGACCCGGCTCCTCGCTTCAAAATAAATGTAGAAACAGGACCAGTGTCTGGGCTATGGGGTCAACTCTGCAGCATCCTCATGGCAAAAGCTGCTGTTTTCATCCCCACCTTCTGATCTCTGAACTGCCTGAAAGGAGCTTGGAGCCAGGGGGGTCAGGCTCTGCTCCCCAGGAACAAGCGCCAGGAGCAGAGGAAACGGCCTCAAGTTGCACCAGGGGAGGTTGAGGTTGGATTTAGGAACGATTTCTTCCCCAAAGGGCTGTGGGGCATTGGAACAGGCTGCCCAGGGCAGTGCTGGAGTCACCATCCCTGGAGGGGTTGGACAGACGGAGATGAGGTTCTCAGGACATGGGGCAGTGCCAGGGGTGGGGAGTGGTTGGACTCGATGATCTTGAGGGGCTTTTCCAACAAAATGATTCTCTGATTCTATGACTTGGGACTCTATACAGTTAGGAAATAGAAAATACATGTGTGCCCGGCTACCTAACAGCGTCTGCCTGATGTACGCTCAGTTATAATTCTCTCTGTAGCTAAAAGTGGCTAGATCCTCATTTAATGTAAACCTAGGTGAGTACAGCTGTAATAATTTACTCCAGACAGGGATGAAGCCTGGGAGACTTGCCTAGCGTTTCTCCCATGTGCCTCAATCATATTTTAGCATTGCTTTAACAGTTCAACAGGCATAGCTGGCATAACAAATTCATCATACATCTACATGATTTATATACCTATGTTGATAGATATCCTTGCTCTCCTTATTTTACAAGGCATTTATCATTCTCACATGGTCATTTCTTTCCACTCTGCAGTTGGTACTGGCTTCCAGTTTTTTCGTTGCTTCTGAGAATTTCTCAGGAGCTTTATGTGGAACAGAAGAGCATTCAGACTTGGTCCTCCCATCGTACACGGCAGAGGATTCAGCTGCAGAGCTGTATAGACCGACACACCGGAGATTTTATGAAGTGCTATTAATGTGTTGTTTGATTTCAGCACAAATATAGAGATAGCTCTGTTTTGTATTTATACTCTCGGGACTTCTAATGAGCTTTTCCCTTGACTTTAATATTTATTGGACCGGAATAACGTAAGATTTAGGATTCTCTGGTAATTCAGCTAGCCAGGAGCCAAGCTATGCTGCAGAGCTTTGCTTCTTTTAGCTCCAGACACAAACAGCTCTTTAAAACGTGATGTGTGCTTGGGAGGGAATTCCATGTGCACCAAGACGAGCAGATCCCTGCAATCCACTCTCTTACCCCTTTCGCTGGGGGGGGATTCTGCACCCCGAAGATCAAAGCTCTTGGGAAGGAAGCTCCCGGGGCAAGATGGGTGCGCTGCACTGGGGGTACCCCCCTCTCCTCTCGCCGCTGGGATGCACACGGAGTGCTAGAAAGTCGCCCGGGTTATTTTTAAATTGTGGAGGAAGTTATGTAAGGTGGATCATGGTAAGGGTTTATTTTATTTTTAATGACTATATTTAAAAATTCATGCAGAAGCACAGAGGGGCTTTTAATTACTAAATTTAAACCTTCAGGTGACGCTTAAGTGAAGAAAAAAAAGTATTTTGCGCCGTTTTTTTTTTTTAATGTCCTCTTTTTCTTTGCGAAGCAGACGTAGGAGCAGGCTGTGAGGTCATCCTGAGATAAGACAGATCTTCAGCTTGGGCGTGAACTGCAAAATCACAGCCCTATTTCACAATATCTTATCCCTCCCTGATAATGCGAGCATCCTTCGTTCTCCATTGCAGAAACCAGCTCCAACAGGGCCACTTTAATTTCCTTGGGGAGGGCACGATATTACTTTCTGCAACTTTGGCTGTCTAACTCTTGATGGAGGCGGCGGAGCCGTCTTAGGCAGCTTACCAGAAAAGGGCTAAGCTGGAGACCAAAGCGCAGCAAAGCTGGTGCTTAAGCCAGGCTGTACGCAGGCTCTAAAGATGCGCTTTGCTTAAGGCAGGAGGATTTGAACGCCTGCCTAAATGAAATACGGGCTTAAACACTTTGTTGATCCAGCATGGAGCGCTGAACTGGAGCACTGTCCTCACAAGGAGAGCAATTGTAGCTTTCGTAAATACGGGTTTCACTCAAAAAGAACAATTCTTCTACCTCCCTAAAAGAGATTTGAGGGCTAATGAAGAAGCACACCTGAAAGTATTACCTGGTTTTAGTTTAACAGGATTGACTTAAGTGTTAGGGTTTTGATCAAAGGTGGAAATGAAGAAAAAAAAATAATCTTTTCTTAGGGGAAAGTTGTAAGAAATGTAAAAAGCTTGAAGCCAGAAAGATGTTCAGAGATTTGGTGGAGTTCTTAATGGCAGCCACAACTCCTAGAGATGGGAATAAGTTCATTGCTATGGCCTCAGATCAGCAAAGAGTTTCTGTTCAATGTGGAATTTTAAACCAGCCTGAACTCATCTATGCTTCAAATTAAATGTGTGTTGGAGGTCTGGCTAAATAGGAGTGGATTATGTAGAAAACATTCATGTATTGAAGGTCTTGGAGGCATACGCATTTTTCTGCATGCCTTCCAGAGACAGGATTACCAATCTTTTATTGAGGATCCGCTTTAAACCCTCTGGCCATTTTGAATTGTTTGGGCAGAAACATGTTCCTTTTCTTCCATGCCAAAAGTGACACATTAATACAGAAATAAACACATAATCAGCTCAGCTTTTGTGTTTGCTATCTAATGCTGTAAAGCATCTTTGTGAATCCGCAATGCACAAAGCAAGCTCTTTGTATTCCACCAGCCTATTGTTTATCTCATTGACTAGCAGGGAGAAGAGAAAGAAAAAGTGCGTTTTAATTAGTCATGAGAACTTCATTTGTACCGGAGGTCAAACTTCAGCTTGGCTGGGTTTTGCCTACAGGGTGAATCCGCTTTGGGAGTGGATCCGTCCTTTGCTCGGGGATGGGTTCACATCTCCCTGCTCTGCCCTGGAACCCACTGCATCTCCTGCCTTTTCTCAGAATAATGTGAGCAGAAGCCATTAGTTTTCCTAGACCACTTTCCGTTGCGTGCCTCAGTTTCCCCACCTGCACAGGGAGGGTAACGGCGCTGAGCTCCCTCGCACAGCTCTTTGGATTCAGTGCGTGACATGTGAGGATAAACTGTTCTTTCAGGTAGAAGCAGCCTAAATACACCCAGAATATTAGCTCCTGCTTTCTCCAGCTTGTGCCTTTGTTTTGTTCAAGTGACAGCCCTGAAGAGGGCACAGAGATTTTACAAGCCTTCGAGCTTGTATTGCCTAAAGGGAACAAAAAACCATTCTCCCATCTAGTTTTATTGAATATAAC
Organism: Pampusana beccarii; assembly: GCA_013399365.1. Taxonomy (NCBI): domain Eukaryota; kingdom Metazoa; phylum Chordata; class Aves; order Columbiformes; family Columbidae; genus Pampusana; species Pampusana beccarii. The sequence goes on along the minus strand of VWYH01004025.1, from coordinate 995,492 downwards.
CAATCAGGCACAATTGATTGCTCTACAGTATTCCCAAACCTCACGCTTCCCTGAATGGGAGGCTTCAGACACGGTAATTGAAGTAATTCAAATCCTCCCTAAAAAAACAACCTTATTGTCTCCTGCTGTGGATGTCTTTGTAATTATGAAGATGGAACCGGTTATCTTTCCACCGGTGGACTCTAATGAAAGAGTGGGCTGTAGAGTTAAATGGGCCAAGAACCGACTTTCAACCCTCACGACACGACTCAGATAAATTCCTGCGCTGGCAACACAAAGTATTCCAATTAGAGGCACGCAAAGACTTTTGTGGGGTTTTCTGAAGGCGATCGAGAGCTCCCGGCAACACCGGCGTGGTTTCCCACCTTCCTACCTAATGAATGGCAGTGAAAGGATTTGGAAGAGACCCCATCGCAAATTTTCACCCTATTTTTCCTTGGAGCTGATATTCACAGGTCTTCCATCCTTCCTGCTTTGTCACCAGTTGTACTGAGCAATTTAAATCCTCTCCTAAGCCGAGAACCGGCCCTGAGTTGCTCCTGTTCTGAGGGGCTGGGGCAGCTCAGCTGGTGCTCCAACAAGGAGAATCTCCTTGGTGGGAACATCTGCTGCTCTCCTCTGGCCCTGTGCTTCTGCACGGCTCAGATGACCCTCAGCCTGTATCTTTAGGACACATTTCAGCATCTCCTGGGCTCTGCGGAAGGGAACGGAGCTGGTTTTCCCCATTGGTGGTGGAAGCAGTGGAGTTCAGGGCAAGTTTTGCATGATTTCCCAGCACCATGCCCAACATCCCCCATCTCCTCTGGCTCCGCAGCGCTGAAGCCCCAAAATCCTCAGGAATTGTTTCCAGCCCCTTGTGTTTGCCCTGTTTAAACTGCGTGGAAACTGCGAGATGAGTCCAAATGTGTCTAGTCTGACACATCTTAAAAATGATGAAGCTGAAGTATAAAGAAACCCAGTTTCTTCCTCCTCTTTTTGCATAAAGTGCTCATTGTTAATTTAGTTCTGAGAGATACTTGATGGATGGTACCAGGTAGGTTTCTCCATTATTCTTTCTAATCTGCTTGATATACAATTTAAGGCAGCTCAGGAAAAAAATAAGGAGGCTGAAGAAATTCAAATCAGGATTCATTTATGCAGCAGTTCTAGCATCCATTAAAAATAACCCATTAAATATCGTCCTCTGCTAAATTTAGAACATGCTCAGGTGTGTCTGCTCTTGTGCTGCACAGAAAGTTTTAATACAGATTTAATCATACTGAGTGTTAGGGGAAAGAGCTAATTAGATCGACAAATTTAGAAGGTGGTAGTATATTACATGGGAAGAAATGGGTGATTAGAAATTATTCACTGTAAAAGTGACTGGCCTGGGGAATATCTTTAAGGGTATTATACGACCCAATCCTAGTTTAAAAATTGAGAAAACAGAAGTTCACATCACCCTCAAAATTCTTCCTGCTTTCAAAAGAATTTGTCCCCATGGTAGTTTTTAGCATTTTTTGGCAACCAGAGTCAGGTCCTGGGCTGGAAGGGTGATGGTCCTGCTGGCAGCTTGGCCGGGCTGCCTGTCCGTCTGTCTGTCCCTCGCTTTGCCCAGCCCCAGGATGGAGAGGATGCGGCTCAGAACTGCGGGACACCTCCCTGTGAGTGGTTTTTATGCACTGAATGCATCGTGAACGTGTGTGATTTCTACAGATAACGGCCTGTGTTATCCCCATGAATTGTATTTTCGCAGTATACACGAAATTGTTAATTAGTCGTACACAAATGGACTCCGCAGCATTTTGCAGTGTTACACTTCCCCTATGAAAGCAGACTTAGAAGGGAAAAAGGGCGTTATTTTCTTTAAATAAGCGCCGGAGTCTATTCCTTAACATGATACACTGAGGAAAGTCTCAGTGTTAATGAGCTTTAATCACCACTGAAGATAAACGTAGCGTGTTGGGAGTTAATGCCCGTGGAAAGCAGGAGGAAGCTGTGTTTTTATAGCAGCCGTTCTTACTGCTGTATTTTCCTGCTCTGCTCGCATCAGTTGGTGATTTGTCCCTCTCGCTCCTTGCTCCGTTTCACCGGTAAAAGAGATTCACAGCCGCCTTTAGCAACTTGTTCCACCTCCTAAGGTCATTTTATATTGTTCAAAGGAAGGTATAAAATGTGTCAGGATATGTGCTTACTCTACAGACCTGGTACAGAAGTGATTGATAGAGTATGTCATTGCTAAATTGGTCAAATAAAAGATGATTCATTTAAGTTCCCTTACACTTGTCCTTCCATTATCCGGTATCATTTTATAGCAGAGACAAAAGTGGGTAGTGGAAGAAAGTGTTTCAACTCTACTTACAAACAAAGGGAAAGACTAGTTTAGTTAGAAATACTATGACTGGTCTAAAAATGGCAATAATAATAATAGTAATAATAATAATAATAATAGAAGCATGTGGTGTTACATTAGTGACTTTGCTGCCATAGTCATCAAGTACAGGATTACGCACGAGAGAGCAGGACTGTTTAAAGCTGACTGGGTACGCTGCACCGTGTACGTTAACTATATCAGAAAAATAAATCACGAGCTTGTTTTGTCCTAAAGCACACGTTATATTTCTCTCTTATAAAGCTAATTCCTGCTTCATCCTTCTGAAGGGGTTCATTTAATAGCGTGTGAAATGAAATGTCAACAGGAATTAGAACAAATGGCATTGTAATCCCCGAGAGACGGCAAGTTTCTGCTGGGAAATCTTTCCAGCCAGGAGGGGTCTCAGGTGCTGCTGGCTCCTCCGCAGCCGGTGCCAGAGCCCTGGAGCTGCAGTTTTGGGGGATCACAGCAGGAGAACTGGGCTCCCCCGGCGGCTTTGAGAACCTGAGCCTTAAAATTGGGGAGTAAAACGTGTCCCTGTGCGCAGGGCACGTCCAGGACCTGGGTCCATCCCAGCAGGGGGGTCGGTGTGGGCTCCCCATGGTGCTGCGGCACAGCAGGGTCCCCAGCTGCTCCCCCCGACCCACTCGGATGCTCTGAAGGTTTCGGGGTCCCCGAGCGGGGATCGAGCAGCTGCGCTTGGCCCTGGCAAACGGCTGCTCGACCGCAGCTTTGGGGATTTGTGGTTTTGTGCAAAGGGTAAGGCATGAGTAGGAAGGGCAAGATGGCCGAGATTTTGCTCCTAGATTTTGTGCCTAAAGATGGGGTTGAGAAGACTGAGCCTTGGCAAAACAAGAGAGGGGGAATCTGGCTTTGAGACCGTGACAAACTGTTCCTCTTAGCTGTAAAAGGCTTTTTGAGGCACAGCCATCCTGTGCTTTGTGATTAGGGGCCTAGAGCATCTTTCTGCTGAGGAAAGGCTGAGAGAGCTGGGGCTGTTCAGCTGGAGAAGAGAAGCTGAGAGGGATGTGATCAATGGGATTGATATCTCAGGGTGGGTGTCAGAGGATGGACCAGACTCTGTTCAGCGGTGCCCAACGCCAGGGTGAGGGGCAACGGGCACAGACTGAAACACAGGAGGGTCCATGTGAACATGAGGAGAAACTTCTGTGCTGGGAGGTGCCAGAGCCTGGCCCAGGCTGCCCAGAGCGGGTGTGGAGTCTCCTTTCTGAGACATTCAAACCCGCCTGGGATCCTGTGTGATCTGCTCTGTGACCCTGTGAGCAGGGCTGGGGATCTACAGAGATCCCCTCCAACCCAACCAGCCTGGGATTCTGTGATACTTCCCAGTTTGTACCTCCCTTCCCTCACCAAAGGCAGGCTCTGTGTCTCTTAAGCCCTAAATCCACACTTTATGGCCTCATCCTGCGGGTTCATGGTGTTGCAGGCAGCCAGGTGAGCTCCAGCCAGGGCCGTGCTGAGCATCCCATGGCATCGGTCCCTCTGCGCCCACGGCCAAAACCACCAACATACTCACTGCCCTTGGGATTATTACTTTTATTAGCTGTAAAATCCCTTGTTTATGGGAAGTTCAAAAAATGACACGAAAACATAAATGCGAGGTATGCAAATAAATCTTGCCGACTAAATCATTCGCTGGCCTCATTATCATGGAAATAAATTTAAAATGTGACTTTTCAGAGCTGCTGAAAGCCACCGCTTTCTCGAGGTGTCGCGTGCCGCTCTGATGAGCGAACGCCAAAATCTGTGGCGTGTGGGGAATAAGCTTTTCAGATCTTGCTTGTTTTGAAAGTAATTCCAGTGAAACAAAGGCCACAGGATAATTAAGATGTCCCTATTGTGCTGGAGGAGCCCATCAGCTCCCATGGCCGGGCATGCTCAGGTGCTCTCCCCTGACTGCAGAATATTTGCATTCAACTCAGGGGTTGCAGACCCATTATTGTGATGTTGCTCGCTGCATAAAGCCCAATTAATGAAAGGTTAGGATGCAATTAAAAATTGTAAAGTGTCCTTTATTTCACAGGGAAGTTTATAGTGCAGGATGAGCTCCTGGCACACACTACAAAAATCGCTTCCGAAAACTAAGGCAACTGCTTGTTTGTGTATTTGTTTTGACCCCGGTAGAATTTTATGGGTTTCTCTAAAGGAGTAGGAATAACACACCAGTCTCCACCGACTGTTTATAGCCCTTTAGTGGATTTGTGCCTCTGCTTTTCGAAGGGTTTGGAATGTGGGAGTATCAAACAGAACCGTGATGCGGAGAGAAATTACGGATATCAAAACTACCCGCCCTGTCAGCTGCTTTTTCTTCTGGGGTGATGTTACAGGGATTAGCAAGAAAACTACGGGTGGAAAAGTGCTGGATTGACTCCGAACAAAGAGCAGAAAATCCCTCTCAGCAGGAGGTGACCCGTTCTGGTCACCTGTGGAAATCAGGTCTTCAAAGAAACAGAATAATTTGGTCAAAGCTGCCCCAATGTTGCTGTGCTATTGCCATCCTGGTACGGGCGATGATTTGAGAGATTGCACAGGTTCCTGCCCCAAAACGGGAGCGGGGAATTCTGTATTGGATCATTTGTGTAGGAGAAGTTCAGTTGTTTGCTGAGTTGGATTTTACATTTGTAAAACAGATGTCAATGTTCATTTAGGAAGGTGGTGAACTTTATTAAATATTTGTAGCATATTCTGACAGTCTTGCTGAAGCTTCAGAAATGTCATTAACACTCACTACTCGTTATTTCTTTTGTTATTAGTCCAGTGATGACATGGGGAGGTTTCTTTGCTACAATAACAAACCTGTTGCTATTATTTTTGGGGGCAAAAAGCAATAGGAGTGTGCAACAAAGTTCCAATTGCCTGAGCAGACTTAGCAGATCTGCAGATGGCACGTATGTCTTAACATCTGTAATTAAACCGATTGACCTTTCCCTGTGCAGGCTGGAGGAGAGAAAAGAATAGTACTAGTGAAGATGGATTGAGGAGTGAATGAGATGCCAAAGTAAATCTCATTTACCCGTCCCACGTGTCAATAGCGAGCTAGGAGGACATCAGTCTCTGAAATCATCTCACGTCACCAGAATCGTCTCAGACACCAGCTGTTTGCTCCGCGGAGCCGTCGCGGGGTTGCAGGCTCGGCAGCTCTACAACCGTCGTAGCCGTTGAGTCGTGAGACGGCTTCGCGCCGGGGTCACCGGGCACGGCCGTGGCACAGCCACCTCCCCTCTCTTTAAACCGGGCGCTAAACGCTGCACCAAATCGCTGCTGGGGTGAGGGAGGGGAAAGCAGCGTGTGACTCAGATGGAAGAAAAAGAAGTGACGTTTGGGGAGGATGCATAATAGGGAAAAAGCAGCAGGAGAGGCAGCAGGAGTAACTGGCCCTTAGCAGGTCTTTTCTACCCTAAGAAAGAGTCTTTTAGGGTTAGTAATTACTCCCCTGAGTTTGCACTGACACAAGTACCTCAATGGGACAGAAGACAAGGGGGTGATGGATGGGGACTGAGCGTGACACCTGTTGTCACTGTAGTAAAAGGATTTGGGGAAGGAAATAAGCAATTTATATTTAACCACTTATGTTCTTACTGCATCCCCGGGGCCACAAGCCAAGGGCAGACCCAACCATGTCTCGGTGGGATCGTCAGCACCGCTAACGCGGTAACTTGTAAACGGTCGCGTACGTCTGAAAGACAACCCTGAGTAGAGCTTAGTTTTTAAATAGATCATTCCTGACAAAGCCCATTATTCACAGCGGGCATAAAGCCAATATCCTTTGGTTCAGGGAATACTCCCTGCAATGCTGCTGTCAGGCATGGAATATCCTGCGAGCGACCCGTGAGCGCGGGGAGCGCTTGGCGAGAAGGGGAGGGATGTTTATTGACAGCTGCGTACGATCTCTTCATCAGCCGCACCTCTGAAATGTTAGATTGCTTGGGATGCTCGACATGTTTCACGGGTATAATTAGACTGCGATTCAGATTGTTCAATGGCGCGTCGGCCCATGCACCGACTAGGAAAGTATCGCCCAGCACATGTATCTCCGAAAGGGTATTGGGTTCCACTCTTATGCTGACCAGTCTCAGATCAACTTTAACCGAGTATATCAGCACGTGAAGAGCAGGTTTTTTTGCAGGTCTTGTACTAAACAAAAATTACGATCGTTTTATTGTGAAGTCCGCATATGGGATACCTCTGAGAAATGAATGAGGGGCAAAATATTTGTAAGTCCTGCTGTATCTCTGCACATCCTCTGCTGCTGCTCTTCAGACACAGACCTACCTAACAGCACATACTGAACTCCTCTTGAATTACAGACGTTTTGAACACCAAGAAAGGAGAAGAGTTTGGAAACGATGGGCTAGACAGAGGAGAGGGACTCGCGCTTCTGCCACATCTTCCCTCAGGGCTCCCTTTTCTGTAGTGGGTTTTGTTTTCTACCGCTCACTACTGGCTTTTTTTGCGAGAGGGTTATTATTTTCTACCATATCTGAATGATAACATTTGAAAATCACTTTGCATCAATGCCCAATCATTCGGGCCTTCAGTCTTTTATTTTATGGTTATGTTTTGTCATATACAGTGATGTGATTGCTTTTCACATCTTACACATCATCATCAAGAATCTTTTTCATACCCACTCAATGTGATTTACTCCCAGCTGGATGCGCATAGGGTTATGACTAAGGATACACTCACTCGATTCATGGGACCTGGACAGGCTGGAGAGTTGGGCAGGGAAAAATTTAACGAAGTATAACGAGGGCAAATGTAGAGTCTTGCATCTCGATAGGAACAACCCCAGGTTCCAGTATAAGTTGGGGAACGACCTATTAAAGAGCAGTGTAGGGGAAAGGGGAAACCCTCGGCAGAGCCGCCGAGATGTGTGTGTGCGCCTTTACATGCACGCATACGTTTCTTGGCCAGATGATTCTGCAGATTTGTTATTTATAGTATTTCAGTATTAAATAATAAATCAGCGTCTGGGAAAGCAGCAACTTTGGTTTACATTTTGCTAAATCATGTTCGATCTTTCCCTATAAAGCAGGAAAACCTATGGAACATCTTTTATTCTATCATCTGCAGTTCTGTGTGATTTTTTTTCACCGTTCTCTCCTTTTATCTGTGAGAGGAGATCGAGTTCTTTGATATTTTATTTAGATTGCGTTGCGCGTTTGGAAGTACCTGTACTCTATGACCATTGCCTGGTCCCTGTCCTTCTCTGGACCTGTGTCCATCCAGCCCTATGTGGAGATGGTACCTGGCAGCAGAATTGTCACTGGGGCCATCCCAGTGCAATGAGAGGGATGTCTGGCTGTGCATTGAATTCCAGATAGCCACTCATTCAGCGTATCAGAGTTTTTTCCACTGATAAAGTTCATTGCCCAGCGGCTGACAGATGCTTTTGGGTGTCGGGAAGAGTACAGTGCAGAGAGCTTTGCATCTCTGTCATTTCGCAGCCAGAGATGGAATCTAAGTCTCACTTGACTTTGAGAATCCCAGCACAGAGATTCATACAGCGAATCGGCAAATGCTCATCGGGTCTTTCCCAAACGCCTGCTGAAGCTCATTAGGGGAAGTACAAAGTTGGCATCATTTTAACGCGCTCACCTGGAGCTTTTTGTCCTGAGCCATAACAAGAGCTTGCACAGCAGCAAAGATGCTGTTGTACTTGCACTTATATCTCTCCCTGGTGATAGGAGTGGATGGGAGAAATGGTCACGGCTGTCTAAAAACCCCTTCGCCTTGTCCCTTGGCACTTTCATGTGGCCTTCAGAAGCCCATTACGCAAAGCCACTGTGACAGCTCACGAGGGAGAAACATCGTCCAGAAATATGGGACGCAAGATGTCCTGCTTCTACAACATGTTTTATGGTATCCTGTGTCAAATGCAATGCCGACCTTTGGAGAAAGAGGCGGATCTTTCTGTGCAATCCAGCAATGAGGTTGAGAACAAACTGAGAGTAGTAATTCACTACACAGGATACATCAAGGTAAAGGGAAGATGCCCATGAGATACTCAACTAGCATGGCCAGATAACTCTATTATTTTACTGTCTTGCATTAATACTACTGGCATTTATTTGTATTAAGCTGTCTTACATTGGGAACCAAGCTCAGCACAGGCATTATTGCTGTCCGTGGGTCTGTCTGTGCCTCGTGCTTCCACTTGTGCGTTTTTCCTGCACGTTCTCTGAAATCACTGCTCCGAGCACAGGGTGCATTAGTGGTGCTTATTTCCTACCAAATCCCACAAATCCTTGCCTGACTTGCTTTTAGCGCCCGATAGTTTTCATCATAAGTATTGCACATTGCAGATAAAGCATTCGGTAGGCACAGATGTTCGGATAAATGCCCTTTCTCTCAGTTTGCGATGGTTTAATGGGTGGATTTAATATGTTGTATAGTCAAGTGCTGTAGGTAGTAGATGTGCTGTCTGCCCACTCTATTTTGCTATTGCCAGGGAAGCGGTTTATTAATGGCTGCACACAAATTCTACCCAACAGTTTGCTTAAGTGCCTTAACTATAGTGCATCTAATACTGCCAGCTGGAAATTGCTGCTTTTCGCGGGATGTCCAAGGAAAGTGCTGGTAAACGTGAAAGATGAGCTACGGCTTTGTGGAGGACCTGACACCAGAAGGCACCTCTTGCCATAATGGCTTTCCCATAAAAGTAGCGCACGACGTGTCTCCCGAATCACAGCCCGACCTATTCGAATCCACAGAGCCCAGTTTGGTTGTCGCCGCTGCTTGTTTTTCACTGGCGTGACTCACTGACTGTCGTGAAGTTACTCCCCGTACACATTGCGATGGGAGTGGGCAGAACCATTAAAAATTATTCACACAAATGAAATTGCAAGGGGCTGTTAAAGCCGTCGATAAAGGGGTCCTGGAAGAGGAGGAGCGGGTTTGATGTGCTGCAGCAGCAAACGAACCCCCCTGGACACGACTAACGAGGCAGCTACAGCCGCCTCTTTTGCTTCTGAAAAAAGAAGTGAATCGTAAAAGCTGCTGAAATTCATTTGCAGTCCGCAGTACGTTTGGTACCAGACTTGCACGCTGCAGACAATGTGAATATGTACTGACCTGTACACGTGAGCTGTGTGCATGTTTATGTACCCCGTGATGTGCGCTTGAGGTTTAAATATATATATTTTTAAAGACTGAACGCCTATTTTCTCCTAAAAATCCTTATCTCCCCCCAAATTAGCAGTTATTTTTTACTGCAAAGCTCAGAAATTTGCCTTCCCTTTTCCTTTTCAGACATTTTTTAGCGCTGCTAGGATGATAACAGGCGAAGGATGGACAGGGGCAACATCTGAGATGGGCACTACTACACGAATTGAATAGTTTAAACAGTACTTCAGTATCTGCTGAAAGTCTAAGAAAAAAAAATTGTAAACATAAATGCAAGTGTTACTATGTAGAAGACAAAATTTAGATTTAGAGATTTTTCAACATCTGTAGATCTATTCTCCTTTTCCGAAATCACATTTTCTCATTTCGCTTCCAAGCCAACAGAATTGACAACTATGCTAAACAGCGTGTGGGTACGTGACGGATCGTTCGTTATAGACTAGATACTTCAAGACTTTTACCTTTTTGGTTATATTAAACTGCCCACAAGATCTGTCACGGATGGAGTGGATGTGGGATTTCCTTTGGGCCATTTGGCAAGACCTCTAAATCGGCATCTGATCTGACAAACGCTCCAAGGCCCCAAAAGCAAGGTTGGGGTTTCAGATGAGACCCACAGAGATGCGCCATTTCAGGAACATTTTATTCGTACAACCATAGAATAACTTGGCTTGGAAAGAACCTCTGGGGGTTACCAGCTCTCCGTTGGGTAGAACGGTCCTATGGCAACGATGAAGGAAAGTTCTTAGGACGTGTGTGTTTTAACGAGTCGTGCATCCTTGTGTGTATCAGAATTTGTAGAGAAAGGTCAAAACTGGAAAAGAGCCTCTACCGTTTGTTGCTTTTCTGATCCATCCTGACATTTGCAGCTTCAGGAAAGAACCCGACAGTGACCGTGACTTTGCTCTTGAGCTACAGATATCTGTGTGTAAACGGATGGAGCTGTTTACCTGTGTTTTATCTATTCAGAAGGCTTTCCCTAGACTGGAAATCAAGCTTGTTCAATAGAGCTCGTTAGGTAATGAGCTTATTCACTAAGCTCATTAGTGGTGGAATTCATCCTGCTCAGCCCAAAATCTTGTATCCCTTCAGCCCAGCTTACTACTTGTTTTGACCCTTAGCGAGAGAGATGACTTTTAACTAATTTCCTCTGTTTTGCGTGGTTTCATTCAACGGCTGTCTTGCTGAATGAATGTTTCTATTATTTAATCTGGCCTGCTGTTCCTCTGTAGCAGAAAAATACCTAAAAGGGCTGAAGTCTTTTGCATCTAGCCTGCCAAGGCTAGAATATCCTGCCAGCTCATTTCATGAACCGAAGCAGAGTGTCTGACTCAGTAGGACACATCCTATTACATGATGGATGCTCCCTGGATTGATGAACAGACGGTTAGGCAGATGTAAGTAGGCAGGAAAACGAAAGAGGCACCAAGTTAAAGTTGTGATTGCCGCCTGTGAGCTGACCGTGATTGCCCATCTGTACACAACCGAGTGGATTTGCAGGGAGGTTTAAGGCACACGCGTGCACGGCAGAAGCTCGGGAGTTCGTGTTTTGGGTAATTCTGCAGAGATCAGAGTGAGTTTGATCAAAGGGATATCTCACAGGTGCAAAGCTGGGTGGGAGACGGGGCTTTAAATCTTCCTGAACCAACACCACCACCGAAACCTGTGACAGTGAAGGATGTGTGTTGGCAATAATGCCCCATTGATTCGTGTTCAAACATCCTGCTTTAAGTCCTGTTTCTACTCATTTCAGACACTGATTACTAGAAAAAGGTTCTCCTGCAGTGGAGGAGTCAGAGTCTGTTAAATCGACAACAGCCCACTCCTGTCTTCCCCCTGAAGAAGAAACAACTGCGGCTTTTCTCAGTTTAATCTTCATCAGAAAAGGCCAAGAAACTACATAAACCTCAGACAACACCGGAGCAGGATTATAACTGAGAACTGAGAAATCGATTGCGGGGAAAGGATCAGTTGGTATCTGCATTAGCGGGTAGCGTGGCTCACCGGGAGCTGAGCGGGTGCGAAGGACCAAGCATCCCGACCGCACACATCTCGGGGAGGATTCATTTTAGATTATTCCTAGGCCAGCCCGTGAATGCCCATTAGCATTAAGAGCACATTAGGTGCATTCCTGGAGTGCATCTCCCAGTCGTATTTCATCCAGAAAAACGCGGCTTGTGTCCTCTGAAACCCCTTTGCGTCGTGAGCCAAACTGCAGCAAGGATGGGATGATGGAGTTGGCATCAAAGAGCTCTCCTGGTCCAAACGCAGGCACTGATGGGGATGGGCTCTAGGAGAAAGCACCTCAGAGCAGCTTTACTCTCATTTTACCTTTCCTTTTGAAGGCAGTTTAATTCTGCCAAGCATTAGGTTGGGAGAACAGCTGGCTTGCGTTATCCTTTGCAATTGAGAAATAAAGTGCTATGTTTATTCCTATCGTAGTGACCGTAATTCATATTTAAGGAGGGTGACTCCCTTGTGCTCCAGGTCATACAAATATAGAAAAAAGAAGTGTGTTGATGGCATGTTGTCTTCAAATTACACCCCAAAAGTGCATGTAGAGCGTCGTGACGTGGAAGTAGCTGGGTGTGAAAATAACCAGAATTAAATAATAGTAAGAAGTGTTTCATTTAGACGCAGAGCAGAAATAAAGGGTCCATCAAGTTGTGGGGTGCAATCTTGTTATCTCAAGGCTGTGCATTGAAATATTAAAGGCTGACAGTGACTCAAGATTTTATCATCTGCTGTTTTCACATCTGTTGTGAGACCCTGTGTCTACCGGCAAGACGAGACAAACAGCAGCAGTTTGTGTCTTTTAGATGGCAAAGGGGAGTCGCATGTGCGGGAGGAACAGAGCAATAATCACGTGAAAAATAATTGCCCGTAATAAAAAGCGAAGGGCACTTCAGAATGTCGAGGATGTGTTGTTTGATTAATAGGAGCTGTTCAAAGTGAACCCAGCAGCTTTCGCTCCTGCCGGGCAGGTTGGGGGAGCTTTGTGGGTGCCGGGACGTTCAGCAAACCCCTTTGTGGTGCATGTGCAGTGCCAGCGGCTGTTTCTATCTATATATGTGTGAGACTGAGTACTTGAATTATTTGACCCTGTTATCAGGAGACTCCACAGCGCGGTCGCACTGAGATCTCTGCGTCTCCGCTTAAGCTTCATTTTCAGGGGCCCATAGCCTGGTTCCGCAGGACCACTCTCTTCAGAAGCAAACAATCCTTCTCGAGGGCTTTCTGGGGACAGACATCAGCCACATTTCGCAAAAGTCCTGAAGGCAAACAAAGAAGCGAAAGCTGATCTGTGTTTTAATTTTGCCGCAGATGGCAGGCCGAGATGAAAGCAGCAGGCTTCCCCGGGCGATGCGCTCCACGGCTCTCCCGAACCCGCCCGGTGAAGATGCTTGGAAAATGCCTTGGAGTGGCTGCCCATTTGGGTTTTTTGTCGTTGTTGCAGATGCTTTTATAGGTGAGAGAGAATTCATCCGTCGGGAGAGCGGCGGCGGTGACAATGCCGCCGCAGCCCCGAACCCCGCACGGCCCCGCGCAGAAACTGAGGAGGAAAAATAAAAATCCACAACGTAGAGCCAGAACAAAAGGTTGAAATCACGCAAGAATGAGGGAAAGAAAGAGCCAGATGCTCCAGCATCGTTTCTGAGGCTGCAAACCAGAACGAAAAGCCAGTAAAGACTTGCACCTTTTAAAGGAGTAATGAATTGTTTCTCCTCTGGCAGGCAGTGATTTGACTTGCCACATGCCTCCTAGTAATTTCCCAGCAGGTTTTAATGTTGGAACAATGGCATTCTGTTAGATATTGATTTTAAAATAACTCTTCCACACTTACTTGTAAGTTTAAGAGGTGAATTACAGCCCTTGAATGTGCTCTAATGTAGCAGTGGTAAATAGTTAAATAGGCACAATCTGTTTCTGCCGACACGGCCTGGCCGGAAGGCAGAGCTGGGTTCGACCCTGCAGGAAAACCATCCAGCAGTCTGCACGCACCGAAGGCAAGATTAATAAATTCACAGTGGATGTGGTGGAATTGGGCAGAAACCAATTTCTGTGCATGGCCTGGAATGGTGGGTTTCCCTAATATTAAACTGGGGCGGAGCTTCCGTTTCACGTTTGAAGTGCTCGGTCCATGCCAGGTAAGGTTGTGATGAGCAGATGTAAAACCAATTCCGACTGTATGGGCTGTAATCAGCTAAGAGGTGTAATTAGTTTTTGCTAATTTGTTGCAGAGCCTTTAACTTCACTTCCCCTTTCCCTCCTTTCCGACTGACAGTGGCTACTCTGTCCCGTATTTTCAGCTGATCTCTGTAAACTAATTACTTTTACTGGGTCAGCGCTGTTATGAAATTATCATTTTATGAGACTCAAAATAGCTCGGATCCAGTCAGCAAGCCAATCGCTTCCCTTCATCTCCAATGAAAAGACAATGTTATCTTTAATCTGTATTTCTCAGGCGCTTGCTGTGATGCAGGCTAGAAAGAAATGGAAAAAAAGGAAGGGGAGCTTAGAAGAAAATTGTGAATCAGTTGCTATAGATGCATCTCTGCCAAGGCTTCCATTGGTAAATTTAGCAGTCACGTTACGGTTGCAGCCAGTACCGTTACTTGGCCTTATTCAAAGTAATTCGCTTCTCGCACGAGTTCACCCTAAAGAAAAGTTATTTTGTCTTGCACATTAAAAATGGTGTGTTTGCACGTACCTGCAACCATTACAAATATCCAAAACCCCAAAAAGTCTAAGGACAGATTTTTTTAATTATTTTTTTTTTTAAAGAGAGAGAAAAATCCAGTGAATTCCACTTGCTCTGAGGATGAATAAAAGTATTTTAATACTTCTGGGGTTCTGGTGAATACAAATAGCTCAAAAATGAGATACTTGCCTGAGATAGCAAAGGGAGAAGGTTCCATCTGTAGTTTCTGATACAAAGACATGTCACACACAATATCTGTAAATCCATTAGGGGAAGAAAATTGATACACGTTTTGTATAAGATGAAGCTGGAGTCAAGAGAATGAAAGCACAAGAAAATGGCTTCTTCGTGGAGCTCCATCAATTCATTGTTTGCTTGGACTTTCTGTGTATTAAATTCAAGCGGTTCTTTGGCCTATGGATATAGGAATTGTTGAGTGAAAATGATGAAATTTTAGCGCCTCGCTTTCCAAAGGAAACGTCCCACATCTCATCCATTTTTCCAACAAGGATGCTAAATATGCAAAGTAGCGTTTCTATTAACGCCATTTTTTACCGTTCAGTTTAATGGCAGTTACTGAAGTACTGACACGCACAACACGATTCCCGGGCCAAACAACAACCTTGCCGGAGAACCCGGGAATGGCAGCGCTCCAAAGATGATTTATTATTTTCCTTCCTTTGCAAACTCCCCTTAGTTTGCATGAAGGAGGGTGAATGAAGGTTACTATCAGCCGGAATGGTTTCAATACTTCGCGTTGGAGAAATAACTGCAGAGGGATCTCTGTTCGCACGGCAGCTGGCAGCGTTTGCGAGAAACGTGGTCAATATTCGATAAGTTCATGCTAGTCCAGCTGTCAACAGTTTGGCAGCAAGTGTTTCACATGCTATTTCACTACTTGAATTTCAGCCCTTGCTCGGCCGTGACTGAATACCAATAAAAAAGAAAGCCCAAGAAAGAGGCCGAATTAAGAGTGATGTTTCTTTCAGTGGTTGATGGGTGTCAGTTCGCTCTCTCCGCCCCACATTTTGCAGAACCGCGGGGTAAAGACAAACCAAACCAGACCCCGAATCCCTGTTCTCAAAGCACTCAGCTAATAAAAACTGCAAGAAATTTCAGATCTTCCTCCAGATCAGGCTGTTGACATAACCAGGCCAGCACATTTGTTTTATTGACTTCCTAGAGCTAACCCGGTTCCTTAACTGCATTACAGAGATAGGACCGTGTTGTCCAAGTGCACTGATGTGTATCTTTCAAACCCATTGACCAGCGCAGCTGAATCGGAAAGAGGGAGAGTGATCTTGAAACCATTATGTTCGTGCAAATTGTAAGGGAGACGGTCGAACAGAAGACGGATTCTCCTCAGACCACCCCGAGGGCGCTGAGCCGTGCGAGCTCAGCCCTTGTTAAGCAATAGAAAATCACCTGGCATCTCCCTGAGCTCAAACCAGAACAAAATCCATCAAAACCCTCTTGTCCTTGGTCCGCGGTACCGCTGTTTTTTTGACACAAACGGCCCGAAGTTCTCAGGATGATGCAGGAGGATGTGGCACCGACTTTTTCACAACTACAGTTTACTGCCTGTGCTGCAGGTCGCAGACGCTGCCCGAGAGTCCGAAACATGCTGCTCTTGTCAGGAGAAATGAAAACAGCTATAAAAAGCTTAGAAAAACACGCGCTCAGGGCAAAAACGGTGTGGGGTTTGGTGCCGAGGTCTCATAGTGCGGCCGCGTTTGGGATGCGCACCAATGGGCAGAGGAACGTGAGGCTGCCCCGTCCGCACCAAATGCTATTTAAAAGTAAATAAAACCGACATGCTGGTAACGAAGTTGATGATAATTAAACTATCTTTACAGAGATGTAAAACCGGTGGCTATTGCGTATCAAGGCGGCTAAAAACCGAGGCAGGGATATGAATTCTAATGATGGGAACCAGCACCGGGTTCCTCTGCTGCTTTTGGCAGCACCTGCGTTTCTGAGGTGGAAGGTCCTGGGGGTCAGAACCTCCTGCAGGACAAAGAAAAGGTGCCAGCAAAGCTAGAACTGGCTATATTGGTGGTTTAGACAAGGGCGAGAGAGAAGGTGGGGAGCCTCCTGAGAAAAATGTTTCTGCATGAATTGGATAGCTGATTTTTGTATTAATTTTGAATAGTTGTTCAGTAATTCAGATTGATTTAAGGTGCACCCAAGAATAATTCTTTCATTATAAAACCTCCTGAGCAAAATCTAAATGGTGCTAAATTAAAAACAGCCTCTGTTAAACCAGGGCTGATGAGCACAGCAGAGGGATCAGAGATGCAGGGTCGGTATAATTTAATTCCTTTGCTTCGTTTCCCATTCCAGAAAAACTGTTGCACCTTGGGTTGTTAACTACCTCAGAGCTCACAAGTCATCCTGGATTTCTCTAAACTGATTTGTGCAGTAACCCCGCCAAAAGCAGCACTTATTCTATCTTATGCAATGTTTCGCTTTCAAGAAGAAATGCATTTTTACTGCTTTTCATTGACGGGTCAATCTGGAAATTCTGTTGTATCCTAAAGATGCTTGGGAATCTGGAATAGCAGCAGCTGACATACGGTACAGTAGGAGAGCGAATGGTTTCCTGACACTGGCCTTGTTTACTTGTTGTGAGTCACCTTTCCCTTTTATATAAAGGAAGCTATCTTTTAAATAGCTTAATAACATGGGAAAAGTTATCCTGCATGTTCCAAATCACTTTTATAAAGCACTCTGTCCCAATCAATGACGGAGTTCCAGTGCCTGGGAAATCTTCACTTATCTGGATTTAAATGTTTCAGCGTTCAAAGCAGAAAGTACATACGTATGCGTATGGATTTGAATTAAAAACCATTGTGCTTTATAATCTCTGGTTTTAAATGCCGGCGAATTTTTCAAGGCAAATGGCAGAAAATATTTCAGATACTTGTAGAAGCTCTGAGCGTTGCTGAAATGCAAGCAGCGAACTGGCAACCACTAACTAGGCAGGGTCTGACGTATTAAGAAGCACGTTAGAGACTTTGGCCGCGTTTTTGGCAACGTCCGTGCAATAGGAATTGCCAGTACTCTCATTAGTAACAAAATCCTTCCAAACACATTGAAATTATTTCTGAATAGAGGCGTATTATGAAATATTGTAGGAGGATGCCAATTTGTCAAAACGCAAAGGTTTTACGGGGAAGCGGAGGGGGGCGGAGGATGTTAACCACCCACACGACATGGTGAGAGTCAGGAAGGTGGAAATGACCTGGCAGCAGAAGTTTTGTTTCTAGAGTTCATTGATTTCTGTGCCATGATGCCACTAAGAGCTGTGGAACAACCCAAGGGCTCCTTGTCCCACCAGTGCTGTCCTGGCCCCCCCGTCCTGACCAGCTCCAAAAAGCGCCTCCCCAAGGGGCTCCGGATGGGGCTCCTGCCTAATTCTGGCAGGACTTGGGGTTTTAAGGTTCATAGTAGCAACTTCTCCTTCCAGCAGAGGTTTTGGCCAAGCCGGGGTGGGTGTTTGGCTGCGGTGCTTTGATGTGGATGCACTTGGTACCCACTGAGCGTGGCCGTGGGCAGTTGGTGTTGGTAGAGAACGCAGGACCCGCCGGGATCTGCTCTTATCGAGCCTTCTGAGTTTCTCCTAAGTCTGTGATATGACACTAAACTTAGCTGATAGACTGTTTGCTAGAGACGCTAATTTTCATTAAGGTCTTGCAACAAAAATCCCACATCAGTAATACTAGAGGTTGAAGGCTTTGGCAGCATTTTATAGGTCCCTTTGCAGTGAACTCTTACAAAGCCGTGTTTAAACGTCTAATTTTTAAAATTCTTGTCGAGTCGTTTAAAGCACTCATTCATCTCTAATTTCTGTGATTACAACAGATTGAGAACACTTTAAAGTCCTCAGGAGCACTCTGGTTTATCTATCGGTGCGTTCGGAAAGGAAGGGAAAGAGAAAAAGGACAAACGAGTGCAGTGAGGGGAATAGAGACTCGGTTGCACAACAGCACATTCTGCACGTATTTCACAAAGAGGGTTTGTTCCCAAGCAACACTGAACGTTCCCTTGACCCCAACTTTCCCGTCACAAAGATATAACAACATATGTGTAAACGTGCGGAAGCGTGTGTAGATAGAAAGATAGGTGCGATCGTTATTAAACAGAAAGGAGAGTATAGAACTGGATTTTCATGATTTCCCTCTTGTTGAAAGGACATGCGAAGAAGCCACCCCAGACATGTGTCCCTTTGAAGCTGCTCAGATACGATGGTGTGGACAGGAGGGTGGGAACTGCCCAGTATGGACCAGTTAGAATTTGGAAAGCTGAACCACAGGGTGGGAGAGTGCTGGGATCCAAAGCCCAGCTTTGATTTCTAAGCAAGCACTGACGTCTTTTCCAGGGTAAAGAACTTGGGGTTTGCCATACGAACTTGCAAACTTTGCTTAGAAAGGAGGAAAAAGAGATCTTTTGGTGACTATGACAAACACGTTCTACATTTTCGCTTAATGAAGAAATTCAGACGCGAGGTTGTCATATGCTCAGATTCTGTGCCTTTCTGACAGCTGAATTATGATTTTAATAATTTAAAAGTGCTACTGTGAGCCTGTTCGTGTATAATAGGCACAGAAAAGTGTTTGAAATCAAAAGCAGTTTAGAGGAAAAGTGGTCACCACATTACAAGAATGAGGATTGTCTACATCTGACTATTAAAATACGTGAAGTCTCTAGTGGGAAAACTCTCTGCAAAGCAGCTGTAAACTTAGTATATTGTTCTGATATGAGGAATGAAGGGATTACATTTGATCGTAACTTTGTGACTGCCTGAAACAGCAGCCTGTGACGACTACTTTCTTTTACATAACCCCGTCAGGGTGAGGGGTTTGGTCATTCTCCTTACAAAGGTTTTAGTTCCCAGCAACAGAAGCTCAAATCTATAATCTCAGTAGAAACATCTGTAAGACAGAAATGAAATTTAGGGGAAAAAAAGTGCCCCCAGGCTACGTTCCCCTTGCTTTGATATCGTCATCTCTGTACCTGTCCATGGGAGTGTTTGAAATTCTACTGCAACTGCTGCAGCATGCTCTTATTATTTCTTAAACTCGCAACTAAACACAGACAAGAGGCTCGTATCCTCCTCAATTAAGTAAAAAACAGATCATGTCCTGGCGATCACCGAGTATTTTCAGCGTAGTGACCCACAACATCCATTGGAATTCAGCAAATCTGGCATGTCAAGTGAAGAAACCATGACCGACATCGCGAAAAGAGACAACATTTCCATCAGCGACTTTGCGTAAAATGTATGGCTCGAGTGAACGTCTGAGCAAAACATCGGCTCTCGTCACCAGCGAGTGCAGAACAGGACCTGCTACTCCACAGCCTCGCTCCTCCCGCACTCCTCTACCGTTCTGCCAAGCATTTGTCAAGTGGGTGTAAGTGCTTTTGCTGTTTTATACAACTTCACATAAGCATAAATTGCAGAAGGTGTAAGGCAAAGAACAATCAAGCCCTTCACAGTTCCAGCCCCTTTTCGAACATGCACCCAGGAAAATGCTTAGGAGTAAATGAAGTCGAGCTCGTACATGCTTGCCTGCTGCTCAGTAAAACAAAAAGTAATACTCACCCCAGTGTTGTCATGGTTACGATAGTGTACCAAAAGGAAGCAGGAATACTGGTGAATTTGCTTGCCGAGGACCCTTTCTCTGCATAAAACATCACAGTTGCAAAGATGATGATTGCCATAGTGAGGGAAAAGAGGAGAAAGCCAAGCTCGGAGGCACAGCTCTTCAAAGTGTAACCCAAGATTCTTAAGCCTTGGGAATGGCGAGAGAACTTGAAAATCCTGAAAACCCTGAAAACCCTTAGTGTCACAAAGGCTCCACTGACATCCTCATTGTTGGTCATCACCAAGCCGATGTAGTACGGCATGATGGCCACCACGTCAATGATGCTCATCACACTTCGGATGAATCTGTAGCGACTTGGGGCCGCAAAGAGTCTCAACAGATACTCAACCGTGAAAATCATCACGCAGGCCGTGTCCAAGCAAAAGAAAGCCACGGCGTATCTTTCCCCACATGGAAGCTCCTTGTTTCCAGGCACTGTGCCGCAAGGGACAGTTTCCACAACATTAGTGATCACAGAGACAGCGATAAAGAAACCAGTGACGTAGTAAAAGACTAAGGCTAAGGTGCTGGTGTGGGGGTTCTCGAAGGCTCGCCACATGGTCTGCCGGAAGCTCAGGGATGGCATGGACCCTTCTTGGTTGTTTTCTGAGTCATTGTCATCCATCAGCCGCTCCGCGTTCTCCCGCTTTCTGTCTTTGTACTCTTCGTAGCAGCAGTCCCCGATGATCTCGGGGAGGATCCCGTAGAAGGCGAGCTCTTCGTCATAGGCAGAGATGCACTCGTACCTGGGATAGTGCAACTTGCCAGTTCTATAAAAATTTAAGATGCACCTAAAGACCTCAGGGTCCCGGTCGAAGAAGTACTCCTTAGTGTCTTCGTTGAAGAAGAACTCCTTCTCGGTGCTGCCCAGGAGAGTGTCCGGGTATCTCTCCAGTGTAGTCCTCCAGGTCTGGAAGCGCCTGCCACTCACGTTGAGAATGATCAGCTCATCCTGCCTCTTGTTCTTCTCCGTTGGAGCCAGTGGCATGGGACAGTTGGCCACTGGCATCCACCCTATGGCGGCTGCCCTGGCAAAGGGCAACCATGCTGCTACTCCTGCTGCCATGATGACCCAAGGCCTTGTTACTGGAGAAGACAGTTAGGTTGCTCCTCAGGCCTGTTGGAAGTCAGATCAGTTCCATCTAAAACACAGAACAAAAGAAAAAACCCACAACACACAGTCAAGCCGGGGTGTCTTGCCCCATTGTGTTAAAGAGTCAGATATCAGCACATACACAAGAATTCGAAGCAACCGACTTGCCCTCACCTCCCGTTTGAAGAATGATGGTAAACAAGGCACGTGATAATCAGCTCAGCGGGGTTATGGCATTATTATAGATCGAAATTTTGAATAGCAAATGATTCCTCATTAAAAGCATTTTAAAAGTAGCATAAACACATTAATTTATATTTGCTTCCTTGCAAACAAGACTAATCCATAATTCCCCAGGTGTAAGCCTCATGTGCTCATCAGTTTAACTACAGCTGTCAAGAAAGGTCTGGGAACAGCAGTGAGTTCAGCTTGCAGTTCACCCCCTGAATTTGATGCCATGGAAAGCCACGACTGGACTGAGCTGGGTTTCCAGTCTTTAAAAGGTTCGCTGTGTGCTGAATCTTGCGCTAAGAACATTTTCAGTCAAAAGAAACGAAATTTTCTCTGTTTTTTATCAGTTTTTTGCTGGTCTCTCTCATTTTGAGGTGGCTTTTGTGAAATCTTGCATCCCTCCACCGGAGCAGGGGAAGATTCTGACTTTCAGGGAAACATTGTTCAGGATACCTGAGCCAACACTAAGCTTGAATCCCTAATCCCTGATGTCAAAGCTGATGGATTAAGTTACCAACAGAGTAGCAAGAACATCAGAACCTCCAAAGCTGGACAATTTTCTTCCAGCAGGAAGATACCTTGAGCATTTCCAGCTACCAGAGGCAGAAACCCTTCAGCTGAAGAGCTGAAGGACTATTAGGTTGAAACAACTTCACTGCGCTCTTGAGTTTTAGATGAAAAATATCCCATGTTGTTCAGATCCTCAGCCACTGGAATCCAACATTTTCTTGAAATAAGAGTAATTACTGTGGTTCTGATCTAGTAATGAATTTTCTCTTTGATCTTTGGTCAGAATTCTTACAATATTTAACTTTTGTTTTAACTTGTATTTACTCTCACTTCCTTAACCATAAAATTATCTGGAGAAAGGTGCCATTATCATATAAGATGCATTAGGGGCCCTATCAAAAGTCGATTTATCAATGGAAATTCCATTGATTCCACTGATTTAGGCCCTCGAAACTTAATTATATCCTCTATATGGTATCCTTCTAGGCAGTTTTACTCTGAAGTTTTTTAATTGTATGAAAGCTGCCATTTCAGCCAGTAAGGCTGCAGCATTATTGATTTCAACAGGCCATCAAAATACTGAATAAAAAATGATGGAATCAATCTGTGGTGAAAACAACTAAACTGCTCACAGAAATGCTCTTCCTCTTCAGGGCACATTAACGTTCATCACCTTAATGTGGAGTATCTTTCTATCCAATTTTACTACCTAAAGGACACTTGAAATCCCTCGTGCAAGCATCTTAGTGCTGCTGGAAGACGTTTTGTAATTACAAAACACATAATAATCCATAGTGATGGTTATCCCAGGGAGACACTTCGCTTATATACATGGCACCGGAGCCAACATCCCACAATATTTTCCCAGAAAGGATTATTCAATATTACTACGCACTATTTCTTTCTCTCCCCCTAAAGAGGGAATTGATGGAGTTAATCGTGCCAGACTGACAGCCCTGGAGAGCAGGGAAGAGGCAAAATGCAGCACGGCAAACCCTGAAACCTTGAAAATACACCCAGGCTTTAGCTGAAAGGGCATCTCCAGGGTCACAGCAGAGCTGCCCGTTTCCTACACTTTCCACTTTTATGAAACGCTACATTAAGAACAGGACTGCGAAACAGGAGGCAGCAGAACGAGAAGCATTTCTTCCATCAATCACCAAATGTATACGAGGCAAAGAACCAAGATAATGCATCCTGTTCCTGTTTTCCCTGCTGGTAAACTGTCCTCTCTGCTTTTTAATTTCAATTAGTGACACCATCACAGTTGTTCTACCAGGACAGACTGGCGATGCATGGTGACCTGACCAGCGACGATACGCTGGATCCTCATCTCCCCTGATTTCTCGGGGGAACCTTGTTAGAAATCTCTTCTGCACTTGTCTAACTTTGGTTGTAAATTCCAGGTTACCTACATTAGCTGCTGAGGCTCTATAAATACTTCCCATATAATTGTTCTAATAATGCGCCGCTAACTCGTAAGTGACTTACACATTTTTAAATCGATTTTTTAAAGATAAAATGGGTCCTTCCATGCTGGCGGTATATGTGGGGAAGTTATAAATATCTCAGGTCTGAAATGGAGAGGAGATTAAAACAAAAGAGAAAGAGAAGGGTATTCCTCTGCGGAAGTTTAGTTCTCATTTCTCTGTGACCAAGAGATCCAGCTGGTTAAGAAAACCTAGTGCACACAGCTTAATTTTCAAAGTTGCATAAATCTGTCCCATTTGATCCTCAACATACTCAAAAAGAGTCTTTTTCAGCTATAAATTGTCTGAAGTACTGAGAGGGAGAAGAGTAATGAAATCTGTGATCGCAGTGGTTTTGCTTTTTCTTGTCCATGAGTCCTTGGAACTCCACCCCTCCCCAAAGTATGAGGCAGAAAATTAAGAGACAGATAGGACTGGATTTGTAATTCAGAGCTGCACAAACTAGGCTGAGTTTAAAAAAAGTGAATTAACTAGTTTATCTGCAGAAAGTGGAAAGAATCCTCCTTTTCTGCATGCCTGGGGTTTGGGAAGTCCTAACCAGTCTATTTAGGCTGGAGAGCAATTGGCCAGGCTCAAAATATACTGTGCAGTCAACAGAGTCTCTTCAGCTCACATAGCAAACAGACACACTTCAATTCTAACACACATGTGTTTAGCTATACACATATTTCTAATTTTAATTACCGTAATTTCTGCATGTAATTTCAAAGGAGCTAGTTAACAAAAGATCAGTATCCTGCTGATGACATTTAGAAGACCTGGTTTACGAAATAAAATCATTTGCTTCCTCCTGATTTAAAAAAAAAAAGTCAGCATCTGTAGAGAAAAGAATCTGTTTCCTTTCGATAATTATGAGGACAGTGAAATGGTTGGAAGCAAATTTGATAGAGAAGCCTGAGTCCCGTGTCCCCCACCCAGGGCTCCCGACCCCATCCCTGAGCATCGCTGGCCCCGCTTTGCAGCCGCATCCTGGGCACCTGGTTCCATCCCAGTTTCAAACAAAAACCTGACAGGTCAGCAGAGCTCTGGAGGAAAACTTCAGAGCACACAGTTATTTCTGTTCACCTAAAGGGTCAAGAAATAAACGATGGATCCTTACCACATTAGCTCCCACCGGCAATGCCGTACTTAATAAATGTCCCTTTGTAGTCTCATGAAAGCAGAAACAAACCAAAAAATCTCAGAGTGTTTCCCTTTCTAGAAGCAGACAGGGATGATTTAAAATATGACTGATAGACATACTGTGAGTTTCTTCATGAGACACTGCTAATGGGAGTGAAGAGCCTTGAGATCCTTCGTTCTCTCCTTTCCTGTCCTTGTTGGGTCAGGCTCAGACAGCAAAGATGCATTTGCTTTAAAGCACTATATGTCAGCCGAAGCTTCCATACCCTCTGCCAGTCACAATCACGTCAGATAATAAAACTTTCTGCAAAACATTCACTCCCTCGGTCTGTTGGAGAGATTTGGGAGCAAAAGCAACAGGCTTAGGATAAATGCATGCAAACTTCTCCCCTCCCTCCCAGGGAGCCCCATCTTGCCGGCTCGCGGGGATGCCTTACCTGGCAGGGAAAGAGACTCTCGGTACCCAAAAGTAGGGCTAAATCTGGGGAACTGGAAGGAAGGGGGAGCAGTCGCTCCTCAGGATAAAAGGTGAACTGTACTGCCTGCCTCTTGACTCCCTCTCTAAATGCAGTCAGAAGCGATCAGTAAATGTGATCATCATTGTGAAAGTATATATAGAGAGATGACTAAACAGCTTCTCCCTCGTTACCGCTCAGACCGAGTCTCTCGCTGCCTCTCTCGCCTGAGCTTGCTTCGTTTTGCCCCCTCCCCTTCCAGCGCCGCTCGCAGCTTTGCTCTCGCTGCCTGACCCAGCTGGAAACGGCACCCGGGTCCCGGCGAGTCCGCTCGTGTGGGTGCAGCAGGGAGATGGACCCGGGAGGCAGGTGGCAAAGCGAGACTGAAGCAAGGCGGTGCGAGCTAACAGAGACACCGGCAAATGGAGTCATTAAATGCACACCAGAGCCATCCCTGCATGCTGATGTGCCAGCAGTGGGGATGGATGAAAGGGGCAAAGCATGGGATGAACTTCCCTCGTCCCTCCCGGAGCTCCCACTGTATCCCTGACTCTCGGGCAGGCGGGGACCGTGCACAGAGGTCCCTTCTCCTGGATGAGAAAATGAGCTATTCCTCCGGCATCACAAACCTACAACCAGCACCTTAGCCAGGGCAGGAGGCTCCATTCAGGAACGAAAAGAAATAATTCAGATTTAAACTGATCTTTCCCTCTCTCCTTCTCCCCTCTTCCCTCCACCTATCCCCTTTCCCTCCCGTCCTGCTGTTCTCGCTTGCCCTCCTCGTTGGCAGCTCTTACCAGTCCTGTCTCCACACCACCTCAGCATCCTTCTTTCATCCACGGTCAGAAGTTGGACTCCACATGCTCAGAGCCCCAGCATCCTCGCTCATTTATCTGTTTGCCCGTGAATCTCCATTAAATAGATAACTAGAAGCCCAAATCAGAACGAACCAGTCATGCCCTGCCCTGCCGGGCAGCTCCCGGCAATGACTGATGCGCCGCAGCGATAGTTAGTGACTTCCATAAAGTAAGACACATACATACATGAAATCCAGGAGCTCGGCCGCCTCGCCATCGCCTCGCGTCCTTGCACAGCTCAGTATTACACTTTATCGCCGGGAGTTCGGGGGGATGGAACGGGCTGTGCGGCCACCCGATGGGAGCGGGGAGGGAAGGCGAGCGGGAGCGAGGGCGGGGGCGAGGCGGGGGTGGGAGCGAACCGGGGGCCCCCCGCTCCCTCCCGGCGGCCGCGCCTCCTCCCCGCCCGC
>VWYH01004025.1:953412-969448 GCA_013399365.1 Pampusana beccarii | reverse complement strand
GGGCGGCGCGGAGCGGAGTGCGCGGGCGCAGCGGCGAGCGGCGATCAGCACCGCGGGCGCGGACAGCTCCTGCGGGTGGGGGGACGGGCAGAGGCGGGGGGTCCGCGCTGAGCCCGGGGGGGAAACCGAGGGGAAAACGGGGTGACCGGGGGGGTCCCGCTGTCCCCCCTCCCGGCTCCGACCCGCCGGCAGGTGTCACCCGGAGAGCGGGACCCGCTGCCAGAGCTGGGGGGGGCGAGGAGGGGGCGGTGGGGATTTTGCGTTGGTGAAGCACAGCAAAGGCTGGATCGCTGCTGAGGGGGGGGGCTCTGGTGTGTCTGTGCTGCTGGGAAATTGGGGAAGCGGGGGCTTGGCAAAAGCATCGCTGCCCAGAGTGCGTCCTCCGGGTGGTTTTGTGTGGCTGTGTTGCGGCACACCTGGGAGCTCTTTAACCAGGGCCTTATTAAAAAAAAAATACAAAAAAACCCCAAATCAAAACCACCCCGCCCCTCCTCAAAACACAACAACAACAGCAAAACCCCAAACAAACAAGCAAACAAAAACCCTGAACAAACAAACACCAAAAAAACCACCAACCAACCAAACACCAAAAAAACCCCCCACAAACCACCACCAACAAAATCTTAAATTGTCAAACATTTCAACACTCAGAGCATCTGGTTTGGAAAATCTAAACTGGAAACTCAGATCCTAAAATCCAGTGCCTCAGCGTTGTCTAAACACTGATGATTGAATGCAATGATTAAAAGATACTAATTTCTGAATGTCAGGTCCTGGGTGATCCTGGCTCAGAACATTTCCCCCAACGATGTTTGTAAGCTGCGTTACAGTGTCTGCAGACCAGTTAATGAGGTTATGCACACAGAGTGTATGGCAGTCTTTAGAATATGGGTACTGATAGTTGAATAGTCGTGCACAGGGCAAATCCTAAAACTTCCATGAGAAACTTTCAGCGGCTGCAGGAATTTAAGCAAATCGAAGCATCCAGAGTCCGTCTTTATCAGATGTCTTCCGAAGTGCTTTCCTCTTTAAGATACTCCCTATATCCCTACTTGCTCTTTTCCTCTTGCAGATGCTCAGAAGAAAGCAAAACCAGAAATGTCATTTGGCTTTTACTGGTAGAAGAGATTTTCTTCTGTGATTTACAATGTCATCACTTCATAAAACTCACTGACTCGGGCGAGCTCTGGCCTCGCTCTTTGCTGGCTCTGGCCTGGCTGGGATTCTGAACAGCTTTTCCCCCATGGCTCGGCCCCCTTTTAACTTCCGATCTCTATTAAAAAGCTAATTTGGGAACTCTTTTTCAATGCTCTCAATTCAGTATTTTTAAATAGAGTATGAAAGTCAAAACTAAGCTGGCTGCAGATACCCTGATGTGAAAATATTCCTCTGCTCTCTCTTTTTGTTTATCTTTTTCTTACTTTGTTTCTCTCTTTTTGTCTTTTTAATTCTCTCTGTCTTTCCTTCCTGCTCTTTACTCTTTCTGCCCGCCTCTCCCTTTTCTCTTTCTTTCTAGGAATATCTCCTTAGGTTCTACTGCACCAATTAGAGGTTTTATTAAAACTTTTTGAACAACTTTTTCTCATTCTATTACCGAAAAGTCGAATCTGACAGTGTTAGAACAAGCCATATATGCAGAGAAACAACTAGAATGAACTATTCATGGTTAAATATCAATATTAAATATAATTCACTTGATTTTTTTTGCTCTGCCATTTTCTTCTGTATTTATATCCTCTGCCTCTACACTGGATTTTATTTATTGTGTTTCTTCTTTACACTGGGTGCTATCCTGCATTAATTCTGCGTCTAAATATCCCATTGACTTTGTGGCCATGCTGTATAAGCATTCTGTAATGACAGTTGCAGTAATAAAGCTAGCTCGGTTGCTTGAAATTACAGCTTGCCATAACATTGTAGCTTTGTAGTCTGATTATGTCCTGTGAATTGTGCCAACACTTCCCTTGCTTTGGATCCAAGCTTGCGAAAATGCCTGCATGGATTGAAGAAAGATCATTAATATGATTACGCGAAAGAGTCGGTCTTTGTAACCTAAAAATTATATATGTTGTCTTGTGATTGAAACAGCCTGGAAAACACAGCTGCTTGAATATATCCCTGCTTCTTTCAAAAACTGTCTCAGATCTTGGCGAAGTCTCTCAAGCTTTGTGTTCCTCGTTTCCATCTGAAGAGGGAGTATAATAACATTTACTAACAAAAAGCATATTATCAGAATCCATAAATATTTATAAATGGCTATAGGGTTCCTGAAGGAAATCAGTTGTATAAAAGTATAAAGAATGATCTGGTTACATGTTTGCTGGTCTGTCAACCCATTCCTCCCGCATAGGAAACCAAACTGACACGGCATTTCTCCAAAACTTCATCCATCCATCTCTTCAACCATCCACCCTCTACGATTCCTCTGGGGCTTCTTATCCTGGTGCACAAATGCACAGAACAGATAGTCCTAAAAATGAATAAATGAAGGCGCAAGGCACTTTCTCGCTTGTCCTATAAAACCAATTAAAAATATCTACTACTTTCTTGAATTGAGACGCCTTCATGCCACAGGCATGGCAAAATACGGAGTTCAGATATCTTGCTCACTCCTATGTCTATCTCATGTATATATTTTATCACTGGAAAATGCAGCGTCTGCTTTAGGGGCAGAAATGGTCTTCACTAGGGCTAATCTATGTTTTCTTTTATCAGCGCACTTCTCGTGAAAAATTTATTTTGACACAGAAAAGACTGCCAAAAATTGGATTTGGATCAACATTTTGCAGGCTTTCTTGTAAGGAAAATTAGACTACTAAATCTGGAAAACGTCCATAATAAATGGTCTTTCACAACACAGTTCTGCTTTAGGTTTTTCTGCAGAACCAGTATCTGCAACATTTAATAGAAGTACTTAAAAACCACAACCCCCAATTCTCTCAGCATCCCTCAGGAGTTTTTAAGGGGATCTTGTTATTTGCTTAAAAAAAAAAATCCAGAAGGAAAAGTGACTCATTTTCAAGCACCTTTTGAAGCAGGTTCCATCCAGGGAGATGTTAAGGGTTGGGGGATTTATTTTGGATGACTCGATGTGGTGTTATGTCCCCTTTGGAGCACACTGCGGAGTTTATGGGGATGCTCTTCGCATCCCTGTGCAGCTCTCAGACCCATCCATCCATCCATCGCAGACGTGGGTGGATGCTGGACGGTCCGTATCCCCGGTTCGCTCTGCACTGTTGGTACTTGGAAACCAGGGGGGCTGGTTCGAGGCCATCTCCGATTTAGAGCGCGTTCCCTTGTTTCCCCCTCTCTATCTGGAGGTTTTCCAACCCGAAATAAAGCCTCCCAGGCAGCTGCATTCTGCCGCTTCTCTCCAAAAGGGAAGAGGAAAGAGCCGTGGATGGTGGCCAGCAGCTGCACTAGCTAGCCAGCAGCTGCAGAATTTTCTGCTCAGCTGACCTTAATGAATCAAGAAAAGATCACACACGATAGTAGAGGGAAAAGGCCCTTGAAGGGCAATGGTGACACCGAATCATGGCTTTGATGCGTTGTCCACCGTTCTCCGTCTCTCTGCGCGCACCACGGCTCGTTCTTCCACCACCTCCTCTCGCACGGTTTGCGATGCCGCTCACCGCAAGAGCTCGTCAGGGATTGTGCTTAATTGGCCGTATTCCACCTTATCAACATCCAAACGTTTAAGTAATGAGAGTCTCGTGCTAACATTGCTGATTACAGAGAGCGGGCGGAAAGCAAAGCTGTGCTGAGCGGGGGATGCGGGGCTGTTTGGGGGCCGGTAGAGATGCGTTGGCTATGAGAAGGCCGTGCTGCTGGATCAATTAGCAGAGAAGCGAATTAGCGTGCCTGGGTATTCAGGGTCTGCTTGTGAGACGACACCATCATGACGATTTGTCTCCAGCCAGCTGGGAATTCTTGCAATGTGAGTCAACCAAGGCTAAAAAGCTCTGAACTGAGCAAAGCTCAAGCCAACTGCGTGTCCTTGGACACTTTGGGTTAACCAGTCACCGTCAAAGCAATCATCGTTATCTCCTGGAATTTAAGAGACTAAATTAAATACAAACAAACAAACAAAACCCCAAGCCAATCTGAAAGAAACTATTAATGTTAAATTATCAGGTTCGGAATGGTTAACAAAGCCGGAGTGATACTGAAGGTTTTGCTGCGGGAGTCAACAATACAATAAGTTACAATTGCAGTTTTTGGTGGCTCATAACCAGTAAATCGGATCTGTGGAACTATATATTTACTGCAAATTTAAGGAGTTGTTCTTTCATTTTTAAGAGTGCATTTTAAATCAAGTCAACAGCCATAAAGCAATATACAGCCTGCCGAGCTATTGTCTGGGGAATGAATCCTGCACTATCATGATTCCTTTTTATTATTACTAGATATGGGGGCAGGGAGGAGAAACCCGGGAGAGAGATTGTCCTCGTTCAGCTGACCGGTTTATAGGGTCTGTAGCTGCATCAGAAGAGATGGGGTCTCCTCCATGCAAGACCAGTCTTTTGGTGACTTTGTTTTGGGCAAACTGGAGTAGAAAACAGCTGCTCCCACTTGTTAGTGCTTTACACAGGTGGACACCACAACAGGGATGGCCAGGAGCCTTGCTTTAATTTTTTTAAGCTCACCTGCCTTCTGTTAGCTATTCACCAGGTGAAATTGTTATGTTACAGCATCAATCAGTGTGGCCTGGGCTGGGAAGGGAGGTGATAAAAGGCCAGGGCTGCCAGTTTCTCCCTCTAAGCTCTGGGGTTGCTTCTCCTGCTGTCCCCATGTCCTGAGAAGGAGCTTTGCCACCCTTATGGCAGAGGCTGCTCCAGACAGGCAGGACCAAGACTTAATTGGATTATGGTGCCTGTTAGATATTAGATTTCCAGAGCTGCGGCTCGTTTCTGGCTCCTGCCCTAAGGACCTACCGTCTGGCACGCTGGTGGCCGTGGACCTGCATCTGTGAGGTTAGTCCCGAATTTTGAATCTACGCAAAAATTTACGTACTTCTGCAACGCTTGGAGAACTTAAGATGCCTTTTGAATCAGGGACAGTAAATGTTAAAATATTTGTGGGTAAAAGAAAGCATAGAAGCTGTCAGGGACGCTGTGGCTCTTGTACCATCCCAAGAGGCTGGAGCAGCCTGGGCTGGGGTGGGATGCTCATCATGGGGTGAGATGCTCGTTGCGGGGCTGGGATGCTCATTGCTGGTGTGGCAGCCATGTAAGGATGCACAACAGAAGGAATACCAAGAGCTCTTGGAAAGTCTTTGCTGCTGCTTTTTTCTTGTATATACTTTTTGTATTTTCTTGCTTCAGGAGGAAATTGCTGTTTTTCTAGATGCAAACCTTGTCTCCTCAGTGAGTTCTCTTTTCTGGAAGGAAGCCTGTGTTTGTTTTCCGTTTGGGGTTTGATGAAGCACACTTGGAAATATATGGCAAAGCTCTTGTTTGGGTGGGAGGAGGAGGTGTTTGCTCCCCCCCCCAGCTCTCAGGGGTCAGTGGGGGCTTCAAGGTGCGTGGATATGGATCAACCACTCCCATGTGCAGAGCTGGAGGGTGGCACAAGGCTGGTTTTGGAGAAGGGCTGTTGGTGTGCTCTGGAGAGCTGAGGCTGCTGTTCCCATCCTCCCCTTTTCCTACCTGTGGCTCAGGACCTCTGACCTTGTGATAAGAATTTGATTGATTTATTTTTTTCTTTTTTTCTGAGGCTTCCTTCCAAAGCCCGGTGGCTCCATGCAGTGCTTTTGGCCGTGATTCGCACAAGGGTGAATTTCTGTTTCTATGACGATGGCATCGCTGGAGAGGTGGCTCTCTCCTCCCTGATGGAACTTTTAATGAGACCGAAAAAATGTTGAAAATAAAAATGAAAGGCCCTACTTCTTGTAAGCCTTTTTTTTTTNTTTTTTTTTTTTTTTTTTTTTGCTGCTTAATTATCACATTGAAGATAAAAATAGATGAAAAATCACTGAAGAGGAGATAGATGCAGAACTGGCTCCACTTTGTGCTCCTGTTCTGCTCTGGAGGCAGAGACCCAGGACAGGGGCTGTGCTGCTGGTTCGCTTTAGAGAAACGGGATGTAGATGAGATGAGGGCTGTTATTTTTGTGTTGTTTGTTGGGTTGTAGCTCTGGTCTGTGCTAAAAAGGTAGGATGGGTCTGGAGGAGGAGCCCCTCAATGGAGTGGGGCTTATGTGGATGGATGTCCATGGCAGGTTTGCTGTGAGTGGGGTGAGCTTGGACCTCCGGACACGGATGCTTTTTTCAGATTGTTTCCTAATGGCGACAGTTCCCACCTTATTGCTTGAGGGGGGGAAAAAAGCCCAAAACCAACCAAAAAAACCCCCACAGATGGATTTTTGTCCCCAAACTGATTTATCATACCAAAGCTCTCTCTATCTATAAGAAAATGCTAATAGGCAGAAATAGACTTCTTCTTTTATGTTGGAAAAGATTAAAAATAATTTTACCTGCAGACAAATTCTATGACTAGAATTCAAGCTTAATCTGATTTTTTTAAAAAAATTATTGAATCTAATAAGATCATTATTTCAGTCTTGCTATACAGGACATAGTCTGCTAGCTGAAGGGAAGGTTTTCTGCATGGGTGTGTGTGTCATTAAGGGCTAACCTGAAATTCAGATCTTAATCCTCAGTACAGACCTTTGCTATAGAAAGAGGGCTTTTGCTAATGCATTAAGTAGCTGAGTGCTTGAAGTAAATGAAGTTAGTATTTTTGGATAGTCCAGTATTAAATGAAGTTCTTCATGAATGGAAAAATCTCTTATCTAAGCTTCTCAAGGAGCTCAAAGGGGATATTTGTGCAAACATCTCGTTGAGCAGGACGTTCTCTTGCCCGTAGATCATGTGCACACAAGGGAGATTTTGCTTCTCCACAGGCTGGAAGGGGGTTTTGGAACTCATTAAAGGGTTTTTTGGAACATTCGGGCTCTTTGCCAGGGCACCGCTGCTCTTTGCTTGTTTGCGAGATGCTCGGTTTCTGAAAGAGCAGAAGGCAGACTTGGTCTTTATTTTTGCTTTTCTGGTTCATTACCGAAACCATTGAGCTGAGGGGATATCTTTCACTTTTCCTACGACCCCATCCCATATCCCAATATCGTTCGTAGCCTACCAGAGTGTTCCCTGAGTTTGGTGTCATCTCCAACTGGAGAACAAAGGCCGAGCGGAGCTTTCCCGGCGTGAACCGCGGAGCTGGTTTCGCTCACTCCGCTTGTCAAAGTGATAAAACCGCCTGAAGATTGTACAGATGTTGGAAACACGATCCCACTTGCTTTGCAGCGCAAAAACATGATGACTGTTGGGCTTTTTATGTCTACTAGGAGAACGTGTAATATCACCAAATTTGCAAACTTTATTGGTGTTGGACACTGTTTCTATTACAGGTGGGTGAGGTTAATCAAGACACATTGATCCATCTTTTAAAATATGACAGCTTTTGCTCCTAGCAAACTTCAGGGTCAGACTGATTAGTAATTCTGGTTTTGTATTAGGTGAGAAGCTGGCAAATAAAAAGAAGAGTTTTATTTTTTTCGAAATAACTGCACATGTTTCTGGCCAGGAAGCATCTTAGAATGAAAATTGATATTGTTCACCCAGGAATGGGTTACATAGCTCCTTTTTAAAATTAGATAAGATAACATTCATCTAGCTGAATGCTTAGATCATGCATTTTCTCACACGACGTAGTTTATCCTCTGTGTAAGGAATAATGTGCAAGAAGTAACACGATCCAGAATGATGTAGCAGGGCATAATACAAGCCAGTTTAAATAGGAACATGGAAACGTTTAAGTGTTTTAGCAATAAATCAATGTAATAGCATTCAAATAGAGTTGAATTCAAATGATGGCTTCGGTATTGATGAAACCTCACAATTTCATGCCGCTTCTTATTTGGAGACCTCTGAGGTTGCGGGCATTGCCTGGTTTCTCAGAACAGCCAGCGGAGAGAAACAGCTCTGCAGAAATGGAGACGCAGAAAAGTCCTCTTTTTAGCAGTATTGAAAATGTTGAAGAACCTTTTCCACATTTTGCCCATCTGTTGCAAAGATCTGCCCGAGATACGACCTTCATCTGCATGGAGTTAGCCGAGGAACAGCGGAAAACCGCTCTGGGTTAGCAGTGACACAGATAACTAGGAATTTGGATGTGGCTATGCCTTTATTGCTATTATAAAACCCAGCAGAAAGAAAAGAAACTGTATTTTTTCAGTATTTTGCCATCTAATATGTTACAGAAGCCAAATAAAGCTGTACGCTGTGCCCCTGGCTGTGTCAGGAGCTGGGAGCAACGCTGTGCTCGAGATCAGACCTGCGGATGGGAAGCCGAAGGAAAAGCAAGGCAAATATTCATGAAAGTGCCTGCGTTTTGCGTGACCTCTTTTCCACCTCAGCTTTGATCCAGGCTGCTGATCCGAAAGAATAGATTCTGATTTCCATTTGATAAGGCTTACAATCGTTGGCAAAGGAAGGCTCAAAAATAATCCTTTTCTGAGCAGATAAATCATCTAAAGCGCTCGAACACGCAGGCAAAGGAACTGGGAAATCTGCTCGCTGAACTCCCACGGCCGCTGGTTTTTGGGAGTCCCTGCTGCGAAGCTGATCCCCTGGGAATGGCTGGGGGTGACCTGGGCCGTGGCGTGCGGGTCAGTCCCGGCCATGCAGACCTGTAAATCCCCAGCCCTGCAAAGCGCTGGCTCCTCGCAGCGTGCCGGTGCCTATCAGAAAGTGTTAAGCACCTGTTTAAAATGAAGATCCTGAAGGCTCGGTGAGTCAAGGCTTTGCTAATGTGCATGAAGGTAAATGCACACTGAGCGCTTTGTTGGTCCGTAGCCAGGGGGCTGGTGCTGTAGGATCCCAGCCCCTGTTAAAATGCGGATTTTAGTCGCAGCCGGTAACAAAAGTTGTCACGGAGCTGCTGCTGGATGCGGAGCTTTTCTGCTGCAGGGCTCTTCAGGCAACCGTTGGCAAACAGCTGTTCTATATTGGCTGTGATACAACCCTTCCTTCACATAAGGACAGAAGCGAGAAGGCAATCACGATTATTTACTAATGAATCCGGTAGAAATAGATGTGTGAATAGATGGTGATTTAAAATTCTTGCTGGTTCACGGAGTCAATGTGAGTCCAGTGCCTTGTGCACCGTCAAGGGGCTTTTGTTGGCTCCAGCCTGAGGGACCTGCAGGAGAACCAGGTCTGAAAACACGAGCTCTGTTGTTGGGAAAAACAAGCATTTACAATTCTAAGCAAGGAAATGAAATAATGAAAGCAACAGTACTTCAGGCTTTAATTAGCACTGGAAAGATGGCAAAACGATGAAAACCGATGCACGTATCACTTACCTGAGCCCCTGATACAGGCTGTTCAAGGGACTGGGCCAGGTCTGGGGTCACACTCTTATAATTTCTCTCTTTGCAGTTATGCACACGTATAATGTCACAATAAATCTGGAAAGCCACTTGTGTGCAACTTGGAGAGGGGATAAGTTATATAAACCAAGAAAGAACGTTGCTGCTGATAATCACTTGTGTTTTCATTGTCAACCAACGCAGCAGCAATAATAACAGAAATAGAATGCTTTCCCGGCTCCCATAGCTCAGAGGTCAGTGCCCCCCAGTAAGGAACCCATGGTAGGGACATATAGAGGCACCAAGCAGCAAATTCCCCCAAGATTTTGAAAATCAGAAGCTGTAACTGAGAGCAGAAGGTGAGGTTACGTCCCCGGATTTGTTTAAATCTCCAAGAGCATTTGGCCGACGGACCCCTCGATATTGCTAACAGCTGCTCAGCGCTGCAAAATGTACCTTTTTCTTTGGACAGAGTTAAATTCCAGGAGTTTTCAAAAGTGCTACGACGATAACAATAAGTATTATTAATAATAAATAATCATAGTTAGCACATCTTGACTTTTAATCATGGTCGCTATTCATGAACTAAAGTAGGGATGGGTAATTCTCAGTTGACCTTCAAACAGAAAGATAAGATGCACAGCTAAAAAACCATTGCAAATAGGACTCAGGATAATTTCACATAATCCTGACAATACAGTGCCAGCATTCCAAGGCAGATGATGACATTCAGTTCATGAGCTGTTGCTAAGCTTCTGAAAAACATTTATTCTCTGGCCACGAGCTCCTTGGGGTCTTTGTCGCTGGCAGAGACATTTATGTCAGAAAATTTTGTTCTTTTTAAAATTCCCTGTGATAAAAGGCGCTCGTTAGATGTCCAGTGTGAGCTCTAAATTAACACTAAACTGGGTCTGTGCTGGAGGAGTCGCTGACTCCTCTGTGCTACCCATTTCATTTTCAGCAGCACCCGTCCTCCCGTCACGGATTATCTCTGCCGTTTGGGGCACAAAGTTCAGAGTCGAATTAATTTCCCGACAGGACATGCTATTGGCTCCAACCGTTTCCCTCCCGCTTCCTCAGCATCAATGTCAGGTCTGCTTAAACGCGGCAAGCGAACGTGGACCCTAACAAGGCACAAATTGGCGATTGCCATCGCTGCTGGCCGGCTCCTCCTGCAAATGTCACTTGCTGAAGGGTGTCGGTAAAACGCAGGCTCTGCAGCAGGCCCGACTCAAAAGTCATTTCTTCTAGACGTGATTCTTTACTTATTCCTTCATTTTCAAGAATTATTTTCTTTAACAGCATGCTGGACAGATACACTTGAGCCTGCATGCTTCATTTAATGGCCCTGAGTGCCATTTAGAAAGAGGAGCTTTAATTCACTAGATTTTTGCAGAATTAAACCGTGCTTACGTTATTTTGCTCTACCTTGCAATTATTTTTTTTTTGCTTTTCTTTCAAGGACAGGCTAACAGCAGTCACTCTACCGAATTACAAAAATCACACTAATTATTCCTAAACCTGAAACTGGAAGCGGTTGGCTGGATGCCATTTGCACTGGAGGCTTAAACCTTAGCCTGCAAAAACAAAGAAGGTGGGAAAAGCACTGAGAAATCAGATTAGCCTGGGCTGTGATACCGTGTGGTTGTGTCTTCCAGGAAACTCTGATCTTTTCTTCTTGATCAGGGCCGGAATGATCCATGAACCATTTTTTTGCGTTTTTTCTCCCAGCTCTTCACTTCTGCCCCCTCTCTGGTGTGAGCCAAGGAGTCCAATATCCTGACTGACCACTGGGCTTGTGGGATGGTTCGAGGTCTGGATCTTGGAAGAGCTTTAGGATGTGCTCACGCTGTAGGTCTTGGCTCAGATTTATCCTGCCAGCTTTAGCATCGCGCTCCCTGTCTCTGTCAGATCCCATTTGCTCTTGGCTCCCAGTGCAGCCGGCGGTGCGAGGCTCTTTGCGATGGTGACTCACAGCAGGAGCCTGAGTCTTCGCTTTTATTCTTTGAATTATATTGTGGAGGTGCCTGTTTGTCCCCACGGACTGCAGAGGAGGCTCACATAAATTATGGCTGTAATAATTTTTGGAAGCGCAGGGATGGCCCCTGTGGAGTCCAGACATGGCCGTAATGAGCCGCTTCAGCCAGCAGCCGGGTGTGAGGGTCGGCATGGGGAAGGGGTGGAAAAATAGAGCAGTCCTGGCTTTTCATTTATTTCTACCTTTTTAGCAGAGGTTCGTGTTTCTTGTTGCTGAAGGAAGGTGCCCACAGCTCGCCCAGCCCTTGCTGGCGGCTTGGTTGGGGTGACCGGGCGCTCAGTGCGATGTGAAGGGCAGGGAGGGGTGACGTGACCTCCATCAGGCTGTGCCTGCGCTGAAACTGTGGAAATACCTACATGATCTGAATTTGCAGGTGATGCCCAAGAAGTTTCTATTCTTTCTTCTTCCGCCTCTCTTCTCTATCAATAATCATAGAATCATTTTGGTTGGAAGGGTCGTAGAGTCCAACCACAACCTAACCTAAGTCTAGCACTAAACCATGTCACTAAGAAGCTCGTCTAAACGCCTTTTAAACCCCTCCAGGGATGGTGACTCCAGCACTGCCCTGGGCAGCCTGTTCCAATGCCCCACAGCCCTTTGGGGAAGAAATTGTTCCTAAATCCAACCTCAACCTCCCCTGGTGCAACTTGAGGCCATTTCCTCTGCTCCTGGCGCTTGTTCCTGGGGAGCAGAGCCCGACCCCCCTGGCTCCAAGCTCCTTTCAGGCAGTTCAGAGATCAGAAGGTCTCCCCTCAGCTCCTGTTCTCCAGCTGAACCCCCCAGCTCCCTCAGCCGCTCCCATCACACTTGTGCTCCAGCCCCTTCCCCAGCTCCATTGCCTCCTCTGCACTCTCCAGTATTTCAATGTCCTTGTTATGATGAGGAGCCCAAGCCCGCTGAGCAAGTGTGTCTGTCTCCGGAGTTTCTCTCCAGCTCTGCCTAGTGCAGTCCCATTTTTTATTTTTCCTAAGAGCCAGGTCAGAGGAGGAAAATGGTAAAGGGCCAGAGCATCAGCGGTGCCTGCCCAGGGATATGCGCTCACCCAGAAACCGCGCTGATTTATCTCGTTCCCCTCATTTCCTGCATCCGAGAGAAGGGTGAAAATCCACCAAGGGGTTCAGCTTCCTGCGAAGGAGAGTGCCTGGTCATTACTTGTACAGAAGCTGAGTGTGTTCAATTTTAAGCTAATCATAAATCTGTTCAGGAGATCAAAGAAGCCGCAACGTGTTTCTAAAGCAGATCATTTTCTACTCAACGTGGATAGAAACAGAAAAACATAGCAATAAAAGAAATATTTAGCCTTCTCTTCTGGGCGGTCTTAGCATCACGTCAAAGCCATGCATTTAACCTTTTACATGATTTAAAGCTAACATTCTCTTATTAGATGCTGATAATTAGTCATCAAATGCAGAACAGAACATGTAGCAAAATGAACCCACAATTATTTCACTCCGGTGGATTGATCTTTCCTTTCACCAGCTAATCACCCAAATATTTTTGTAACGTGGCCAACATATTAACAGTTCCTCAGCGTTCTCTGACAGCATTGCATCATTGTAAAAACCTTTCTGTACTGAAGCAAAACAATTGGCATTTTGCATCTCCCTTTTCTCTGCTGGGCGCTGTGAGCAGCATCTGCATCTGAACCCCCCGAATCTGCCGCCATCCCAGCTTACAAATGCAGAAATAATTGAGGAGATGGCAAAACAGAGTAAACTCATCCCAGATGTAGTCAGTCTTCATTTGCAATGTAAATATTGGCTCTGTGATACGTGTTTACAGCTGCGATAAGGGGAAGAGAAGCAGTTGGAAGTCAGTAAATGAAACGGGGAGATGCAAGTGCCACCCGAGCACTCTGCAAATGCCCGTTACCCAGACTTTTCAAGGAAAAGGAAAATACAACTGTTCTGTGGGTTTTGCGTTGGTTTGATTTCTGATTACCGAAGGAACGTGTCAAATGAGGTGCTGGTGATAACCATACCCTGGGTAGATAAATACTTTTGGTGTCTAGTGACGTGTTCCCATTGCAGAGGGACAGTGGCCGGAGTGTGTCCCTTGCTGTGCCACTTGCACCAGCAAGCGCACAAGTGACCAAGCAACCGGCATCTCCGGGCTGGGCTTGGGCACTGCGCGATCAGGAATGACTTTGACCTTATTACTGTAATACTATTGTAACCTCGGGGCAGCTCCCCCCCCTTCACATCTGTTTTATCCGGAGCGTTTTCCGAACGAGAGCTGCAAATCCACTGACTTCTGAAATCCCTTTGTAGTTCATACGCAACTAATAATGATAATAAAGCCACGCAATTGTTTTGGGGTAGGACACCAGGGAGCAGCCGAGGCAGCGGAGGAATGAAGTGAAAAAGGCTGGAAAGGGACACGGTGCTCTCCCCTTGCTGGTACAGGTTGCTGGTCCTAGTTTTCTGTTTTCCACCCATTTCCAGGTGATGCAGCTGCAAAGCCCCGAGCCGATATCCCAGTGAGCTGCAACCCTGGGAACTAAAGCACCTCACAAAACACGGAGAAAAATCCTTCACCACGCAGGCACGTGCAAACTGACACCTCCGGGATGCTTCTCCATTGTTAGCTTTTGTGGTTTGACTTAAATTCATTTCGGTTTGATAAAACGCTGGTTTTCGCAGAGCCCCGAAGAAGCAGAAAGTCTACTGGATCTGTTCACTCCGAGGCGTCCTCGTGCCATAATGCCGATGTGCTCCGGCAGCGGAGCAGCGCGGTATTGATCCGTGCAGCCTCGGAGGGGATGCTGAGCAGAAGTGCATTCCTGGAACTGGCCTTTTTTAAAAGGAAAACCAATTTAAACGCAAAATCCTGCCGCGTGTGAGGAAGGAGAATCTCAAGGGCTTGCAGCCAGGCCTCGCTGGTGGGGGCATCTCTTTAGGTGATTTTCCCTCATTGTCCTGCTTGTCACCTAAAGCACGTAGAGGTGAAAGGGAGTGAAAGCACCCATCATTTCATAAGAGTGAGTACCAGAATTGTCACACAGGAGACAGAAATTGTGATACTAAAGCTCAGAGCTTCGATGGGTGCAGATATGGAGGGACAAGGTGCCCACACTCACCTCAGATCATTGCTCGCCAGCAAATCTGGGGCAGAACCAGGATTTAAAAGGCAATTTGCTCCTCGTTGCGGTGGAATTAAAGCTGTGTTGTGAGTGCTGTGCGGTAATGCGCCAGGTCCGCTTGGAACGTGACAGTGAATACAATGAAATATGAGTTTTATTGATCTCGTCTGCGCCGCATTGTTATTCACAGAGTGAAATTCACCCTTAGGCACAGGACAAACATGGGAGTTGGGCAAAACATTTCAGCTGGAAGAAAAAAAATGCAGGTTTGGATCATCAGAAAGTGCTTGCGAATTCATGTTGCAAAGACTTTCAGCTTGTAACACAAAAAGAAAAAAGTCAGGACAATTACTATCAATGTTTATTAAATGGAACATCTACGGTTTTAAGATCTGAAATAGCTTTTGAAAAAAATATCAGTAAGATTTACTTTAAAAATAATACTAATCCCTGAAAAAATGAACCAGTATTTTGCTTAGGTTGAAAACCAACAAAATACAAGACTCAGAGAAAAAAAAAAAAGGGAGTATGTTCAGTTTTAAAAGAAAACATAATATTTTTCAAGTTGATTCCAAGTATTTTCCCCACTCTCTCGGTTTAGCCCGTGACAAATCAGTTACCCCAGGCCTGCTGAGCTGGAACACAGGGTTGGTACCACTTGGTTCCAGCATAAACCTGGCTTATGCTCTAGTGCCCTTTTTCACTAAGCGCTGACCTCGGTTTAATCTTTCTGTCGCTCGGCTTGGTTTTTACTTGGTTTTCTAAGCTTTTCTTAAGTGTTACGAAACAAGAAATGAATCTCAGGGTATCGGGATCCTGTTACACAAACTGGTATTTTGAGTACATCGAGACTACACAGAAATATGTGAGCAGAATAGAAGAAACAGGGTTTTGGAGAATTATCATGAATTGGCAATAGCGTTACATTGGTGTATGCCAGAGCAGACTCAGGTTTTTAAAAAGCTTCTGTAATAATTTAATATGCATTATTAAATAATATAGATCTCAGTGCAGTTGCTGGTACTCCTGCCTGTAACAGCACCGTCTTGTACCTTTTATTTTTAATAGCTGACAGTGTTCCGCGCTGTTCATTAATCTTGCATTGAGGCGTTGTTCTGCAGTGGGCAGGTGCGGGTGCCAGTGCTGCTGTCTCACCAGCAAATCATTGCAAAGAGCCAAG
This sequence comes from Pampusana beccarii, assembly GCA_013399365.1. Classification (NCBI taxonomy): domain Eukaryota; kingdom Metazoa; phylum Chordata; class Aves; order Columbiformes; family Columbidae; genus Pampusana; species Pampusana beccarii. The sequence continues at coordinate 953,779 of VWYH01004025.1, read as the reverse complement.
GGGAAGGAAAATCTCTTTGAGCACCAGTCCCTGGCATCGGGAGAGCCCTGGGGGGACAGCGGGGGTGTCTGTGGGGCTGCACGTGTGGGCACCAGCATCTTGTGTTGGGGTCCCGCTTGGTGGGTGACGATAGGCTCGTAGACTCGTTTTGGAAGAGACCATTAGGATTATTGAGTCCAATCATTCCGCCACCCCTGGCACTGCCCCATGTCCTGAGAACCTCATCTCCGTCTGTCCAACCCCTCCAGGGATGGTGACTCCCCCACTGCCCTGGGCAGCCTGTTCCAATGCCCCACAGCCCTTTGGGGAAGAAATTGTTCCCAGATCCAACCTCAACCTCCCCTGGTGCAACTTGAGGCCGTTTCCT
>VWYH01004025.1:863587-953264 GCA_013399365.1 Pampusana beccarii | reverse complement strand
CCCTTTCCCAGCTGCACTGCTACTCCCTCAAAGTTGTTTATGCTTGGCTTGCAAGGTCAGGCTGACCTTGCAAGTCTGCACATAACAGAATTTCCCACTGGCCTGTATGCCTTACTTATGTCAAGCAAGGCCTACAGTCTCGTTAGAAGAGGCTTTGCTCCTGCAATGGATCAGTGGACCCAGCCGATTCATGGCCTTGCTTTTGCAGCCATTCCCCAACGCTTCCCCAGCTCTGTTGCAGCAATGGGGCTGCTGCTGTCACCATCATCCCCCAAGAGGACCAGCAGGGTCCCCCCCAAGCATCCCTGTGGGGTGGGCAGCACCGGGCTGGTCTGAGCTGAGCTCAACCCTCTGCTCCATGGTGAGATGACCCTCAGCTTTCATAACTTCACCTGCCGGCTTTGGTGTGCTGCGGAATGGGGTGTTTGCACTGGCAGGGGACAACGGAAACAAGGAAAGAAAGGAAAGAAGGAAATCTGAAGGAAAGAAAGCAGAGAAGTGTGGAGATAAACCAAGACAGCTAGGGATTTATTCTGTGAAATCTATCACATTGGTCTGGGATCTCCTGAATAGGAGTCTAATCAGCTCTTAGAGACTATTTTTCCAGCACCTCCTCTATCATCTACTTTGTTCATTTTTTCCCATCAACCATATATGGCCTCCATGTCAAAACATCGTTTTACCATTATTGTCTATTTCCAGGATGTCTTTTATTATCCTGATCTCATTTTGCAGCCCAGAAGCTGGCAGGGGGCTGGCTGGGATCCCTCTGATTTATGGGAGGCTGCAGTAGAAGGGAGCAGCATTCCTGCTCCGCTGGCCCCTCTTGTGCAAACCGAGGGAAAATCCTCGGCAGTGGGCTCCTGTGTGCAGACCACTCTGGTAAATGCTTTTAAAAAGCGATAATTGAAAAAAACCAACCACACAAACCTGAATCACACATAAAGAAAATACGATTAAATTAAATTTACTTGCGGAAATAATGACAAAAGTACGTGGTTTTCAGCAAAAGAAGATAAAATTTCGGGATGAAGCGCACTGCACAACTTTCAAATGTGTCTCTCCCCGCACCGAACCGTCTATTTCTGGTTCTCTTGGTGAGGAGCCCGTTGCTTTTATTGCAGTGATGGGCCGCGATGGTTCTGCTCCCTCTGCAGAGCTGGCGGATGCGCCAGCCCAGCCTTCCGCAGATTCAGTAAATCTCTTGTAGTTCAGGCCATTAAAATGTTAATAACATCTACAGCCAAGCAGAAGGGGAGGGGAATGTTTGAAGGGTACCCTGACTTAGAAATCTTTTCAAAACATCAGTGAAAAGCCTGGTTAATGTGCCTCTGCTTTCCTATACATATGATTATTTAGGTTGTAATCTATCAAAGAGATGCAATTCTAGGTTCTGGCCAGCTAATTCTCTGCCCTGGAATTTACACATCATAATAAAAAACATTTAAGCCTTTGGGGAAATGAGTTTAGCTCCTTCAATTGCTGAATAATTAAGGGTGACCCTTGTCAAAGGCACGGTGTGCACTATATATCATTGGATTACCTGTCTGCTTGGCAGCATTTTGCAGGCATTTCAGAGCTCTTATTATATGTTGTTTTTCATTTAGATGCAATTTCTTTTGTAATGAGGCAGAACTTATTTTCCAACCCCTACAGGTGGCTTTGTCAGCTCTCCAAATTGCGCGTGAAGAGGCCCGTTCCCAATTGATCTCTCAATTAGGGCTTTGTTGATATTGGATAAATGATGGTTCACCTGGTTCGGACACAGCCTTGTCTGGTTGTGGGCCAAGGCTTCCATGGGAAAGACCACACATTAAAAAGAAGAGAGTCCATTTCTTTGTGTTGCTTTTTCCCCTGGATTGAACTGATCTGTTGCTGAAGCCGTGAATCCGCGCACACAAAAGCAAAGATTTGGGTGTGAATCTAGAGCAAATTACATTGCAGAGTTAGCACAGCTGTAATCAGATCTTCTTATGCAGCTTATCAGAGAGGTGAGATTTGAGGATGCAGATAAAGGGTTCCCAGATAAGCACAGGGGGTTGTTAAATACTGATTTAATCTGATCCATGGGGGCTGCCTGTCTTACCCCTGAGCACACCTTTGTTTCACCTGTTGAAGTAACGGTGCCGTAAAATGCCATCGGTGTCTGACTTGAGGTATCACCGTTGGTGGATGTTTAGCTGGAGGTCACGTCATTTACCCCGTATCACAGCATTTTGTTGGGATGTGCCTGAGCTTCACAGCACTCGTGGCAAGGGACGTGTCCCCATGGCCGGGTGCTCCCAACCAGCCCCATCCATCACCAGTTGCCTCCAGCCCAGGTGGTCGTTTTAGGAGACAAGGCTGAGCTGACCCACTCCCAACAGATTGCAGCGGCCGGGTTTCTAATATTTGCATTTGTAATTTTGGTTACAGAATACGTTTTGAGGCAAGAACCTCCTCTGGAGAAAGGCAGAAGGCGGCATTGATCTTCGGAGACCTCGTACCTGCTGATGGCCAGAGAAACATCCCACCAAAGCTGTTTGGGACGGCGACCTGCTCGGCATCGCTTTGGAGGGTCACGCAGAGCACAGCGAGGAAGGTAGGAACAGGAGACCTGTTGCTTTAGTTTTCACAAGAAACACTCCATTTCTTTGTGGGAAAAACCACTTGCTGGAGCTGTGTATTCATTTATAGCACATATAGCCCGTGGATGGGATGGAGCTCCCAGTTACGGCAGATCCGACTGCTGGGATGCACTCGGCTGCTCTCCTGAGACCTCACGGCTCCTGGTTCTGACTTCAACCCTGGAAAAATGATGTGCAAATTGTCCCTAGAGCTCCCATGAGGGGTGTCCTGGGGGGCTGGCTTCACCTTTAAGTATAGGGGAAGGAAAAACAGCGTTTGCAGTACAAACGAACCACACGCACAGAAGCAGGATCTGTTTTAAGCAGGTAATTAACTCAGGCTTATTGACCACAGCCCAAAGGCCTAATGGAAGAAGTCTGGAAACTACTCAAAAAATTATTTCCTGAAAATCAAAAGCTAGCTCTTGCTGAGATGAAAGAGAGGTTAATTAACAAAGATGGTCAGAAATTTTAATAGCAATTTAATTTTTTTGAAATATGTATGTGTTACTATAGCCTGGCATTACAGAGGAAATTGCAACAGTCCTGGCATAGACCTGCTATCTAATTTTACTCTTATCATGTGTACAGTTGGGTTTTATGTGCAACAATTCATTTGATGGCAGGCTCCAAGTATTAGATTTACAGTAAAAAAATCAATTTGAGGTTATAAGCCCAGTCGGAATTTATGTCACTTTGTCACCGCACACGTGAGACTGAATTCCTGCTTCAAAAACTTCTCGTATCCCATGCGGGGGCCATGGGGGTGTCCTTGAGACGAGATGGAGCTGCCCCTATCTCTGATCATTCTCGTCGTAAACATTTTTTCAGTTGTATCAGAATTTCCCTAATTTTCTTCATTTCTCACTCTATTCCTCTGTATTAAAAATCTCAGTTTTGATTTCTCCGCTTTAAATCAAGGCAGCACTTACTGTTCTGGGGTTTCTCACTAGTGCTTTGCACAGCAGTTGTTTCAAAGGACAATTCCTTGTGTGTCACTGCAACCGTGCCCCAATCTGTGAGTTTTCGGAGGTGTGCTGTTTAATATCAGAATGTGTGAATTAGCGTGTTACATGATAACTCCAATGGAATGGCATATCCATTAATAATATTATGAGTTTTCCTAGGGAGCTATAACCCCTTTGGTATACATGAATTCAGTAATAACTGTAATTATTATGAAGTTAATATAAAACATGATGTCTCACTTTGCCAATTCGAGGGCAATAAGTGTGAAAAACAGCTTTTCTCCTGATTGCACATTACTCGCTCTTCCGTCGGCTACGAAGCAGCTCCTGGGTTCAGAGGGACGACGCAGCAGGATGAGCAGGTCGGGGAGCGCCCAGTTGCGTTTCCCAGCACTGGGCAATGTGAGACCCACCCCGTGCCCCCCCAGCCCTTCCCAGCTGCACATGGGGACCCCCACAACCCCCCCAAGCTGCTCTGCTGGCTGTTTCTGCAGCCCAGGTGCAGTTTGGGCCCCCCCAGGCGCAGCATCCATAGCATCCCACCCAGCAGGTGGGTTTGCTTTGGGCATTTGGGTTCTCTCAGCAGCCACCAGAACTGTGTCCATCTTCCTTTTATAGAACCACAGAATCATTATGGTTGGAAGAGACCCTCAAGATCATGGAGTCCAACCATTCCCCACCCCTGGCACTGCCCCATGTCCTGAGAACCTCATCTCCATCTGTCCAACCACCCAGGGATGGTGACTCCAGCACTGCCCTGGGCAGCCTGTTCCAATGCCCCACAGCCCTTTGGGGAAGAAATTGTTCCTAAATCCAACCTCAACCTCCCCTGGTGCAACTCGAGGCCGTTGCCTCTCAACGTATCACTTGGTACCTTCTTTAAACACTTCTGGAGGGAGGATCCAGCCGTGCCTGCGAACACTCATTGCAGCTTTGCCTTCTCTCTGTTTATCGCCCCTTTAAATTATCTCCACGGAGTCCATTTACTTTTGAATGCGGCAGATGAAAAAGAATTTTCTGTCAAGATGTTCTTATGATTCTCTGCCAATGACATCATTGCCGTGATGCAGAATCAGAGCCCAGCAGCACCCAGGGATCCTTCGGTGGGATCTCTCTGCCTTTCGGATGATGCACACAGGCCCTTTCATCCTCGCCTTCAGATGTGGCACCGCAACGTGCTGCTTGGATCTTTCCCAGCAGAGTGAGCTGGGGTAAACTTGAACATCAAGGCTCTTTTCATTATCACCTGCTCCCGCTCGTACCGGAGGAAAAAAAGAGAGACTTTCTTATTCAAATGAACTGCTGGTTCCATTCAATCTGCCCAAACGCGGAGGGATGCGCAGTTCACGGCGGGCACCGGCCAGCACCTCTGCGCTTCGTGCTGCATCTCTGCGGGTCACGCAGACAATGTTCTGCACCTCTTTTAGTTCAAAATGCTGAGCGCAAACATTTAATTCATCAAATCTTTTAAATGCAAAGCTAAAAATAGCAGCTTAGAATCCTCAATCGCATATAATTAGTCCTGCAGTTATTTTCCGACAGATGTTCCGTCCCTGTTGCTGGTTGAATAGGAGAGGGTTGAATAGCATCTCTGTCTGCAGGAGCGGCCAGGGAGGGGGAAAACCTGCGGGATCGCAACGTTCCCACGGGAACGCTTTATGGAGGCACCTTTGCTCCAGCCTGCACAGATACGGCTCCTTTCCCATGGACGAGGGCGAATTCCCCAGGGAGTTTTCACTTGGAACTTTTAGGGGCATAAGAGGTTAGTCTAAGGAAATCCATTTCTCCTGCCCGGAGGCACTAAGGGAATTAAGATAGCCACAAGATGATGGATCAGCAGAATTTTCCCTAGGAGATCAGATTAATGGGGATTATAGAAAAGTTGCAGTGTATTTATCAAAAGGAAAAAAAAATAAATTAAATTCCCCCTCCCACCATCAGAACTGATTGTAAGTTAGGTAAATCTATTTTCCTTTACAAGAATAATAACCATACATCAGATTTCCAGAGTCTACATCCCCGAGGGCTTCGAAAATGTATGGTATTAATCTCAGCTACAGGAACAGCACAGATGCACGGATCTTCTGTGTTAATTGTTGTGCATCTTATTTGCCCTCTGTATCTGGACTAATCAGGCACATAAGTTCATTAGATAAGATAAAAAGCTGAGAGGTGATCCAGGTTTGGATCATCTGGAGGAGAACACCCCGACACGAGCCTGGGGAGCGGTGAGGGGATTTTAAGGAGCCCCAAACCCCCTCGATACTGGAAGTCGCTGCTTGTTTGCTGCAGCTTGGGCAGGGAGGACAGAGGATCCGCACAAAACCGTCCTCATTTTCTCTTCTCCACTTCTATTGTGGATTTTCCTGAATGAATTAGAGGCTGCCAGCACACACTGTCACAGCAGAGTGGCAGAACAAAAACCTCTCCCGAACCTGGCCGTGTAATTTGCCCGCAAAAATAACGACGCAGTTAGAGAGCTGTGACATTTCCTTTGCTTCCAAACACGCTGCCAAGGTTTTCAGGCTTTTGTTTCATCTTCTCCTTTCCTAGGTGTTAAATTATTCCTAGTTTTCGCATTGTAAATTGACATTAGGATGGCGACTGCAGTGGATTAAAGTATCTGTGTGTGTTTAAAAACTTCCAGAGGCCTCGTCTCCCCCTTGGCAGCAGCGATGGTCGGTGCTGTAATAACAAGGGCTGCAGCTGAGGAAGAGGAGGAATAGGAACCTGGGGCTCCCCGGCACGGCTGCGGGTTTAGCTCTTTGTGATTATCTGTGCACGTATCTGTTGCATCTCTTGCTCCATACATCCATCTGATTTGATTTGAAGTTGTGCCGCCTTCAGCCCAGGACCCAGGGAGGTTTGCAGTTCAGTTGCAGAGCTCTGAGAATATAATAAATCTGTTTTCTAAACCCCTGCGGTTTGTTCCTAATTCCAGTGCAATAATGCTACGTTGAGGTGTGTTTATTATGTTTTATCTTTTCTGTGCAGCTCTATTCTAATGAAGAGTTGGATTTCAGTAAAAGCAGACAGACATTTTATGCGAAAGCCCTGCCACCAAGGTCTGAAATGTTTAAAGCTGATTGCTTAGTAATGGTTCTGGCAAAAATGATAGAGGGCTGAATGTACAAAACACCAGCATGAGCCTGACTTGATTCCGCTGCCCATGAATGTTTTAACCTCATTTATCCTCTAGGTACTTACAGAACCATTTTACATTTGTGCACTTAAAGGATTAAATAAAATAAATGGAGATGATTATTACTGCCCAGCAAAGCTAATGTTCAAAGACACGATGTTTCGTTGCAACTGGAATTGTATTTGTGCTGTTTCCACACTCCGCAAGCTTTCCAAAAAGGGGATGATAAATCACACAATCTCTAGCGCTCTACTACTAATGAGAAACCTCTTAGCAAGGTGCTCTTTACGGTCCCCTCTTTAGCAATAGCTGGTACGCTGCTTTTCTTCTTCAGTGTCAAAATGAGATGTGAACGGCGTGGCACATACTAGCACTGATGTACAGGCTGCAAACGGCTCTGGGATCCTTCCGACGTTTGATGTATGTAATGTGTAGGGACTCTGTCTGTTATACATATTGCTCGCTTCAGCGATGGGTGGAAAAAATGCAGTTTTGCATGAATAGTTACAAAGCAGTGATTTCTGATGGTGAAACAATCCACTTTAGAGCCTGAGTCTCTAAAGTTTCAACTTGCCTCGGTTCTGAAGGTTTGAAACCTGGCAGATGGTTCGCTCTCTATTTTCCTGCTTCCTCAATCCATGTCCCTCCACTTATTGCTCCAGAAGGGAAGAATTAATTGAATTAATTTCATTGCTGGGTTGCAAAGCCAGCAGGTAAAACCCTGCGGTTTTGCAGAGGAGCTCCGCATGGGCTGGGCAGTCAGCATCGCTTCTCTCTTGGAAGCAATTAGCACTCGCTTAATGAACTCTGGGTGCAAAGGCAGCACCTACAGCCCTTTAACACTGGTTCAGACGGTGGGTACGGGGGTGTGGATGCTGCCCACGGGAGCCTCTGCTGCTCGAAGCAGATAAATAAACCTACTCAAAGCAGATAAATAAACCTACTTGAGGCAGACAAACAACCCTGGGTGCTTCCCGGGGGTGGGATACCGGCTTTGCTGCTGTGCCGGTGTAACTCCGAGCTCTCCGAAATGGCACCGAGAAGAGAGACGCGCTTGTCAAACCCCTTCCCGTGCTGCTTTTCCATCTGCTCTCTCGGATGCTTAAGATGTGCGGCGCGAGCCCTCTCTTGGGTGCAGCTAATGCGTCTCCATCCCTTTGCTGTATTAATGGCATTATTTTCCTCCGGCTGTGAAGTACTCGGGGCTTATATTGTGACAAGATTCAAGCACTCGGTTGTCAGTCTGAGGTGCCGGCCGTCTGTTTGCCAAAAGCGTCTTTGTAATCGCCTGGGTGGGGGGGAAGAGGAAAGATAAATAGAACTTTCTTAAAGGCGAGAAAGCACATCAGCACCTGCAGATCCTCTGCCCTGCAAAACGCCTGCCTTGGGAGCACCCAATTCGTTTTACCCAGCTGGCAGAGGAGGGATCAGCACTGAGGAAATGTTCTCATCTCAGCACGTGCCTTCCTCACCTCTCTGGGCATCTCAGGGTGAAAATTCCCATCTGTAACTGCTTGGACTTATTAGAAACAAAAAATCACGTTAGAATGATGGGTAATTTACAGAAGTGCCTTTTGCTTTATGTTTTTTAAAAATAGATATTTTAATACTCATCTGTTTTTCTTAGCTGCCTTTCTGAGCCTTGTGAAGGGTGAAGCTGCTTTGGCAGGTGGGTTGGATTAGATGAACTCCAGAGGTCCCTTCCAACCCCAACCATTCTGTGATTCTGTGTAAAGAAAAGTCGGTTTTCCTCTGCGAAATAATCCTGTACGTTTAGCCAGGGGCACTATCTCTATGGCAGCAGTCAACATATATGAACATATATTTTTCTTTATTCTCTGGGGCATCCAAGTATCAGCCATTGCTGGAGGCAGGGTGGTAAATAAGCAGGAGAAAAGCCAAGTGCTCAGCCTGTTCCTTTTCCAGCCCATGGATGTCACTGAAGAGGACAGCAAATGTTGTATTTTCAAAACTAGAAAACGGTTGATAGTTTGGTTGCACTTATTAAGTGAATTGTTTGGAGCTGTGCTTTGTAAATAATGCAAAACAGTATCAGAAAGTGAGAAACTGTGTGTGCTGTAGACAGTTGTCACAGTAACTGCTCAGTTTTGTCTGTGTTTGGATATTTTGTTACGTGTAAAGGCAAAAAATAATGGAAAAAAAGGGAATTGCAGATTCATCTGGAGTTTGGCAGCAGAGTCTGTTAAAGACACATTGTCTGGGGTTCCCAGCACCATCCGGCTCCGGGGCTGCTGAGCAGAGAAAACATCTCTTTCCTGTGTATTTTACATTGCCAATAAAATCCTGTAGTCCTTAAATCAGTTCTAACACCAGAAAAGTAATTTTAAATGAAAACCTCAATCCTGCCAATCTTAATTTACGTGCATATCCTACGGTGCCATTGCCACGACTAGAAACCCGTTACCTGATGGGGGAACGTTTGGAGAAGCAATCATGTCTAATATCCAGACTTTTAACAATGAGAAAACAGGTAAAGGTTTGTGTATTTAGGATTTTCGTACTCTTTCCATCCCCTAATTCTTCTTTGTCTTCACCAAACAAGATTACTTTGGCCTCTCTGCCGGGCTGGGTTCAACCTTGCCGCTAGTCAGGGCTTATCTGAGGATGTTCAGGACTGGGACCAGAGTGGGTTTTATGTGTGTTATAGAAAAACACTTGTATTTTACAAGCACACAGGCTGGAGGAGAGAATATTAACATAACGCTCGCTCTGGGCCCAGCCAGAGCTTTCCATTGATTCCAAAAGTCTCCGTGAGGTTCGTATTAATATAATGATTGACAAGGTCCTTGAACGTAATTACACTTATTAAAAACATTCTGAGTTCTGCCCAACAGCAATTTAATTTATTAATTTAACTGTGATTTCTTGTCTGTTGTTATAATGAGTCAGAAAGACTGAAAACCTGCTAATTAAAACTCATAAGGCTTCTTAGCAATGCAGAGGAGCAACAAACTTCGATATTGCAAAGCAAATACTGGTGGAGCCTTCCAAAAAGCAAATTGAAAACTAAAAAAAATGCTGTTGCCCTGGAAAGCAAGACTCTACTCCTAGGAGAAAAACATGGGAAAATTATAATATATATATATATTGTTCTTGCTATATTACAGTATTGTCCTTGCAGCCAAAGCAAAACTGGAACAGTGGGATGTTGGCTGCAATTTGCCTTTGTTTTCATTGGCATGAAAACAAGGCGAGAAGCTTGAGGAGGGTGTAAATGTGAAGATATCAAGTGCAGCCGCCTGCCTTGGCAGGAACAAGCACACATGTGAGGGAGCAGCAGAAAATTGGGGCTTTTGTGGGTTTCTTCACTGTCTCCCACTCAGCTTCCAACTGTTGCTTCTCATACCGTTAGAAGCAAGTTAAGAACACGTACTTGCGCTGTGACTTTACAACAAAACGGTTCATTTAATCCCCAGCAATACCTTGAGAACTGGCAAACGCAGAAATCAGTGTGTGTCCCACCCCTTTGCCTTCTTTGTACTGGGACCCGTGTTCTTTCAAATACCAGAGGTTCGGTTGGAGCGAAGCCGTGCGTGAGCGGGATGCCTCGTTTTTAATTAGCCTGCGTTAAATATCATTAACCAATATTGTCAAGGGCTAAGGGGTTGTTCTATAATTTGTTAAGGTTCTCCCGCAGTTGACGTTGCTCTTTATTTTAAGCAAGACTGATTGAAAGGTTATGGCTGGGAGGAGGGGAAAGAAGTGAAGATTTCCCCAGCACGGGGATGGGATGGGATGGGATTGGCATGGGATGGGATGGGATTGGGATGGGATGGGATGGCATGGGATTGGGATGGCATGGGATGGGATGGCATGAGATGGGGTGGCATGGGATTGGGATGGCATGGGATGCGATGGGCAGGGCAATTCCCCTGGTCCCTGCTGTGGTCTGGGACCCATCACCACAGTACCAGGTGTCACCCACAGCCTCACTGGGATGGGCAGGGGCTCAGCTGTGGCCAATTTGGTGATCAAACCCCTCCCTTAGCCAGGCACTTAAAAAAACAAGGTCTGTCCCTGTTCCAGGCTTTGCCTGGGAGAACAACTGAGGGTCCTGAGGAGCAGGGATGGGATTCTCCTTCGAGGGATCTTTAAGGTACGTTCAACTTTTTCCTTTAGCAGAAGAGGCTTCTCGTATTTTTATTTCCATTCTGAAAAGATGGGCAAGGCGTCATTTAAGTCTTTGCTTCCTAGTAAAGGTTTGTAGGAGCGTATTAGTTTTAACTCTAAGTAGGCTTAAATAAAAAGTGAGCTGGTTTGCTGGGGGAGCAGCGATGCCGGGAGTTCCGTGTCCCCTGTGGTGAAATATGGGTCTAGTTGGGTATGAGCTTCCCAAGAGACTCTCAAGCTTAATTCATTCAGCTATAGTGAACCTATAAAGCTTAATGTTTCTATCCATAATGTGCTTGTTCATGCTAAGTGTATTTGTCTCTTGCGGAAAGGGGTTTTTTCTCATGTGGGCTGGGAGGGGGTGGTGGGGAAGGGGTCACCTTCCATCCTCCCTTTCTGGAGCATCACCCTGTCCCCCAGCGAGTGCTGCACTGAGCCACGCCACGGGTTAATTTCAGTAGAGATTATGTTAATACACACTTTAAAATGTTGAGTTAGAGCAAAGATTTTTCATTTTAGTCGCTGTCTTTGGTCTAAACTTTATGCCTTTCCATGTAATAATTACTGTCCAGCTCAGTGCATTATAGAGGCCTTTGACTTTGCTTTGAAACGGGCATTACTGCCTGGTGCCAAAACCAGCGGCTAAAATGAAAAATCCGTGATCTAACTCAATATCACCACTTCTTTTTTTTTTTTTGGTATATTAATCCCTCTAGTGAAATTAATCTGTGCTGTGGCTGCAGTGGAGCAGAGGGGCACCAAACTTAGACGTTGCAAAGCAAATACTGGTAGAGGTGGTTTTGCTGCGGTGAGGACTCTGCTGTGGACTGGCCGGGGCGCACATCCCACCCTGGTTTGCTGTCCTCGAATGGCTGGGGGCAACTGGAGCAACACTCCTAAAAGCATTCGCTAGTTTTAGGGTTTTCCATCCAGAACCGCTCGCTTCTGGAAGTGCTCTGGTTCCCGTTTGATTGCGTCCCCTCGTCAGAGCGCGGAAGGCTTAAATGGTTCATGGCTTTTTGAGTAAACGCCCGTTAGATGTGGCAGAAGGAGGCCGAAAGCCTCGTGCCCACCTCCCTGCGCCCTCTCCCAAACCGTTCTCTCTGTTATCCCAGTGTAAAGCAAAAATAAAACCCGGTATTTTAACGCTGTGCTCAACCGGAGCAGCTTGAATCAGGGTGGCTGTGAAATGGGGGCCTGCTGCTGAGGTTTCTGGCCAGGTTAGGAAGCAAAAAAACCCAAAGAGTTTGTCGTTCCCCACCAAATATCCATTACTTTAAGCAACTAATGTCAGATCAAGATCAAGCAACACTCTGGTCTAAACTTTCTGCCTTTCCCTGTAGTAATTACTGTCCAGCTCAGTGCATTATAGAGGCCTTTGACTTTACTTTAAAGCAGGCATTACTGGCTGGTGCCAAAGACAGTGACTAAAATGAAAAATATTTGATCTAACTCAATATCACAACTTCTTTTTTTTTTGTCTATTAACATAATCTCTGTACCGAAATTAATCTGTGGTGTGGCTGCAGTGTGTTGAAGATTATATGTATTAGCATTCAAGATGATGACCTTTTTTTCTTTTTTTTTTTAAGCAGTAGCAATTCTTACTTTTTAAGCAGCTCCTATTTTAGGAGTATATCTATTTTGCCCTACAAAATCTCCTTAGGAAAAGTTCAGAAGATATTGACAGAGAAATTGTGCTTGCTTCTTGGGCTAAAACCAGCTTTAGGTATGACTGTGCTTGCTGCTGGTGGGTCTGAGTGCACCCCAGGCTCTACATTAGGCCAGTTTGTTGGAGAATAGATGTATAAGGACAGGATTTTTGACCGTTTTTGTTCTTTATTCCCTGCTGGAAGACTTTAAGGCTCCCAGCTCGTGAGTTGGGATGCAGCAGGTTTTGCTTCAGCGTGTTCACATACCAGGCGGCTCCTCGGGTCGGTCGTGGAAGGACCTTGGGGTGGCCAAAAGGGAATTAATGCTGGACTCAACTTGAGGTGATGCTGAACATCTCTGCTGGTGCTGAAAATGGGTTCTTTTTCCCCCGATGCCTATTGGGTTTTACATCTGGAGTGGTGTGTGCATCTCACCTGCCATAGGGTAGTGACTAAAACTGATCTAAAGGGCTTTTGAGTCCCTCAGTGTGGCACAGAAATAAGGTTCAGCTGGAAAAGCATCCGTATTGATCTATTTTTTGAACAACAAAACTCTCATGGGGCACCCATCCTGTCCTGTATTTCTATTGACCGGAATCAGAAGTATTCAGATGTCCAGGCTGCTGCAACCAGCTTGTTTTGCAATGAGAAATTGCATTAATAGGAGCAAAAATATCTGCTTTACGTAAAACATCAGAACATGTTTCATTTTTGGCTTTTTGTTTGCTTCTTTAGCTAATAAAATAAGAGAAATCTGTATTAAAAAGGACAGTGTTTTCCAATGGATTCATTGAAAGAGACTGTAACTGACAACTGATGCCATTAGCAAGAATATATATCTCTTATTTGTACTATTTCCCTCCTAAAAGTGAAATGTCCGTTCTACAAGTCTATTAATGTACAGTTCATTTAACTAGAAACAACTATATAATTAGGAAACAACAACAATCCATTAGTCTTAATGGGATTTAATAAAGTTCCTAAGCAAGGATTCTTCGTAGAATTAATTACAATATACTAATCAGAATAAAAAACCAAATCCAGTTCATCTCTCAGATATATTTCTCCAATTCATGAGCCGTGAAGCATCAACAATTCTCAGAACATCCCTGCGGCCGTGCGGGGTTTTTCCTGAGCCCGTGACCATGTGGTTGCTGAGGCTGGACAGTTTTCAAGCATTTTGTAAGTACTGAATTTCCAACCGAAAGCAACATTATTAATCATTTTGCAGCCCCAAATGTTGTTCCATGGGGACGAGCCCGTGCTCATCCATAGGTTGCTGTCGTCCCCATGAAGGTTCGATTCTTCATAACCCAGCACAAGCATAAATGAGAACATGTAAATTTTATAGTCTTTAACAAGATCCATTGTTTCTCATCAGGGATTTTCACCCATGCCTGTTCTTTTTTTTTCTTTTCTTTCACTTAGTTAGCCATTTTCTTATTAATTAAACAGCAGCTTTCTGCAGGCACTGATTGAATTATCGAGTAGCACCTGCCACGATACAGGGAATAAAAGGGGAAAGATGTATTATTTTTAATGCGAATGGCTTCAATTCAGACATATTTGATCAAATTTAACTGACAATTAAATTATAAATGAATAAAGTGAGAGGGTCAGTATTATAACAGATGACGCTGTCATTGCCAGTGTCACATTTAAGTGAACGAGTTTTTTAAGAATGAATTGAGAATTGCAGATGTTAACTAGTGCCAGTTATTAAAAGTTGGGAGCAAGGACTTTTAGAAGATGGCAAAAGACGACCTGTATCACTTCTATACTGCACCTAAAAAATGTACAAAAAAGAGCATTGATTCTCACTGTTGTAGCAGAACAGTTACATCTGTGTCATAACCAGCAGGAATGCTGTGAATGGGGGGACCAGGGGGTGTTTGGGCATTTTGCTGTGATCTGGGGCTCCCAAAACCAGGGGGAACGCGAACGAATCTGTTCTGCACTTTGTGTCGAGCTCTATGGGTGCAATTCAGCATCTGCCCACGGGGCCAGCCCTGATCTTTTTTACTCTTGGAGAAAACAGCAGGTGGCCATTTATGATGAAAAATTGAAATATGGTGATGATTTTTGGACCAAAATGAATCCTCCGTGTTTTCACTGGGATTGCACATGCCGCTGCAGGTTTCCCTGGGCTGGGGCAGGAGCTGTCGTGTATGATCACAGAGCACTGGAAATCACTCTTGTCATCTCAGGGGGATCTAGTTTATCCATGACTTGCATACTGCCAATAAATCAATAAATATAACATGTAGAAGTCCCAGCTATCTGGTTTGCACCACCTACTTTAAGCCTAGTTTATGTTCATTATAAACTTAGCCTTGCGGTGGTCCCCGATGCAGTTTCGCAATGGCCGTGATAGAGATCTCCCTTTTCCTCCGGCGTCTGATGTGCATCTGCGAGGGTTTTTGTAAGAACGCGGTGAAATCCGTGTCGACATCCTGGACTAAAAGGACAACCCACCTTATCAGTCTGACTCCAGCTCCCTGTCTCGGAGGCGTTAAAAACAGAACACGTACATTTATCGCAGGCTGGCGTTCGGCAGCTTTGCCTTTCCCCGCTCAGGGTCCTGGTGTTGCACGTCAGCCAAGTCTTTTGAGTAATTTTGTGCTATAGTGGTATAACGACTTTAGCATCTTTTGTGAAATCCTGGACTATTCACTCTCTCAGATAGAACATCCCTTTATCTCCTGTAGTGGGGCTTTTTTTTTGGCTTGTTTCCTGATTTTATTTTATTTTATTTTTTTTTAACTTTTCTGCTACCGTGTTACTGAGCTGAAAAGATTAATAAAGAATGATTAAACACTGGAGAGAATATTTTACAGTGATAGACTTAAGGAGCTGAGCTTGTTTATCTTATCAAAAGGAAGATTGTAACTTAATTTCAGTGGATAAGTACCTTCTCAGGGAGAAACTCCAGGTACTGAACGGCTTTTTTCTTCAGAGAAAGGCACAGAAAGCCCCAGTGGCTTTAAGCTGAAGGCAGAAAAATCCAATTAACAGGGTAGGAATTTTGAACTTTGAGGATCATAAACTGGGAGGAACATTTTGCTAGCTGCTCCGTTCTCTGGGTGTCTTCAGATCCAAAAGTAACGCTTTCCTGAATGATCCGGTCTCATCAATACAAGAGGGAAGTGCTGGACTGCTTGTTACCTCCTGGGCATCCTCAAAGGCAGCCTGTGCGCTCTGGGTCTGCGCATATCAGGAGTCTTGGTTGAAACCAGTGGTACCTTCCGGAGCGATTCGCTGGGTCTGGCCTGAGGTCAGATCTGGTTTCGAGAGGTCTCGAAATACCTGAGAATGAGACAGCAAACCCCCGACGTGTTCCCATCACCAGGCAGCGATGCTGGAGGATGCAGTTGCAAGCATCCCATGGTAAGCTTTGCGTTTTTAAAGGCTACCGACTCGGCCTTTGCAAGCTGGGAAAGCAGCTTAAAAGGACATAGAGGCACTAATTGGTCATTTGAACTTTGCCTGGAGGGCCCTTCCAGCAGGGACAGCGTGTTCCTGCTGACTCGGTGCTGCTCAAGTTAAAAGAAGAGGGATTTGACCATGGAAGTGTCACCAGGGAGGAGGAAAGGTGGGTTTTAGCCCTGGGAGATGTGCAAGGACATTTCTTCCCTTTCTTTCTTAAGGAGGAAGGGATGGGGTGGGAGGAGCAGATGTGGACAGATGTGCAACAGCAGCTTTCTGCAAGTGACCAGCTGCAAATGGTTGATCTCATACGTTCCCTCTCCTGCGGTCGTGTGTGAAGCAGCCTATTTATTGAGATACCAACCAGAAACCTGCAAATATGCTGCTTGGACACAGAATTGGATTAAACTTGCAATTATTCGCTGTCTGGAAAACCATGGGTAAAACGAAGGAAGCTCAGGTGTACAAGGGCTAAAATCAGGCCATTACTCTTCACCCGGAGAACATTTTAAATGTTATGGAGTTATTTGTGAGTGATAGTGTATAATTTTTGCAACAAGTCACCTACAGTAACAGGGTTTTGCAAAGTATTTATCAATTGGAGCCAGAGCAGGATGTTGCCATGGAGATGGAAAGTAGCTGGGCGATATTTTTTTTTCTTCTGCAAATATATTGTTGCAAAACACCAACGGGCAAAGAAAAGAGCCACGGCGTCTCTGGAGAAGCAGAAAATTTCAGTTTAGGTTGTCACACAGAGGCAAAAATAGTTCCCTTGGGGTGTAGGGGTTTGGGTGTATCCCATTAGGTGTGAACCCCGGAGCTGGGTCTGCAGAACACGCTTGAAATTGGGAGGGGACGTGGGATCCTGCGGCTCCCAATGAAGTCGCCGAGTTAGAAATAAAAGCAATAGATCTTCCCGTGACTCTGATGGTCTGTGGAAACCCAAGGTCACCAGAACCACGTCTGTGGCTGCTGCTTATCATTTAATGAAGATAAAAAAGAGCAATTAAGTTTAGTCTGGCAATTTGGCACATTAGCATTAATCTTCAAGGAAATCAGAAGGTGTTTGTGTTTTGTGTAAGCTCAGCTAATGTATCATTTTATTACTAGCGAGCAGAAGCCATAATTACTCTTCTGTTTGACAGAATTTGTGGATGATTTTATTGACAGCTCCCTGTGTTATTTATGCACACAAGTCATTTACTTAAGGGAAACTTTAACACCGAGTGTTTATTCAACTTCTCTAATTCACACCCCTTCCTCCCCAGCAAATATCAGGGCTTTGGGTGATCTCTATTGAAAATTCCGCTATGCAATCCAAAAAACATATAACCTCTTTAAAAAGTCCAAGAGAGCATAAAAATAGCTCATTCAAATATTTTTCGCCCCAGGACCTCAACAAGGTTGTGCCAAATGCAGGGAAACCACAGTGTCTTGTTGTGTAGGGCAATAACATGCGAGGATGGACCTGCCCTTTGGTTTGAGCTATTCTTTGGTTCGGTTTTTAAATGCTAGTATCACCCTAGAGTGAACTGCACTTGTTGTTTATATAGCAATGCAAAGAATGTTTTATGGCTTTATCACACAAAAAGAATAAATTTGAGATACATTAGGAAGTGGCCCTGACTTACGGCCAGGTTATACTGATGGGTTGCACAGATTGCATTTGGCATTCAGGACTATTTCCAGCACTTAATGACTTAGCTTTAATGTTTTTTATTAAAAAAATATTCCATAGGACCGTAGGGTTTATTACAGGGCTGGGCTGGGGGTATACAAGGCATTTCTAAACTCATAGCAACGCTGTATGTTAAATATTCATAACTGCAGCTACCATTTGCTGTTGATAAGGACATCGATTTTCTCTGGAAACACAAGAATTATATGTGGCATTTATTGTCTGCTGGGATGCTTTTACGTAAAAGTTTGAGAAAATATTAGGCGTTGTGCGTGCTTTTGGGTTTATACCTTTCTACACCAGAGAAAACAAAGCCCAAAATATAATTTAGTTAAATAGTGTTTCTCAGGACTGGACTTAATGTGACAGAAATTACAAGCCGGGAGCAAACCGTGCAAGCACGGAGCAGCCAGCGAGTTCACGGTGCCCGTGACTCTGAGATTTGCCTTTGGTTCTGCACGCACCTATTTTGTAGCAAAGCCTGTAACAGGATGAAACGCTCCCCTGGAGATGCTCCCTTGTGGGTCTGGGAGCCGCCAGAGGAAGAGATCAGTCACGGTGCTAAATGTTGTCAGACGAGCTCCCGCTGAGTGTAACGGGAACCTGGTGGCGATGAACTGGTCCTTATGCTGAGCCAGTACACCCAGTATGAGCTGTGTCCATCGGTCCCTTGCTCCAGTACCTACCAGTTCTGCTCCATCCTCGCAGTCGAGATGGGCCCTACGTGAATCACGGCTGTGGGTACCAAGGCGGGGATGTTGCGGTAAGTTGTGTTTTGTGCCGGGATCTCCATCGAGGCAGACAGGAGCGCGCGTTTGCTTCTGGATCCCCTGCGTCCTCCTTGCTTTCCTTTCAAAGGTCTGCGCTGGAATTTAAACTGAATTAAATGCAACTTAAAACTCGAGGTGAAAGAAGGGTAATTAGCTGGAGCCCTGAACAGATCAGTAGCTTGAAATAGCGCCTGATCCGTAACGCCTCTCGCTCTGTGCCCTGCAGGGCTCGCCAGCCCGGGCTCTCCCGTCTTTCCTTCGGCTGCTGGAGCTTTTCTCTTCATCAGCAAGGAACATGTTTCCCTTTCTTCAAGCCACCTACGTTGAGTGCGAAGGCAGGAGCTGCTGAGCCCTCGGTGGCGCTGGGCTGGTCTGTGTGGGAGTGTATGCAGAGGGTTATTGTTTTAGCGTTAATGGTGTTTCTTGCAAATTACAGGATGCCGTGTGGTGTTCTCCCCGTTCCGATCTTTGCGGATGATCCGAACCCTTTGCTCATGCTGTGCTGTGAGGTCAGGCCCGATGGAAATGTTCTTCCCCAAGCTGGAGGAGCACAGCTGCACGGTTCATTTCTCTCCCTGGTAGGGAAGTTGAGCTGATTTCTAGAAAGAAAAGCTGCTTTTTTCCCTTCAGTAGCAAAGAGCAACAATTTGTTTCCAGCTATTTCAGTGTGTCCAAAACCAGAATATGGACCATTGCATCACTCCATGGGTCCCAGGCCACCAGTTTTCATGCACCTGACCCTGGTCCTGTATCCCTGATGTGGCTCTGCTGAGTCCCCAGAGCAGGGAGAGGCCGATGTGCTTGACTGAGACCTTTTCTGGCTGTTTCTAACTCGCAGCTAAGGGCAAACATGAGCAACACCTGGGGTCTGCTGAGGACTATGCCTGTTCTTCAGCCAAGTGTTGCCCTTTGCGTCCCGTTTTGTTACGAAAAGCAGCAAAGAGTTAGGAAACGTCCAGGGAATATTCACTGAATTATCCACCTTGTTTGGCCCTGATTAGCTTCTCAAATGTTGGGGGTGGCAGTGGTGAGATGGCTCCAATGAGGTGCCCAGTGTTTCCTGCAGCTGCGAGACTTCACCTTAACTCAACCTCTGGAAAGGGTACAGTGGTTACACTAAAACATCTGCCCTGGCTTTAGAGGTATTATACTGATAAACTCTGTAAGAAGGGTCAATGCAAAAGCTAAAAATCCCTGCTTGAATATGCCCACAGAGTGTGTCCCCTGCGTGGAGGGACGGTCTGTTCCTAAAAAAGGCATCCACAAAGCCTCGTGATGCGGTCTGATGTTATCTAGAAGCACCTATTCTGGCTGGTTTTAGTCTATTAGAGCGAGACGTGGAAAGGAAATAAGAGCCACAGGGGAATGAAAGCAAACCACAGGCCACCTCGCTGTTCCTATGCTCGAACCTGCTGGGGTTGGGGTTGTGTTGGTTTGGTTTGTTTTTAAAGGACCTTGTTCGACAGATGACTGCGTCAGCTCCGAGTGGTTTTCAGTAGGATGGGGCAGCATAATAACCAGTGTTTGCTGCGCTTCAGGGGGACTCGCATGGGACTTAATCCTTATAAATAATCTAGGCACTGTCAACTCCTATATTTTCCTCTCTGCTATGGAGAAGGATAGGGAATGACAGAGGGAATCAGCAGCTGGCCCATCCAGTCTTGGATTTAAGGTGAAGGAGGAGGCATAGGGAAAACCTTGGCATTTATGCACTGCCTTAATGCACAGCTAAAGGCATCTGTTCACTTCAAGTACAGCTGCTCGCTGCTTTTTATCGGACCTGCAAAAGCTTATACTGATATTATGAGACGTTTGGCCCTTTGATACAGAAGCACTGACTGTGAAGCCAACTCAGGTGCAGGAAGCCCTGGCTGGGAGCTCAGATTTCACTGTTATTTTCTCTACCAAAGACAGAACATCTCATCCTTTTCCTGGAGCACACGTGTCCTCCCTCAGCCTCTTTCTCCTCCATACGTGTGGAGGGAGCGTGGACACGGAAGCTTTAAGAATCATGTCGTGATGGAAGATAAAAGTGCAATACCCAGAGTCTGGATCTTTTTTTTGGCTTACGAAATGACATGTCGTGTCTAGGTGGAGGATGAGTCTGAGGTTGAGAAGTTGTTTATTCGTTATTCTCTCTTTAAAGTCTCTTTGGTGATTCTTGCTTTTGAACTTGGGCTTCACAAGTTTCAAGCATTTGTTCTGGGGTGAAAAAAGGACAACAGGTGACAGTAAAGTTTTCAAAATCTTTGAAATGGAAGGTTTTGCTGTGGTTGGAGTTGTCGTCTTGTTTTAAATACTTGCATAATTTTCAGGGCTGCTCTGTCAATGCAGGAACGGGGATCTTTCACTACAGCTTGAGTCTGTGCCCCAGATTATTCCTACAAAAGCTCTGCAATTCTTCATAAAGTTGAGGAAAACAATCTAATCTTGAAAAAAAAGTGTACATATTATATAAAACGAACAGATGGGGAGTGCAGAAAACTCCATTTACGTTCTACTTGGAGGGAGGTGGGTAATTCTCTGAACTTCGGAGAATCTCTTCCGTTTCTTAAGTCAGCAATGTTATATACAGACAACCAGGGCACAGGGGACTCTCACTGTAATTGAGATGTTATGAGTTGGTTACAAAAGCAATGATTATAGGATTATGTACTTCTCTATGAAATTTCTTGCGAGGGAGTCCAGCTGTTGGGTGGTGATTGCGGTGCCTCCAGAAGCTTTTGCTCAGGAAGAGTCGCCTCCTTCCTTGAACAGCTTTTCTCAATTAGCAGGATTGTTTCCACTGCTTCAAATGCTGTGCTTGAAACTATTTTTTTTTTTTAAATTATTATTATTTTTTTTAAAATTCAGCATTGAATTTTATTGTCTCGGCAGCTTGCGGCTGTGAGTTTGCTGGAGTTTTGCATTGGAGATGCGCTCGGTGGACCCGCAAGGCCGAGGCAGCAGCGATTCTTTGTTCGGGTGCCTCGTCTTCGCGTTTTGCCCTTGGTTACGCCTGTGCAACTGCGCTGAAGGGTAATGGGGTTGCACAGATGTAAGTGAGGAAATAATTTCGCCTGCACACTCGCTTTATTACTGCTGGTGATGCATGGAACGCTGGCCCTCGGCCGTCAGCTGGGAGCTGATGCTTGCAGGTATCGGTGTTTATTCTTTCGTATAAACATCCCTTTTGCACAAAATTGATGGATCAGGTGCAAATAAGCGGAGTCTGAGCTCCGATAAAGCCCCATGGTCACTTAGGCTCACAGGCAGGACTAAGCCAGGCCAGCGCAGAAGCTGAGA
The DNA here is from genome assembly GCA_013399365.1 of Pampusana beccarii. Lineage (NCBI taxonomy): Eukaryota > Metazoa > Chordata > Aves > Columbiformes > Columbidae > Pampusana > Pampusana beccarii. The sequence continues at coordinate 931,606 of VWYH01004025.1, read as the reverse complement.
ATTAGGGGAAGAATTCTAGTGTGTTTTGGTGGGTTTTGTGGGACCTTTTTTTTTCCCCTGCTGTAGTGACAAATGAAGCGGTGTGAGCAGATCATTAGACCCTTCTGGTAGGTTTGGCTCATTTAGGTTTTAATGTATGGAAGCAGGTTCTTAGCTTTGGGTGTGGACAAAAATACTGCACAGTCCTAGGCAGCAATAACATATGTCTCTTGCACTGGTTTTCCTCCTGACGTTGCAGCTATTCCAGATACCTAAGAGCTTTTATATAAGCTCTTTCTTCTTAGTTCTTTCAGCAGAATAAGATGCTTCCGCGAACTGAGGAATTTCGTGTTTTCTGCTGCTCTTTCTACCCTGACACCTCTCAGCATCCCACAGCATTTCATGGGAAAACGCTCCGGGGAAAGGGAGCAAAACGTCAAGAATAGGGCAGGCACTTAATTTTGCTGCAGTTAAAGCAACAGGTTCTTGTTCTTATTCAGGCCTTGCAGTTGTTAACATGTTTATCCTAATCTTTAATTGCTTTTTGTCATTTCTTTAAAGCTGGCAGTCTTAATGCTGCTTGCATTTGCACCTCCAGAGACGTTTGGCTCACTCTTTTCATAGGAAAATTCGCTGTGACCCCCAATAGTTCCAAGTAACTGTTTTTCCTGAAGCAAGTGTTTGAAATATTGTGCTAGGGAGAATTTCTATGTCTCTTTGCTCCAGTAGGCTGCTTTAAGATTTAGTTTAATTCATTTGCGTTGAATGCATTTTTTGTTTGTTACTCGCACTTAAGAATTTGTCACGATTGAGCTTGTAGAAGACGTTTGCCGTTTTCAAGGCAGTTTCGAAAGCGGGGAAGATGTGGAATTAATTTGCCATGTTAAAGGAGAAACATTTGACACAAAATATACGACTGCAAAACTCAAATTTGCTTTGCACGGAAGATAAGAAGGCAGATCTTGAAAAAAAAAATCAAATATCGGTTCCCTTCGAAAGTGGGAGATGAATCTGAGTCTAGCAACCAGCAAAACAAAAAGAGGGTATGTAATAGGTAAATTACTACTCTTATTCCTGAAATTAACATTTTGACACTTCTCTTTGATATACGTTTCTGATTTCTGACAGACTCGAGATACTGTGCAGTGTTTTAATGTGATCACAGCCCTTTCCCAAAGACAGAAACCCAGTGTGCTTAAAGGAATTCCCTAAGCCTTAGTTTTTCTGGTGTTGCGATAGATTTGTAGGTTTTATTTTTAAAAAGGTCGGAGTAGCAGCAACAATTCTGTTAATGACTGGAAATTACAGGGAACAAATTTCTAGGGTCGTAGTTTCAGAAAGAAACAGGAAAGCCAAAAATGTGGCAATGGCAAGATGCCGGTTTGGGGAGCAAACGGGTGGCTCTGCAGCTGGAAGCTTTGTGGTATTGCCACTGTTATTTCTAATATTATAATTTGTTAGTTGAGATCTATTTTTTAATGGGTTTTATTAAAATGCGAACAAATTAATTATTTCAGATGCACCATAGAGAAAAAATTAGTTGTTTTTTTTTTTCTGATGTTGAACTGGTTTTCCGGAACCACAGTCTCTAACATGCTATAAGTCTCTCATATCTAATCAACCAGTAGGTAAATTAATACAGAATTACATCTCATTACGAATGATGCATTGATGTCTAATAATTCCCTGCTTTCTTATTTGGGAGAAAGTAGGTTATGCTGTTATTGAGTTAGTGCATTAAGTTGCAATGCTCTTTGTCATAAGCATTAAATGCTTTTAAAAATACGTGTTAATTAAGAGATTACACCCACATCAACACTAAAGCATTATAGTCACTGTAATTATGGAGCTAGACTCTGGCTTCTCCAACCATGCCATAATACTAAGGAGTCCCGTTGGTCTGATTTCGGTGGGATGACTCATATAATGAAAAGCAACTTAGCAAGACATTGGGCAATATAATAAAACGGTGAGAACGGGGAGCTGCTCAGAGGCACCTTGTTCTGGTTTGGGGGGGATAATGAGGGGATTTCCCTGGACAGGAGGATTTTCATCATTTGGATAAGAGAGGCCAGAGGCAGAGAGATGTTAGGAGGCTATAAAACCATGATAGGCATAGAACATATGGATTATCAGCTGTTTCTCAAAAATACAAACTTAAAGGTTCTGGTGCAACTGTCAAGAGGTGGTTTAGAACAATAAATTAAACCGCAGAGGTTGGTTTGGGTCTAGCGAAAAATAGTAAGTTTTGAAAATGATGTCTTGGTAGCTGCGACACATCAGTATTAAATACAGACATCAAAGGACTGAAAGTTTTTTAGTAAGTGCTCCAGTTTAGTTTGGGTTTGTTGTTTTTCTTTAGCTTGACTAGTATTTTCTCATCTCTACAGCCTGATGAATGAAGCTCAGGTAGCACAGCGGCACCCATTTTTATTTCATGCCATATCACTACAAAGATAACAACAGAGAAACCTTCTGTCTGGTGCCTCGGTGTAATCCTACTTATCAACCCAAGTTCAAAGCGAGCTCCGTCTGTATAGGATCAACTTATCCCATTAAGCAATTTATCTTTGATGAGAATGAGGCTGGTTGTAAGAGGTAGAAATGCCTGCGAGGCAAGTAAATTTAATGAAGTTTGTAGCGGGCTGCAGAAATATCAACGGAATGATCAAGAATATGCCACGAGAAACAATTAATTAAGGCTGTCCATCCCTCCCTTTCCTGCTCGGGTGATGTTTGTTGTTTCAGGTTTCCATTAAAACAAGCAAACGTGCTTTCAGCAGCTTTGGATGCCTTTGAGCCTCTGGATGCGTCCAGCTGTGGCACAGATGTGCACCCAGGGGCTGTGGGGACCTCCTGGCACAAGGTGCTTTGTGACCCAAGGCCACCACGGACCAAGGGACAGAAATACAGGAGGTAGAAATTTTATTTCTTCCCTTTAACCTCCAGGCTTCAGTGCTACCTCCCTGCCCGCTGCTTTCAGCATCTCTTTACGGACCTGTTGTCCGCGAATCCACTTCATTCCTTTTTCATGCTTCAGTTTTGCAGCTTCCCCTGGCACCAGTTCCCAGTTCACTCCCTGCTTTAAAAAAAAAAACCCTAAAACCAGACAATTCAAGAACCTTTCCTTTTATTGGTTTCAAACATCCTCCCCGTGAGCTTCAATGAGCTCTGTTTTGGGGGGATTTGGTGAGTAACAGTCCTACATGGACCTTCTCTTCTGCCTCTATGATTTTGCAAGTCTCAGTCATGTTCCTCTTGAGCCTTGAGAACATGGGTCCCATTCACATTCAAGAAAAAAAGTGCTTTTACACATTTATTACCCCATTTTGCACTGATGGGCAGGGAGGGGGTGCCTGGATGGCTGCGCTGGGTGAAGAACACAGCTAAAAAGACCACTTAATGTTGTGGCCCTGAACATTTATGCCATAAAGGCATCAAAACATGTGTTAGTTTTAATTATCGCCACAGCCTCGCAGAATCGCTTCCCTGGTCAATTAATTTAATTACTTTTTGGATAATTATTTTTCTCAATGGTGCATTGGCTCCAGACTCTGATAGTTGTGCTGCAGAACTAGGAGAGAGACTTTGTTTTGAGTGACACACAGAACGTATCAGCAAAGCACACATTTATAACATAGACACCTGAATTAATGGCATCCCTTTGGAGCGAAATGGAACAATTCATCCTCTGGATGGGAGAGGGGGAAAAAAGAGCACCTCGTGGCAACAGTAAAATTGCTCAAAACGTGTGAAAACAACCAACCAAACTTGTTTTCCCTACTTTAGGGTTTTAGCTTGAGCACATCATTGCAGCCTCAGGCTGGTTTGCCCTTTCTTACCTGGAACATCTCTCTACTCGAAGAACTTCTAAATGATTGCTGGTGTAAAAACCACATAAATTCGTGTAAATGTGTTGCGTCTCTGGGGCAGATACGTAGCATGGGGTGCAAATTCAGATATCTTCACGCAGTTGAGTTCGGAGTTTTAAGTATAACTTTATAGTGGTTTAAAGCCTTTGGTGTAGTAGCTGCATTTGATAATCAAGGTGATTTACTCTTCGGTTCTCTCTTTGATATAAACAAGGTAATAAATGGAGTGGATGGGGACGTGTCTATTAAAAGCCAAAGTAAGGATGAGTGAAAACCCAGGTGTATTGTCAAGATTAATATGCTTACCTGATAAAACTGGGCTGGTGCCAGCTAACAGGATGACTGAGTGATGAAACAAGATAATACGGTTTGGCTGTAAACAACACAAGAACAAATAGAAAGCAACTCACAAAGGGGAAAAGTACGGATCAAACGATTAAGTTGAATAACCAGAGATCGCACAGTTTCCGTAAAAGTTCAATTTTTTAGTGATAAAGTACATCTGCTTAGTGTTTGACTCCCTTTCTTTTGAACACAAGAGTGGGTTTTTTGTTTTAACCTCCGAAGCATCTGGATTGATGGTGCACCGCTGGCCTGACAGTAATGGATCCCCTATTGTTATCAATTTTGTTCAACAGATGTTAGGAACAGACAAGGAAGAAAAATGAGAGGGAATATTGGACGAGAAAAGCTACTTAATGCGAATTCTCTCGCTAGCGAAAAGCTTATTATGGAAATATCAATTAGAAGAATTACAGAACCAGCTTAGGACCCTTGTGCTAGTGCCACAGCAGAAGCAGCGATCCCTCGTTTGGACGGTGACCCTGCTGAATAGGTGAGGGATGGAAAATGATGTTCCTGTTTCAGAGAGTTAGCGATGGGACCAGGACGGCTACTGGGGCAGATCGGCACTGGGATGCTCAGGGAAAGCCTGGAAAACCCTTGAAAACCCTTGAAAATCCTCCATTTGTGTCATGCAAACCATGCATGGCGATGGAGAGACACAATGCGGATGCTAACAGGCAGCATCATTTATTTAGAAATACACATATATAACATTGCGCACTCCCAAACCCGCTAAAAAGGCACCTTTATGTAAGCCTTTTTGGACAATGTAAGCCTTGTCACAATGTAAAAGCGCTCGCGTAAGACTATAATAACTAAAATGTGGTATAAACCAGAGCAGGGAATAAGGACCACACCAAGCACTTGGGAGCATTTACCAGCCTTTACCCGCTTCAAAACAAGTGGAAAAGGATATATTTTGCAGTATGAGGCACGTTGCATTGCGGTCTGTCTGAGGTCGTAGCCCAGTTCACAGTGATGCTCAGGTGAATTCTGAGGCGTAAGTAGGAAAAAAAATAGTGGTGTGAACCAAATTAAAGCTTTTTCCTATTCGCGTATGATGATTAATGAAGGCTATTGGACATCCCACTTCAAATTCATTTCCATCAGATAAAGCCCCTTTTGTCACCTCATTCCTTTTTTTTTTTTTTAAATTTCAATGCATTTTACCTGGTTTCTCTTCTAATGTGAGCTGTCAAAAGCAGCCTTTGCTTTTTTGTGTCCGTGTGTCACGTTTGCTGACAAACCCCAAAGAGAAGATTTTTTTTTCCCCACTAAAACCTGAGGAAATGTGAGCGGGGAGCGCGTGTCCCCGCGCACCCTTGGGTGACAGCGGTGATGGGATGGGATGAGTTCAGATGAGAGGTTGGGGACCATCAGGTGTCCTCTGCTCCCCTCGCTGTGTCCGGGGATTCTGAGCTGGTTTTATTCCTGCCAAAAACAAAGCACCAGGTTCTGTTTCTCTTGACCACATAGGCAGCTGTTTGCATCTTTAATGAAAAGCTTACAACGCCCCCCCCCCCTCAAGCTGTATCTATTTTTGCAGGAAAAAATGCTGTTGTTTTCTTTTAATATTTTTTTTTTAAATGTGATTTTACTAATGTTTGTTATTTAGTGGACTTGGGCGTGTTGATTTTCACAGCACAGTAGAGCGTCTGTCTGTCCCTGTACTGACTATCCTGTCTGTGTTTCCTCCCTAATAGTTTTACTTTGCCTTAAAGAAGAGGTTTGAGGATACTAAAATGAAAGATTAGGACTCTAGGAACTGCAGTTACTGGAGATACAAGACCCACAGCCAGTGTTTATTTTCTTGCAAGCACCTTTGGTATCAATAAAGGTGCTTGGAGAACATGTAGGCGCTTCCATTGCATATGAATAAATATATATTTGAGCACACGTGTATGTTCATAAACGTGCATGGGATACTCATCCATTTTTTGACTAAGGCAATAATTGTAGAAGGAACCAAATACTGAGAAAACTGAGAATATGCTTAAGGACTTGCACAAAAACCCCTGAACCTCGTGGAGTGTTCAGCATCGATGAACTTTGTTTAAACCAGCGGATCTTTTGGAAAAATATTAAAGGACATAATCAAACTAGATAAAGCGGCAAATATTGACAGTATGGATTGTCCAAAGCTCCTGAAGTAAAAGAATTACTTTGTGGTTACGGTAGTTTATGGTTCTGAGATCTTGCTGGCAAATCCCCGATGTTTTTGAGCGCTTCCAGGTTTCTGTCAGCAGCAATGAAGGCGGCTGCTAGCTCAGTATTTCTTCTCCAGAAGCCAATTCAGTAGCTGATAATTAATTACTAACAGCAAGAGAAGAAAGTTAACCGTATTTCCTCGAGCTCCTGCAAATACTCGGTTCCAGATGCATGCGGAGGTTCGGCTCTTCCTCACCAGCTTGTCCCTTGGCTTGTACTTGGAGGGGCCCAAAGAATATTTTATGTTCTCGGTGCATAAGTGCTCAAAGATGAGCAGAAAGCAAACATGAAGGAGTAATAAGCACCATCTAATTGAAATTTCCTCTTGGATTTGAATGACTACTCAGAGACACTTCTCTCTAAGCCCTAATTGTCTGCTTTTAACCGCTCTTTGTTTTGGAGATTGAAAGCTGTTTGGGTATAGCAGGCAAATACCTGACCCTCAAACCAGCAGAGAAGGGAAAAATTAAGCAGATTAATATGGCTGTTATTGGAGCGTGTGTGGTGGGTGGTATTTTTGGCTGGCAGAGCCCTGTTCTGCGAATACGAGACGTCGAGGCCAGGGATATTTCAACACGCGCTTCATCTGCAGTGCAAACAGACACTTAACACAAGGCGTTTTGCATACAGAACTTAATGTATTCACTTCGGCGGGTTATTTTTAGCTCCCAAATGCAGTCATGTGGAGGGCTGATCTGTTTGTGTTGCCCCTGTAGATTGCAGACATATGTTGGAGTAAATGTGGCAGGGAAAGCATGACTGAGATAGGCATAAATCTTTTTTTAAGATCAATTATTGACACGCTCCTTTAGAAAAGCGCAGCTGAGCTCACTGGGCCAAGGGGGGAAGAATAAAGCTGGGATTTGCTCATGAAACACGAATCTTGTACCGCGGATAGAGGGTTGTGTGGTTCCACAGGTGCTATAGGAGGGATCTAACATTGGTACGTTTAAATACTATAGGGATGCTAAAGAACGGCAGCAGAAAGAGAAAATTAACATAGTAAAGCCAAAGAGAGGAAGATGCAGTTTAGTAGCATCTTGCAATGTAGTCACTCAAATCCACAGCAATAGACTCATTAAAATGTGCTTGTACCGAATATAAACCAAGAAATGATGCAGAATAGACTGTTATTACGATAATCGTAAAACGGGGTGAATGAGCTCAATTTTCATTTTAATGTAAATTGTTTTTAACTCTACAATAAATCTGATCTCAAAAATCAGTCATAAATATATACACTTGAAACAGTATGTTTGGTAGTATAAACCAAAACCCACTGATCTCTGTGCTTGAAAACCAAGCAGTTGGGAAAGAAAAACCTTTGCACAGAAGGGAACATTTTGTTCCGCCTAAGATATCTTTTTCCTAACTCTTTGGGTATATTAAACAGTTGCTTAAAAATGCTTTGCATGAACTCAAAGCAATTAAAAAGCAGTTTGGAGCTGCAAGGAAAACAAAAAAACCCACCCTTATAAATGATTTGTCGCTAACGAGTAGTTTTGTTTCTTGGTGAAACAGGGAAACTTGGTGCATGAAGGCTCCTGCTCATCCTGGTGAGGAGCAAGGGCAGTCGTTTCACATTTCTGATCACCCGGTTTCGTAATAAACTCTTTGATTAATAAAAGACTGGCTTAAAAAATGTTGGAATGGAGCTTGCCAGCATGGCAACCTGGTACCTGCCTCTTCAAAGAGGAGTCAGGATCTGCTCACTGTGTAAACAAGAGCATCCAAACCAGCCCCGTATCAAACGCTCTCGGTTGTTTTCCCTGAAGCGAAGTCGTTTGGAGACTGGCTGCCCGGCCAGGTTTTGGATAAGCAGACATAGAAATGAAGAGGCTAGCCTAGAGGGAATACAGAGCAAAGATGTTTGATTCAAGGAGAAAGCACAAATGGAAGAAAAAAAAAAGGGAGTCCATCTGTAATTCTGTTGTAAATAAGGATAGGTCAAAATTTGATTCCATTCCTGTTTCATTTTTTAGACTCTGGCTGTCCCAAGGGAGTTTGTGTGCACTCTACAAACATTGTATTACTCTTCAGATTCTCTTTTTGCTTCCTTAAAAAATAGCAAACCAAAACTAACAACAAAGCTCAACTTCAGGCCTGAACAGAAAAGCAGAGGCATGGTCAATGGAGCATCCCTGTAAATCTGCGTTCCTCACTCACTAGAGGGAGTGCGACTTGGGCAGCGCTGCATGCTATATTGTTATGCGTGTGTTCTTGTGGGTTTTGGAACTAAAACTCAGATGACTTGTTATTATTGCTGTTATAAGTCCAAAATATTTCGAAAAGGCTCATAAGCGTTGAATTGCCATTTCTAACCGTGGCTCAAAACTCCTGAAGCTGGTGTAGCTTCAGTGCTGCGAGGAACCCAATAAAACAAGTCGGAAGAAGCCCATAAGCAGGACTCAGCCTGCGGCTGTCTACAAAGGTTATACCCTTGAACAATATAAAGATAACACAATCCACTAATACAATAATGGGAGAAATGGCTTTCTGCTGCTGCCAGCAAACCCCTGCGCGAGTGACTGCAGGGGATTTTTCCCAGCAAGTTGCAAAGGCGGCCAATTTTATCTCTTTTTTATGATCTGTTCAACTCAGCATGAGGAAGGAAGGAGTCACAACAAAACACATTTCTCTGCATCCTCCACCATGAGCAATGGCACAATTACATTCCTGCACTAGCTGATGTGAAGGCGTACTGGTTTTGCTGGTTTCTGCTGCGTTTTCCAGCGGGTCCAGAGCTGAGTTCTGTTGTCAATAGATGGTGATGGAGAAAAATCGCTTTTTCTCCCTTTATTTTTCATTGTTGATTTAAATTAGCCCCGTGCCCTGCAGCTATGCACGGAGCAAGGGTACAGAATGTAATGTGAGGAATTCGGTTTCCGCTGGTGTGAACCCTTCTGCAGCGCCTGTGCTCAAGGGTTATAGTTGTAGCGATTCTTAATGCGAGCCCTGATCTCTCTTGAGGTTGTATCTGCTGGGCCAATATGACTTTGCCAGCGAAAAAATATCTCCGAGTAGGACCCAGAGTCTTTGGGAGCTCACCTGGTCTTTTGCTTTGCTAACGTGTCCTGCAAATGATGTTCCAGATCAGTGGCCAAGAGGGGGGTAAGTGCAGATCGACGCGGGAAACGGGTTATTTGATTACCCAAGCGTCCACACTTGACAGTTTTAACACTTTACCCGCAGAGCAATCACTCAGGGCCCTGAACACCAACCCCGCATGATTTTACTGCTGAGCAGGAGCAGTATGGATTTTTACTCCATGTTCTCTAGGAAAGCGTATTGATTTGGCACAAGAGACATCAATAGGTCCGACTAACTGAATAGAGAGTGTGAAGCCAGTCTTAAAAAATAATAATAATAATAAAAAGTGCAGTTGATAAGTGGAATGAGCTCTTTATTATTCTGAGTACCACATTGGTCACACTGTTCGAATTGGTTGCTGAGTCTTTCTTGACTTTTCTTCTTACCTTTCATACAATTTTCTTGCCTCCTTTTGGAATAAAACTTGCCGGGACAAGGGAAGGAAGGGTAAGAGGTAGCAGAGATTTGGGCTTTCTATTATCAGCCTCTGTTTCTGGAGACTTTTCCATGCTTTTCATGTTATCTGTAGATATTTGGGCTCACGAATACCGATGATACGTCTTGAGAACACATCATTTCTTTGAAACAAAGGGAAGGAAAAGCTTTATACATTCTCATTTCTGGTTTTCATCAAAATTTTATTCTTTGAACCCTTCTGTTCCTCTCCATAGCTTGCAGGCAGCTCTGACAACACCTCTGTTCTCCAGTCCTCAGCCAGTTTGGTTTAAAAGGGAGGCTGGTGTGAAAACAAGTGTGTGAGGTCTGAGGTTAGAAAAACGCGTTTTTGTATGTCTTAATGTCTGCGGATGACAACACATTAACAGTGTTTTGCATTCCCTTAAACTTGCTTGTGCTGACCACATTAGCTCTTCGCCAATTTATGTGGTTAAGCTGTAAACCAGATGTAGAAATCCAGCTCTAAAGAAATAAATCGTTATTTAGTCTAATCTGCTGTAATCTGTTAAATCTAGCGGGTTTTGGCCAATTCTCCGAAGTGATGCTCTAATGAGTCCTTATTCCTTCCCCGTGCTTTGGGCACAATGTAGCGTTCAGAGAGCTGATCGGTCCATTAAATCCATTTCCCCTCGGATTTATGCCGCCGCCTTGATTCAGCGCTTTTTGCATTTCCGCTTCTCCTTTAAGCTTCTCCCATTTTCTCTGCTTTCGCAAAGTGACTCCATAAAGAGAGGCAGAATAAAATGGGTATTGTCTTTGGTAAAATAAACTGAAGAAAGTCAGATAATACTGTGTGGCGTGTCCATTCGAAGCATGGACCTGTGCCATTAGAGTCGGGGGCTCACAGCTCGGCCGGGCTCTCATCGCGCTGTTTTTCCCGCTGGTCTGATGCTCCATCCTTTTTGCAGCAGGGCTTGTTCATTGTGTTCTTGCCTTTGGGCAACTTGTACGTATGTTGTGGCACCTTCTGCCTCACCTGGGTAGAAACACAGGCTCAGCACCAGCTACGACCCAGCTGCTCAGCTTAACCGGCGACATCTTTATCCCTTTAATTTTTTCACCATCTGTGAGCGAATTTGCTAGTAGATGGGACGCGTGGACACTGGTGGGAAGGAAAAAAAGTGTTGCTCTATTTCCAGCAGGGTATAATCAGGGAGGAAGAGTGTATAAATAAAACACCTTGCATGCAATCTGGCAGGCTGAGCTTTTCCATCTGCATCTGCCTGGGGCTCGCCGAGGACAGGACGCCTGGTGCAGGGGACGGTGTTGGCTGGGAAAGGAGAGGACAAAGTCCCCCAGCTCGCTCCTGGTGCTGCACGGCAAGCCAAGGATGTTACGGGCTGGTCCTTCCAAAACTGTAGAACTGGCAAGCGAGAGAGCGCGATTCGTTTCCCTCTCTTGTTTCTGTGTTATGCCATCAGTTTGCGTACCTGAGTTAACAGGAGTGACTTATTTTGCTTGTCTATAAATTACGCTTTCCGCAACGATGTGCTTTGCATGTAGCAATTTCTCCTTTAATCATTTTCTCTTTCTGCTATGACTGGTGGTTAGGTGGCCTGTTCTCTGGGGAGCCATGCGATTGTCTCTGCAGCCAATAAATCCCTTTATTGCTTGTAAATGACACCTGCGCTGAATTTGCAATAATTGATTCTCCCTTCCCTTGGGATGTTTTTCCCCCTCATCTCTCATTCCGTGCATTCCCCCCCTACAAGCACACAGCATCGTAGAACCGTTTTGGTTGGAAGAGACCCTTAAGATTATCAAATCCAACCATAAATGTCCTGGAGGGATGAGAGTTGCCCCTTATTGCAGATATCCTCTGCACCAGGTTGGGTGGTGTTTGTCTACCAAAAATTCCATCAGTCTGTATGATTTTTGGTGAGAGAAAGCAGCTTTCTAGAACATAATAAAAACTCCTCGCCCTGCACTCGTGACTGGTTGGCATGGCAGGAGATGGTCCCAGCTTCCAGCCTCTGCTGTATATGAGGAAATTTTCCATCCCTCTCCAGTGCTACCACGGACGTTTGAGGTTGGAACATCTTCATTAACGCCCGCTTTACCCCTTTATAAATGTACTAAATATAAAGGAGAGATGCAAAAGAAATATTCGCTGAAAAAAGGCTGTAATTAGCCGGTGTCAGATGCTGCAATGTAAATGGCAAATCTGAATAAAGACAATGGTGCGTATGAGTTAAGGATGTGAGTCAGCCTGAAGTCAGCGTGGATTGTAATAGCTGCCTCTGGATTGTCTCCAGGACCTAATGCTACACAAAAATAGGCTTCTATTTGCATTACACTAGTGAGGGGTATCCTACGCAGGCTGTTTGGCTTTAGAGAGAGTTATGCATTGGCTCTGAGAATGAGAGAAATTTCTCTTTGTGATATACGTGTACTTCAAGACTTTTATTTTGACTTTGAGTTCAACATTCAGGAACTTCTGAATCTGAATTTCCTGAACGATGGGCTTTTTGCGCCATAAAAAGTTGCAGCTGCAGTACCAGAAGGAGCAGGTTTGGTCAGAACCTTCGACGTTGTTGTGGTTTTTTGTTTGTCTGGGTTGGGTTTTTTTTATTATTGACGAGGAGCAGCAGGATGCGGGAACACTCAGCACTGCTCAGAATGAATAGGTCAAGCCTTGCCCCATGAATGTTAGTCTGGAAAGATCCCCATACTGGTCTCAAGCCCCATAGAATGAAATAGCACTTAAAACCCAGTTGAAGCCGGAATGCACAAGGTACCCTGGAGGATTTTCCGCTAATACCGGTTAAATTAGCAGGCGGAATGCAACGAGAGAAATGACTCTATTGGTGGCCAGTGTTAAACAGGGAATGATAACCATCCCGGAAAATTTAATAGAAAACTTCCTACGAGGGACTTTTGGCTTTGCAGACCTGGGGGGAGGTTGTTACGTTCCCCATGGGACCGTGTCCTGCAGGAGCATCAGCCAAAGCTGCCACGGCCAAGGTCAAGCACATCTGCCATGGATGGAGCCCACGTTCAGCCGAGCTCCCTTTGCCTCGCCGAGGGAACAGATGGCAGCGATAATCTTTAATAGGCTGTCACAGAAATCAAAGTCATGGAGCAGCTGCCCGTTTTCGCACCGGGCTGGTTGAAAGCAGCATCTTCTATCGGCGCTGATGCTCTGCGCGTAGCAGGGAAGAAAATTGGCGTTGTTTAGTGCGGGGAATGGTTTCTTCTTCTTTCCTTCGAGCCTCCATCTAGGTGATTCTTGTCTCGCAAGCTAAAAAGGAGTTGACGTGTTTCGAAATTTCTGCGACATCTTGATGGCTGAGAGTGTTGAAGTTACTTGGGTTTCTTCATTGATCGGTGTCTCAGAGGGGCGAAGGAACAACTGTTGGGGACAACTTTGTGCTCAGATTACAGAAATTTGCATGGTAGGTAGCCTGGTCGAGAAAAGCCTGCAGGGGAAAGCAAGCAAAAAAGCAGCCAAGTAATAATTTAATCAGAACATCCTTAGCAGAACCATAAACAAGAGAATACCTTTGCTCAGGTGGTCAAAGCAGGGGGTGAAGCCAGAAAACCCAAGTATCACTGGCCGTGGGGGAATTCTCCAGTGTTTGCTCCTTTCCTGTGCCTGAACCTGCAAACTGCTCCTCTGAGAACATCAAAATTAACCCTTTCTCCCAGCCTCACAGGGCCCTTTCTGATCCCAAACTGAACCACGGAACAATAAGTTTGTAATTAAAACAGCAGACAAAATAACCATAAATCGCAGCCCGTTACAGCACGATATCCAGCAGCTGAAGAGATAACTGTGAATAGATCCTGCCTGAAGTTCGCAGCAATAGGCAAAGACAATGGGTGAGGATAGCGCGGGAGACAGTGAATTATCTTTGCCATCTGCTTTTTGCTAACACCCATTTATAGAAGAAACTAACATTTGGAAACTCCGAGTGCCGATTGTTGTGCCTGTGGAATAATTTGCCACTGGATACAATTAATCATTAAGGCAATAGAAGCCTTATCCCCAGCATTGCTCCAGCTGCAGCCGGAACACCTGCTGAAATTTCCGAGTTCAGCAAGCAGTGAGTTTTTAAAAGCTCAGTCGTGACATTTAATCGCAAGTTCCAGGGTTCCCCTCAAAAGCGGAGAGGGGAATTGGGATGATGATGTGAGGATTCGAGAAGCGACTGGGGGTTTTTAGGATTTTTTAGCCTTCTTTTGTGCTGATGTAGCTTGGACTGAAATTTGGGGTTGTGTGGGGCAAACAGGGGCAGGAGGTGGGCAGGGGATCCAGATGGAGCGAGACAAGCGCTGCTTGGAGCACACGGAATGAGCCAGGGCGGCTCGGGAGCAGCTAGCGCTAATCACAACCCATTACAGTTGATTAAAAGCCTCGAGAATCCAATATATTGCAAAGAAAAACAGATAGCAAAAAAACCCCCAAAAGGTAATCAATAGCTAGCCAAGCAGCAAACAATTAAAAGAGGAAAAATATCCCCGTTCTCCCTGACGTGTGTAATATCCTTTCTTCAGCTTCTCAGAACGTGTTGTTCCTAAAGCCTGCGAGCCAAGGGCAGGAGCCCCTTCTGCTGGGCACAGCAAAGCTCCCAACCTGCTGCGGTCTTGCAAGAAGAATATTCTTAAAGGATAAATTTCATATAGCAAGTAGTTGTGGGGTTTGTGAAAGTCCTGTTTTCCCCACCGGGTGCAGCTCTTAGAGCATCCGTGTGTCCTACCCCACACGTGCACCTTTCTGTCCCTGCTCTGGGTGACCTGAACCCCCTGCCACCTCAGTGCCTCAGTTTCCCAGTGCTCGTGCACCCACCCCACCACTTGCATTTGCTTCTGGCTCTGATTTCCATGCGGCTTCTGACACGTCTTTGGATGCCGAGGGGGAATCTTTACCCTGACGCTGTTTATATGTGCTTTCAGAACAGCTCTTGCATGCTTCAAGTAGCATCAAGAAAGAAAAAGAGAATCGATGGTAGCGTACAGCCTGGAGGGAAATGAGGAAAGGAAGGGTCAGGGGCTTGAAGTCACTGCCTGGTGGAACATAGAATCTTGACTAAAATTTCTGATTTTGGAGACTTTTGTGATGGATTGGGTCATTGCCACTGAGACGATGGGAGCGTTGTTAGAGCTCAGTTGGGGTGCGAGGGATGCTGCGCTCGGAGGTCGCACAAAGCGCGCCCGCAGACGCGTTTCTACGCAAAAGCCTTGCTTAATTAATGTGATAGAAAAGTTGACGCTCTGGCATGAAGTGACAAAGAGAATTTTCTATGAAGAAAACTGCAAGTGAACAAGACGTTATGCAAACCATTAAAAATTTGCCTTTTTTTTTTTTTTGTTAGCAACAGCTTCTGGCAAGATGAATAATTTGGAAGTGAAAATTGTATTTTGAGACAGAGCAGGAGCCCTTGATCTGAAACTAATTTGTTGTCAAAAAGAGTTAAGAGATTTAAAGTTGGGCTTTATCTCGAGCAGTGCAACGCAATGTAAATACGTATACCCGCTCAGCTTCTCCGCTCTGCCACAACTTGATGCTGCTCTAAGTCCTCTTTATAATGGTGTGAAATCAAGGAGGCGTATTCTTTATTGCCAACAATTTACACAAATAATTTTTAGATTTTTGTTCAATAAATTATTTGTGGTTGCTTTTTTTTTTCGTGGTATTAATTGCCCATCAAATAGCGGTATAATATTTCATTAATGATGAATTAAATGATCACCACCTTTCACCTTCAGTTGTATGTGAGTGAATGCAGGCGTTGTTCCCTTCTGGAATGAATATTGATGGCCCAGTGAATCACCCACTTCTTTATTCACCAGTAGCAAAGCTCCCATGTGGCTGTGATTTCCATGAAGGAAAAACTGATTGCAGAACAAGGGCTGGGGGAAAACCTGAAATGTGCCTTTTCCCATGCAATGAATAGAGCCAGCAAATGTGCCGGGACCTTGCGTTTCCAGTCACATCTCTCTTTTTTCATGACATTCATCCCCTCTTAGGATAGTACAGCAACGTCGTAGCTGGGCAGGTCATTTAAGTGCTACCTGCGAGGGATGTTGGCAGTCATGGGCATCCATCCTCATCCTCAGGCTGCGATACCATCAGGGCTAATTCTTCCGCTGGAGTAAATGAGTTGTCTCCAATGTGGTTAATGCAAAGGCGATGTGGTTAATGCAGGCGATGCTCCACTGTGGATGGATGATGCTATGCTATCTCACATCAGCTCCAGCATCGGTTCCGTGCCAGGGTCACGTTATGTTTCCTGCTGAAATCGCCTCTCTCCTTGCCTGGAGTCGTGATCTCTGGTGCTATCGGAGCTGCTCAGCCATCGGTAGCAAAGTTGTGCTGCAATATAAGTCATTTCAGGCCTTTCTCATGGCGAGCGGGATGGCTCTCAGGTTCCTGTATGTGCTGAGTAAACAGGATCATATCATAAAGGATTAATTATAAAACCTAATGGCGTAGGACTATTATGATTTGCGGAAAATGGCTCATTAACTGCGGGAGTATGAAAAACAAACGTTCTTCCCTGACACTTCCGCTCGGCCACGCTGAACAAACACGTGCTGGAAAAGTTAGAAATGTAACACGTTATTCGAAGCAGTTAAACACGATGGGCTTAATTTCGGTGGGCTCGTTTCTCATTGCTGAAGTGAGTTTGGCTGACGCCTTTACAGCTCAGATTAGGCCGCAGTTACAAACGTTTTACCACCAAACGTAGCTGGATGTCTGAGGGATGAAAAATAACTTTAGGAGGTGGGATTTCACCTTTCCCATCCAACAGGCTCTTTCCACCTCTTCTCCTTGTCTGAGATAAAGCAAAAAACCTCCCGGTTGGCATCAGCTGGGGCGACACGTGCCCGCGCTCCCCGTTAGCCTCCCTGATTCAAGTTGGTACCCAATCAAACGTAGTACTAATGAGAATTAGGTCACTTTTAATTAGCTGCAGTTAACATAGTGGATTCTCCTCTCCCAGATACATCACTTCTGGTATTAACCATCCTTTCTCAGAGCAATTATCCCAACAAAACTGGTTGCTTTCATGGTTAACAGTTTTCATACTAATGCATTAATTGCCCCTGGCTTACCCACCGCCTAATCAGCAAGGTGGGTATTAGTTTCTGGAAGTGATTGATTTCAAGGGACTTCAGCTCTTAATTACATTTTAGCAAAGTCTGTTTTGAATCCTTAGAGAAGAGAGACATTTTCTGTTTGGCTTTGAACTTACCGTGTTGGAGGGATCTAAGTAACTAAATTATTCCATTCATTCTTAAGTACGCTCGTCACGAGATGGTGGAGTTTTGTCACTTCTGATTCATCTTTGCCCAGAAGAGTTCACCCCAATTGTAGGGTTTGCATTAATAAGTCAGTTTGCTTTAAAAAATAATGATTACATTATATATATCTGCATGTCAGGGATGGACAGAGTGATCTCTCAAAATGTAATTTGTATATCAGTCGGTTAACTCAGTGGTTTGGGATGAAATGCGCTATATAAGTGCAAGACCATAATTTATCTTCTTTCTTCTTGTGTCTCAACATAATTGCACCTTTATTGCCCGCTCTCGCTCACCAGAAACAGGAGCTGCAGGGCTGGGGCAGAATAAATGTCCATCTCACACAGAGCTGGTATCAGTGGCCTCAGAGGATGTTATAGAAACCTCATGTAGCCAGGTCTGGAATAGTTGCCTGCCAGACATTTTCATTTTGCTTTCTCCACCTTGATTATCCAGAGATGGGATTAAACCCAGAAGTATGATATTAACATACCATCAATTTTAACATTATAACGATCCTGGAGAGTCAGTTTTCCTCCTAATCTTGCAAATCCCATGTATTTGTATAAACCCATAGGGTCAGCGCACCTTCGGTAGCTGTTTCCTCTGCACGACGTGAACTCATTTCTTCCGCTACTTTTTACCACTTTCTAATTGTATCGACAATTCCCGCTGTGCTTGTATTGTCATTGTGGTACCAGAAAGGACAAATAGTATTTCCCTGGTTGGTCATTGCTGCAAGTCCGAATGCCAGTTCTTCATGCAAAATCTGGTGTAAAAATAGATAATTTAGTTTAAATGAGAATTGATAGAAGCCTTTCAGGACCGTGGGATGAGAGATAGGGGGGTTTAACCAAAGAAATTCCTTACTGCTGCAAGGACATAGAAAGGGAGCTGTGACCTTCTTCTCTCGCTGACCAGGAGTCCTGGATCTTTGATTCCCCTTTGGAAATTCGCTTTTGTTACGATTGGAAATACTTGAGTATTATCTGCCTGTGAGCCCAAAGCAAGAGTTCCACAGCTAATGCGCTGATTTCCAATGATGCAAGTAGCTTGTGGGAGAGGGAAAGGGAAATGGGAGGAAGAAAACCATTATAAAGCTTTTGTTTACAACCTTCCGGATTTTCTTTACAGTCAGGGCCTTTTATGAGAGAGAAACACAGGCACATCTCTCCGCTCCTGTCATATTTTTGCCACGGGCTTGTTATTTCTTCTGAGAAACGGCCTCATTAATCAAATGTTCTGGGAATGCGCGTGATCAGGGGGATCAAAATCACTGATCGTCATTAAGAAGCCATGAAAATGCTTTTTTTGTCTGCAGTGTGCTGGTCCTTACTTAGAGCAGAAAGACTTTTTCCCCATCTTCTTCCCAGCTCTTAAACGCTGGCGGTAACACAAGGAATTAAGGAATTCACAGTAAAGGAAGGCACCGCTCTGAGGTGCTGAGCAAGACAGGTGTTGCTCTCTGGATGAAGGATGCGTTTGAAGCTCGAAGCATCGTCACTGCTAACCCTCCCTCGCCTGAAAACCATCCCAGCTGCTGCTTTCATCTGCCTTGCCCGAACCCTGATGCAGCCAAGAGTTGATACCTGATGAAACATCCGCAGGCTGACTGCGGTTGGAAGGGGAAGGGCTGGAGAAAAGCGGTTTTGTACTTGAAAAATGATAAAACTTTGATAACTTCGAGGCAGCGCGAACGGCAGACGGGCAGCTCAGGCAAATGTATAAAACATCAAAAGCCACAGGATGGAGAGCAGTGCCTGAGAGCTCCAAATATAGCTTGCCGCAATGTAATTCGTTCCTAAGGCAGAAAGGAGAAACTTCGCTGTAATATGTTGTGTTGCAGCCCCGTTTCCACATGTGCGACGAGCCGAGATGAAAAGGGTTGCAGAGACCTGTGCATCACTCTAAGTGATTAAATTTAAAACCCCAGAAAAATTAGATGTGTGCATAACAAGTTAGCGGAGGATACGCTCAAAGTGTGCTAAAGCATTTTGCAGCTTGCTAAAGAGAGAAAGTAATTAAAAATAAAACACACACACCAAACAAAAACCACCACCCCAAGCCCAACATGTGAAGTCTTTTGAAATTATGACAAAGATAAAAAGCATACATTTGGAATTCAGGTTTTGTGGTTTACTGTATAAGGTGTTTAATTGTTTTATTTGCCCCGCCAAGGGGACCCGTCCCTCTCTCCCCGTGCTAATGACTGCAGCTCGTTAGTGTCCAGGGCAGCCCCAGAATGAATGAAAAAGAGCTCGTGTGCTGCCCGACAGCAGCGGGAGCGGCCAGGAACGTGATAGAGGGCAAGACACCCTATGGCACAATAAATATACATTTGAGTTTTCTGGAATTACCAGCTAATTTATTCCTTCTGACTCGGGCAATTCTTTTCCATCAGCTGTAAATATTACTGATTCCTCTGGCTTTCATTTCTGTATCATTAAACAGGAGAAGGTCTCCGGATAAGCAAGTGGGTGTAGTAGGAATCTCATTATTAGTCAATGCTAATTAATATCCACTTAAACTAATTATCAACTGGGTTTAATAATTTATAATTCTGATCTCACTAAATAACCAGAAATTATTACAGGGAGGCTCAGGATAGAACTCAATTAACCATTTGTTGCATAGATCTTTTTTGTGAATTGCGTGGCAGTTGACAGCTTCCAATACGCCGTTGTAAGCGGCACTTCCTTGCTAATTTATATCTATCTACAGATATAAATGGTATTAAACTGTTATTAAATCTAGATTAAATGTTTAATTGTGCAGTTTTAAACGCTGCTACTTATTTGTCACAACCCAATGGTAGCAAAGAGTGTCTGTCCATGTTTTGCTTGGGATGAGCACCAGCCCCGTGGGATGGGGACGGCAAATTCAACCCGGGGTTCTGTAACAGACCCAGGTAGCACACGGTAATGACCAAATTATCTTCACAGAGACCATTAAGAGGACATAATAGGGAATTAGGAAGCTTTCATCAGCAGCGTGGGGATGAGGAATAAGCGTGCACCTAATCTCTAAGCAGAAAGCTTCCACAGTGAGCATTTCTATCGGTGTGATTGCTAAATATACAGATTATGCAAAGATAAAACAAATCATTAAAATGCAATTATTTCAGTGATAGAAGTTTATGGCTCTATAAGTACATTAAAAGACCAACTTTGTGGGTCTTTATGTGCTTAATAAAACTGAATAATTTGCTGGGAAAAAATCTTTAGTGGCAGTAGCAAGTAAATTTTGTAACTCCATTAGACTTCAAGCATACTCCAGGTATATAAACTGAAAAGGTTACTATATTTCAAACCACATGTTCCCATATTGGGATGAAGAATGAAGATTCTGGGGCAGAAAAAAAAAAAAAGTAGATTTTCCCTCACACCGTGGTCTGGTGTTTATACTATTGTAAATAGTATAAAATACTATTGCAAATAGTATAAAAAACCAAGTCAATCCTTGTCATATTTTAGAGAATAACACCTATCCTGGTATTTATTTCTAAATGCAAATGTGGGAGGCAACTGGAGGAAAAAGACACAAAGGGAAAGTGATGGAAAAGAAGAGGAATGTCAGTGCAGCGAGTGTTGCAGGAATCCCGAAAAAACGCACTTCTCTTTAAATGGAAATGGGATGAAAATCTGCACAATCAAGTTTCATTTGTTACAAGCAGGTGCTCATATGGGGCCCTGTTTCTCCAGAAAGTGGTTTCCTCTGTGCACATGTGTCTCACTGTCAGTACAGCCATTAAAAGACCTTGTAGCACAACAGAAAACATCCAAATGCTCACTAAAATACCGAAAGGTGCTTAACAATCTGCAAGCAAATACGTGATGGTGTATCTTACACTTATTTTGGCTTCTCGCTATCCTCCTGTAGCAAGACCTCTTGGGACGTTTCGGCCCTGGACGCAATAACTTTTGAGGTCAGGTGTTGATTGAGGACATTCTTCCCAACGGATTCTCTGCCAAAAACCAAAATAAGGATTTTGTGGAGTTTAGTAATTTAAGATTTTTCCCCAGTCTTTTTATTTCTCTGCCTATTTACTAATTCTAGCAGGTCCTTGGAGGGCCCATCCTGTCCTCATGGGACCCCTGTCCTTGTCCCTGTCCTCATGGGACCCCTGTCCTTGTCCCTGTCCTCACGGGGTGCCCTGTCCTTGTGTCTGTCCTCACGGGGTGCCCTGTCCTTGTGTCTGTCCTCACAGGGACCCCTGTCCTTGTGTCTGTCCTCATGGGATGCCCTGTCCTTATGTCTGTCCTCACGGGGTGCCCTGTCCTTCTGTCTGTCCTCACAGGGACCCCTGTCCTTGTGTCTGTCCTCATGGGACCCCTGTCCTTGTGTCTGTCCTCACAGGGATCCCTGTCCTTGTGTCTGTCCCCCCTTGTCCTGCCGAGGGGCTGCCCAGGCTTCAGCAACATGTTTCCCACCCAGCTCCCCTTTGGCTTCATTCTGTTTATACAGCGGTGGGGCCGATAATAACCAGCGCTACGAGATGATGTATCGCATGTCCCAATCCTTAGGGATTAGAGGACTTTCTGGTAAAGCAGATTGTTAGTTAAACGTCGGTGTGTATGTGGTTGAATAATTGCTGTACCTGAGATCCTCTTCAATCAGCATCTTGTGCTGAAAATACCATGCGTCATAAATAAGGGGTTTTAGTCTGGCTCTTTTGCAGCAGTCTCTGGAGACAGTAGGAGGAATCAATAATAAATTTAAAACCTGGCAGGTTTCAGGCTGCTTGAGCTCCTGAGATCAGAATCCCCCATCACCAAGACACGGGCTATAAGGACAAGCAAACACCAATGAAAATGTTCTTTCCACATTCATTTAACTTGAGGATAAAAGGTACAAAATGCTGAGATTAATGCCCTGCTTCTCACATCCACCCTCGCAGGTGTATAGGACGTGCAGACTGAAAAATTTCTTTGCAAATTCTGATTATTTTGGCTTGTCTGCAGAAGATAAACGTGCTCTGTACACAGGCAGACAGGCTGACGGGACACATGGGACGCAGAGCAGCGGGGTTGTGCTTTCCATGCGTTTTGGAAGGGGCCGGTCACCAAAAAAGCCCCATTTCCAAGTGCTCAGGAACCCAGGCAGGTATTAGATGTGTATTTAGCTTCATCTCCATAAGCAGGCTGATTTTATTCAGGAAATCACTTTAGTCTTGAGTAGTTGAGATCAAATATAAGTATGTGAGCACGTGGAAATATTGAAGCAGGTTATGTGTAAAGGTACAAGAGGACCTATGTGTGTGCACTGTGTGTCAGGGTGCAAGTGCATATACAACAGAGATTTATCAGGTATGACTTTAGCAGAAAGGAGAAGAAAAATGAGAGATACAGCTAAGAGAGGATGTGGATCAATAATTTTCTGGACAGTCATTCTGTAGAAAAAGTGTGTGGGTCTAGGTATGTGATGAAAAATGGGAATTTTCAGCGGGGGAAGTAGACTCTATTTTTTGTTTCAGCAAGTACCCATTTCCAGCCTCCTCTTCTCCAGGCTGAACCCCTAGGTCCCTCAGCTCCTCCCTATCACCCCTGTGCTCCAAACACCCAGCACAGGGTGCCCAGGGCTGGGTTTTGCCGCGTGGGACAGCGGTGACAGGAGGGGCCGCTGCAGGCACAACCAGCAGAGCTGCTGCTCTTGACTCTCCTCAGGAGCTGAAGTGATTCAGTACGTCCCAGAAGCGCACCCAGAGGTATTAGAGAAATGTCTTAACCGCTTGAAGCTATTTTAAGAATAAGGGGAAAAAATACGAGCTGCGAGATACTCGTGTAACTCCTCCGAGCTGTAACCTTGCTGGGTAAAACCAAGGTTGCAGCCCGTAAGCACCAAGAGTCCCTTCAGCGTTGCAAGAAGCTATTTCCTATTCCTCTTTCCCTCGCGCTGATTTATATTATTGCTGAGGAACGAAGTGTTAAAAGTAAATCGATAGATTGCGGCGAGGCTCTCTGTGGCCAGCAGTAGCTTTTTGTCACGTTGCAGCGTAAGGGCACGAGGCGGCCTGGGATTAACTCAGGTGGCTGCAAAGCCGCCAGCGTGATACCCGAGCACTGTGCAGGGCAACTCACCTCTGTCTCTGTCTCATTCCCGGCCCCTTCGGGCCGAGGCCACGTGTGCTCTGCGCTGCAGAGACGGCAGAAGAGATCCGAAGGCATCTGGAATGATGCTTCCAAAAATAGCTTATTGACATTAATGGGCTAGATGAAAGCAGAAAAGGGGTTGGAAAGCAGCCCAGATGGAAGGAGGCATAAAAGGTAGAGGGAAATGATGATGATTAGGGCTGGAGGAGAGAAGCAGGCAGGGAGGACCTCACTGAACAGTGGGGGATCCACACCAAGGGCTGAGGCAGATGAAGGGGGTGAGATGTGAGGGTGGGATGGGGCAGAGGTTGCGAAAAACACCTTCTCCAGGAGCCCCTGGTGTATCTGCTGCTGTTTACCCGCCTCTTCCCAAGGGTGGGGACACTTGGCAAAAATTAGCCAGTGATTTCTTCTTCTTGGAGTCCGTCTAACTTCTGGTTAAAAGGCTGCTGTAGCCCATCTCTCTGGCAGCATCAGGAGCCCAGTGCCGGGGCGGAGGTGCTGCCTTTTGTCTTTGCCACCATCCAGGTGTCCTCCAGGACTCCTTCAACCATTTTTCAAGCCTCATCACACTGACAACATGATCCACAGCGCTCGACGCCGTGTGTTCAGCGAGGGTGTTGGGATCCCAGGGGCTGTGGAATATTTATAGGAAATTATACAGCCGGTTGAAAGTTTGCTGTTGCTTTCCTCCCCCCCAAGAAATTCTTGTCCTTTTTAAACTCGGAGCAAAACAGTTTGAATAGATCAAGACTTGCTTCCAACATAGCTTGCGGTGTGACTTTCCCCAAAATAGAGGACGTTATTTCAGAATACATTATGCCCTGTCATTTGTTGAGATTCTTTCCCATCGACAGGCGTCAGCGTAGACGGATTGTCCTCCTGGCATCAATCTGCGCCGAAAGCGGCGATGCCGCTGCGGCTTTGACCTTCACCCGGCACAGCTCCCTGGGCTTTAACCGCATGGCTCGCTGGTCACCTCTGGGGATGGCAAATGCCATCGTCATTTCAGAAACGCGGAAAGGGGAGAGCAGAGGGGTTAAGCTGTGCAGGAATTCCTGCAGGTGGGAGGCTGGGGCAGGTACCGCTCAGCCCAGCATCCCCCGACCATAAACATTCCAGTGCTGGAATTCGAGTATCTCATCCTGGGGAATTAAATGAGGTTCAGACCAAGCTGTTGCTGACTCTCTCCGCCCAGCACAATTCTCATTTCTGTCCTCCGTGATGCCTTGAATTTGACAGCTCTTATTCGTCCTCTCTCCGTGGCCAGCAGCCTTGCTGATGTCCCAGGTACAGCCGTGAGGGTGGAAAAAGGCATCGGCAGAGTGGATGGATAAGGGTTTGGCGAAGATCTGGAAAAGGATGCTGTTAATGGCCAGTGTTCCCATTTATCTCTGTCTGGGGATGGAGCTGAGCACACGCCGACTGTAACATCCTCAGGTTCACCAGTTTGGCTGAATTCAGCCCATGTTTTGATAAATCACAGCTTACTCGAGAATTACAAACCTAAATGGAGTTCGAGACTTGGAGATCTCATGATAATGAATGCTTAGATGGATTTTGAAGTTGGAGCTACTTTTGTGTTCCTTTCGATTAATTACAAGCATCCAATTTTTAGCAATACTGCGCTTAAATCCCACGCTTATTTTCACCTTTTTTAAAAAAGTCAGGGAAGGCTGTGACAAGATTTTCATTCTTAAGAAGGTGTTTCTGTGACATTTCAGCTCTTCCTATCTGTAAGATGAAAAGAAATGCTGAGCCACATCCACCTCGCTTTGCTGCTTGAGAGAGGAGCTCGATTTGATACACAAATATTTTGTTAAATGTACCAAAAAAGAGGCAATCTAAGGCCTTATCTCATTTAAATCATAGTCCGGAGTCATTTGTTACAGGAAGCGAAATCACATTATGAGCTGGTTACAAATACAATAGTGAGTAAAAGGAAGAGGAGAGATGGTATAAAAAGAAGTGGGGGTTGTCAGTGCGTCCGTCTTGCTCTGCGCCTTCTGCCTCGTGCAGTGACCAACTCCATTAAGATACGAGCTCAGTTAAGATCATAAGGGATGTTGCAGCAGAGACCAAGGGAACAAGGGGAACAGGCACCAAAAATTGCATGAGAATGAAGAATTTTCATTTCCAATTTCACAATTGTCATAAAAATTGAATTGAATTACGGCAGCCTTAGTGCTTACCACGGCACAACCAAAGAGATTATTCCATATAACTAGGTTCTGCTTGGAGTGTCTGCCTTTCTGTAGTTCGGAAATATTCAGAATGTTTACCTAGCAGAGTATTTTTACCTTTCCTGCGTAACGCACTTGGAAAATCAGTTTGCTACATTTCACGAGCAAAACGCTGTTGTTCATTTGGGTTTTTTTTTCCCCAGTGCTTTGCAGGTTTTCCTCAGTTCTTTGCAACCTCTGTGCATGCAAACTTGGCTCTTTGGTCGGCAGATGGATGCACATGCATGCACATAGCAATCTGGGCTAGTGCAGGTGCAAAGCATTTATGTGTGGAAACAAGACAGGTCTTGATGTAGTGAGTTGGAGGAGCCGCCCTGCGAGAGCCGTCTGATCAAATCAGTTCACAGGGCATCAACTTTTTGTGCTGTTTCCCATCTCGCATGCGCCTCATAAGGCTCAACAAGTCTTGGAAATATAAAGACAAAGCTCTCTCTTTCTTCCAGCAAGACCTTGCTGCTATTTAAGGTCTATTATCCTCCCCCTGCTCACACATTGCTGCCATTAGTGTTATAAATGGGTTGGGTATACAGAGAAGAGAAGAGACCCCCAGGGTAGCAATTACTAGAACTGAATTGTCTGATGCAAAAGGCAGCATTACCCTGGTGTAATTTGATCATAAAATAAATTGCATTGCCCATAAACTTGCTGAACGGTAGAGTTTCCCCCACAGTCGTTTCCATGCGTTTGGAGCCAGAAGTACCGCAGGGAAATAGCCCGGCTCCGGCCACAGCCGCACTGAGACTCCAAGGAAAATTGTCATGGAACACGAATAAATGAATATTCATAAAGAGATTAAGCTCATCTTTGACATGGTGCCAGTGCTAATCTTCCCCAAACAGGCCTGCATGAAAACTGTGCGGAAAAAGATGTCCCTACACTCTTTGAGCAACAGCTCTTGGGAAGGTGTTGTGCCTTGTGGGTCTGGGGGGCTCCTGTCCCACTGCTGTCCCCAAGCACCTGCCCCTGAGCCAGAGAGGAGCACCCAGGGGTGCCAAACCCAACCCCGCACCCCAAAACCCGGGCACTTCCCACCAGTCCCCCCCAACTAATGGAAAATCATCCCTGGGCTGGGTCCCCACTGGGCGAAAGAGGCATCTCTGGTGCTGAAATTGTAGATTTGATTACAGGTCTCTCCGGCAGCCAGGTAAAGAACAGATCTGATTACAGGTCTGCTTTCAGGCAGGTAAATAACCGGCAATTGTACCCATCCGCAACGTGATGTTATGACTTCAATGGCTTTGAAGCGAGTCGGTGTTTGTATGGGGAACCTGCAGGGAAAAAGCAATAAGAAATGGTGTTTATACACCAGGATGCTCTGACAGTGAACCAACATCCTATTTGATGCTAGGAGACGTTGCTATATTTTAGATTAAACTGAAACGCCAATTATTTGTGGTTATCAGAAATTCCAGTGTATAAAACAAATCTGCAGTCCAGGCAGAAAGCAGGTGGGTGCTGTTCTGGCCGCTGCCTTCTTCACTTCTTGGCTTTTATTGCTGTGTATTGCTACAGATAATATCTGTGAGAATGCTAATTGCATCTTTAGGACGCTGCTACGTAGTGATCGGATACCAAGGTGATAGATCGTGGGGACTAGAACAGAATAGCTGCTGTAAAACAGACGGCTTTTCACTGCGAGGCTGGGCATGCTGCATCTTTTATCCATAGTATCTATATATTTTTTATAGTTTATGTATTTTATATTATATATATATGTTTTATATAGAATATATAGAGAGTATATCTATTTTAAAGTATATTTTAAAATATACTTTCTGTAAGACTCCACAGTTGCAGAGGCTGACCACATAACAGCCTTGGAAAACCACTAGATTACATGCAGGCAAATGGGATTTGCAGCTGTAAATTCATGCTTATCCTAAGGTGGTGGTGGAATAAAGATTGCTCAAGACAAGCCCAAAGATAAACACACTTTCAGGGTCACAGGCAAGAGACCTGAGCTTATTAAAGTGTGTTCTAATACTCTTCAAGTTATTTTCCTTTCCGTGCTATGCTGTGTATGGCACAAATTCGGAGGCGCAGAAATTCTCTGTTATTTCTATAGAGCTGCTGCTAAATCTGTTGACCCTGAACAGGTCCTGCAAACAGAGACTTTTTAATAAAAGGCAAGTGAAAAAAGAAAAAAAAAAAAAGAAATGAAAAGGTTTCAAATCTTTGAAAACAGTTCATGGAAAATCTTTGAAGAGCTGAATATCTTACCTGCCGCAGACCTGTATGTGATGAACACATGTGAGACACGCGGCTGCAGTTTTGGGAGCTGGGATGGAGGTGCCAAGGAGATGCTCTAATTAGTTTAAATGCTCTGACTATGATTAACTCGTTTCCGTGCAAAGCAGCCCGTTTGTGTACATCAGGTCCTGTACTGCTCCCCGGGCAGAGCTCGTTAGGGGTTCTGCAATTAGCAGCCCAGTTTTCAGGCAGCTTCAGGATCTGGACGTTGCAGTTTATCACGCTGGCCAGCGAGACCCAGAGAGCATCTGGAAGATGAAAGACAGTTGGTGGCTATAGCCTGGAGGTATATATATTTGTATATATATATATAATTATAGCGTTGATAACCTGGGCAATAACAGCATCTGCTGTACATTACTCCCAGATTGACACGACACCCCGTATTTTACTAGTGGCTTTTGAACCAAAATAGGTGTATGTGCCTTTTTTTTTTTTTTACTTTCTCCTCGACTTTCACATCATTTCTTCTGAGTTTGGTAAACGTGACACAATATTTTGCCGCAGGTTCCAATCGCAACGACAGGAAAACGAGCGGGAGCAGCCGGGCTTTGCGGTGCCCGTGGGCTGGAGTTTGCCTTGTCTATAAAGCGGTTGAAAGGCAGGTCCCAAGCAGTAATTAGCACTACCCAGAACCACGTACGGCCGCTCCGCTAGAAAAGAGTGGGCTCGCTGCAGCGTCATTACCTCCTGGTCCTCCATGCCAATTTTCTGATTAATAACATCCCAAGCCACTTGATGCACTATTGATTCTAAATCCGATAAAAAGAACTGGCGGCTTGCTGGCAGGACCACATCGTTTTCCCTCTAAAAAGGCAAAGGAGAAGCACATTTCCAGGCAGGGTGAGGTGGTGGGGGGGCCCAAGGGAGCTGCCGTCCTCCTTCGGGGTCTCTTCCTGCACTCTTGGGGTCCCTCAGGGTTTGGTGGTGGGTTCTGGGGTTCACCCAGTGCTGATGGAGAGTGTTTGTGGGGTCCCCATGCTGTTATCACTGCATTCAAGGAAAAACCTGACTTTGTTTAGGCGGCTTAGATACATGAGCACAAAGGTTTTGCCTAAGAAAGTAGCTCAGTGCTATGGACTTTTTAAATATTAAGCAGAATGGTTGTCTTACACGGGCACAAAGGTTTTGCCTAAGAAAGCAGCTGAGTGCTATGGACTTTTTTATTATGCAGAACAGTTGTCTTCTGAATTGCTGAAAGGAGAACGAGAAGAACAAGGTAGGAAGGGGTTTTTCTTCCAAAGAACCTGGCTTTTAAAGTGTCGAATTTTTTCCCATAAAGATAGTTTGTTGGTGTTTTGACACCAAAAAACGAAGTTGCCTGCGGGTTTCCTTCATCCCAGTGGCGTGTTGGTGGAGATGGGAAAGGTATGAGAGAGGCCAAAGCACTTCGGTGGGTTGTACGGCAAAAGAAGCCCAACCACTAAACAAAAGCTGTTCATTCCTATTACCAACCTAGGAGAGAAAGGCAAATATATAACAGCGAGCAGAAGGCAGCTCAGAAAGCGTAGAGAAGCCAAGAAATATTGAGCTTTGATCCAGAGAGAATGTTTCAACAAACACTGAATGCTTTGCAAATATTCAGTGCTTGCAATAACCAAAACACATGGCAGGGGAGGAGTAATGAGCACAGCCCCGCTGCTCCTGGGTGGGCAGTAGGAAAGGGTTTGCAGAATAAGACCACACGTCTTCTGGCTCCTGGGCACTGGGGAAGGCATCGTTTTCCAGTGCAAAATTCAGCTAAAGAGAGTTTTCCGCAGGAGCAGCCCTCTCTGAACCGGGAACAAGGCAGCTCCTCTCAAAGATGCATCTGTACAACGCGCTGCTGAGCAGGGGGGGAATATGAAGCGTTTTGTTTCTTATAATGACAAAGCGAAAGAGCAAAGTGAGGGTTTTTTCCCTGCTTTTTGGCAGGGAGTTGCGTTCACTCGGGGCTGGATTTTCAAGGGTGACAAAGAAGCTGTCAGGAGGGGGCGAGAAGAGACTGGAAGGGTTGCTCTGGGTAAAACCCAAGCTCTGAGTGCTCAGCTCCAGCAGATCCCTGGGCGGGAGGTGATTTAGAACCCAGATGTTCCCGTTTTCTCCTTCTATACTTGTTTAAAGCACCAGACCCACCACTACCGGCCTGGTTTGCTGGGGCAGCGTTGCCCAAATCTGCCCCAAACTGCAGGCAGAGCCAGGTTCATGCCGGCACCACCCGCGAGTGCTTTAATCTGGTTTTAATCCAGCTTTAATCCAGCACTTCCTGCACTAAGCGGAGTCACACAGAGGAGGAGCCCCGGGACTGAGGCACTGGTATAAGCACATGCAAATGTGATGAGCTGAGAATTAGTAAAAGCCCAAGAAACAAAACCAACAGGCAAGAGAAGGAGTACAGGGTCATGGAAATGATGGTGGAGGCATTCGCAATAGTTGCAGTCCTGTTGGAGCCGGCCTGACCTGCCAGCCTCACAAGCATCCTCTAATAAAAGAGAATAAAAAGAGGTTATCTATCTGCTGTATTGAGACCTTCAAATTTTCATCTTAATGGGACATGGTGCTTGACAGATTGAGCTCCACTGAGCAGCTCATTGTAAATTCAAATGCAGGCTCTGGGGTTTATTGGAGCCACTGAGCCTATTTTCTTCCCTTGTTTGCTGGCTGAGCAGGCGGCTGCTGGGAGTGATGACTGTGCGGTTTGTCAGCATCCAGCATCGCCCTCCTGAACATCAGGCTCTCATCGCTCCGCATCCTCTCCCATTCGCCTGCCTCCCACCCAAACAGGCGTGTGCGCAGGGGTAGGAGCTGCGGGGACGGGAAGGGGGGACGCAGAGCTGGGTAAGGAATGATGGGAGGGCAACATACACGCTCGTATTCACATATACATTTAATTCCACGCGTGCAATCACGCATGTGAAGCAAGCACTTGGCAGAGCACAGGCGGGTACCACAGCAGGGGACACACATGGGGGGCAGCTCCTGGCCGAGCCGCTGGCTTCCAGAGCATCTGGGTTTTGTTAGGCTGGGCTGGGGCAGGGGAGCAGGAGCCGGTGTGACAGCTGAGGTGCCAGCAGGTCTGCAGGCTCCTGTCCTGCCTGTCTGGAGTCTCACCCATCAGGCACCGGAGCCTGGTCCAGCTGGCAGGAGGAGACACGGGCTGCAGGTGTCGTGTGTGCTGGAAAAACGCAAGTTTTTGTGCTTCCCTCCCCGGGCTGGTGTTTTGCTGCAAGTCTGAGGACGTCTGTAACTCTAAAGTCGGATACTCTGAAGTCGGGTGTTCTAACAGCACGGGGTTTGTGCCAAGTCCTCCAAAGCAATTTACCTGAATTTTCAAGATTCTTACAACTCTATCTCCAATGTTTCCTGGGGCTGCAGGGCTGTGCTGCAGCACGGGGCACCTCCAGTTTGCAGGGGTCATAGCCAGGCTGCTTGTGCAGGAAAATCGCTTTTCTTGGCTGGAGGAGGGCACAAGCTTCTCATATTCTGGGCTTAATGCATTCCATAACAACATATTCCAGCATGCCTAAGGAAGGAGGAAGAGTGGGGCAGCAGGATTGCAGCGGAACCTGCCAACACCAGACCTCTGTGCCTCGTGCCCTCGCTAACTCCGAACACAGAGTTTGTGCTCTGAACGGCAAGAAAAAAGCCTTTAAAGCACTTCCTCGTAGGTGGTGATTTCCACAGAATAGAAGTGGAGGGCTCATTGCTTAGGACCTGAAAGCCGGCTGGAGAAATTCCTAGAAAATCCTGGGAAATGTGCAGCAGGGGAAGTGCCAGGGCAGGAGATCAGGCTGCAGGGAACATAATTGGCGTTTCTGCCTGTGCCTGCTCTAAGCGGTCTCTGTGCCAGCAAAATGCCCCCCGGGTCGTAGATTGTTTTAGTTCCTTGTCCTCATCTCATTAAAACTAGTCCTCAGCTTCTGAGAACAAAAGACACATCGATTCTTCTGAAAATTTAAAAGGAAAAAGGCAGTTGCTTCTTACTGGTTGGAAAAGCAGTTCTGCCCATGGTTAGATTTGGGCCGAATTCACCAGAGGAAGACCATGGGGATTTTTTTAGATGTCTTTTGCCTTGTGAAAACCAGACCGAAAATACCAATTTTGCTGCCTTCCGTTGCCAGTTTGATCACACATCCGTACCTCGTGTCCAAACAAACCAAAGGTGAGCCAGTGATATGAATCTAACCACAAAACCAAAGGCGTGAATCCTCGTCTTAAACTCTCATTTGTGACTTGGAGCCTGGGAGCTGCACTGACTTTCTCAGCCAACCACCAGGTGTCAGAGTAGCTGGCATTTTGTCCATGCTTTTGCTTTTTCAACCCAAAGTTCTACCATTTTTTGTTTAATTCCACGTTTAAGCTCGCATTTGTGTGCGCTTGGGGATGAGAGAAAGGTTTTATTGCTTGCATTATTCATGAATGGCATAATTTCAGGGCATCTGTATTAAAATGAGGTTCCAACTGGAAAATAATATTAAACAAGATAAGTGTGTATATTTGTTTCATAAATCCATAAAACCTGATTAACAATGATGCTCATAATGCTTGTTTCATCATTACGAGACTTCCTGTGTCTGTACCATGGTGCTGCACTGGATGCTCTGATGCATTAGGACAGTGCCCTGCAAAGCTGTTTGGTTTATACTGCAGGCTATGCATCAATCAAGGGTTTGCTTTTGGGTTTTAATTATTATTATTTTCGTTGTCTATGAATTTTGGAGCTCATTAACAATACAAGAGGAACTTCCCTGTGTTCTGCCAGTGCAGCTGCTGGCTCCCGAAGCCGTGAGTAATGCTTTCTGTTTGCTCTTAAGGTTTTCTCCCCAAATTTGTTGCTGTTCCATCCAGCTGCTCGCTGGGAATGCTTCCCAACAAACATTGCCCCTTCCCTGGATGCGATGCTGCTCTGCTCTGGGATGCATTTCTGTAAGCGCTAGCATCTGACAGCCCACTGGGCAGGGGAACAGCCAGAAAATAGAGTTTTCTATCCATTTTGCTTTTGGTAACAAAGACTGTCTTCCAAACTAAAGCTTGAAGAGTAAAGGGCAGGTGAGGACATTTTCTCGGGTGCGGTTAATGAACTGTCAGCCCCCTTTGAGTCTCCTTTCTGTGCCGAGTGCTGGTAATTTATTTCCTTGAGAACAGGATTCATCAGTCTGGAGGGGACAGAGCCTGTGAGCTCTGAAGGTTTCCTAGAGCCTGTGTGGCAGAAATTGCACGTTTTGCGGGTTACAAAACCCAAATCTAAACTGGTAGCGCTTAGTGGAGTCACTAAAATCCAGGGTGATGCTGGGCAAGAGTCAGAGGTGAAAGGAGATGCCTGGGAGGTTGCAAGTAGTGGCTGCTCAGAGGAAGAAGAAAGTATTTCAGATAAGAAAAATAAAAGGATCTCGGGAAATTCGTATGCAGCTCCAAGTGAAAAAGCAAGTGCGTCTCCCTTGTGGTGAGACTCTCCATATGGCTCCTCCGCACATGATGATAGAGAGAATTTTCTGCTGAATAAAATAAGCCTGGAGGTGAAAACTTCAAAGGGGCTGAACTCTGAATCCAGCAAGAGCCTTATGCACATCCAGGAGCTGAGGAGAGCAAGTGTTGATAAAGCACTTCAAACCCTGGCCAAGCCTGTGATCAGGTTTCTCCTGCAGCTCCACTGCGGGAGGAGATGGGGCTTTGGGCAGCCTGACAACCCCAGCGCCACTGGGGACCGAATGCAAACGAAACTCTTTGAAATTACACAAATACGTTGTGTGAAAGGAGATGAAGGTGAGAACAGCAGAAGTGGCCAGTGCTGCTCAAGAGAAACACTTGGGGAACAGGCTGAGCTCTCCAGCCCCACTGATGCAGATGTGAGCAGTGTTCAGGGCTCAACGTTAGGCGGGATATTAATGAGAAATCCACTTCCTTTTGCTGAAAAAAATCTACCTTTCAAGCTCGCAATGGAAGCCGCAGAGCACTTTGAGCTTGTGATGCTCCTAAGTGGTCTGAGGTCTCTCAGGACCAGTGGTTCCCCCAGGAGCAGTCAGCGCTGTGGGCTCAAAGCACGGCCAAGGGAAGATCCCCATGGACTTCAGGTCCCTAATTACCTGGGTTTGTGTAGTAGATTACCCCACAACTTTTGCGGGCACGTGTCTTTCTGCCTTGCTTGATGTTTTAGCATATACCAAAGGAAACAGAAGCCCAGACGGGTTCTTGGGGAAGAAAGAAGCCGCACAGGATGGGCAGCAGAAGTTGGAGGGGTGGAAGGGAACGCTGCTTCTTGGCAGGACATTGCTAAGAGCCCCAGCACCCTGCTGTGATCCTGCTGGCATTGAAGGACATTACTGGGTTATTGCAGACTATCTCTGCCCTGTCTCCATAGATCTTGAAGTACCCAGAGCTTGTGGTCCCCAAGGCCACTGTTTCACCTCTTCTAGAGCATCACGAAAGGAGAAATCACCCTGTAACTGCAGCAGGCAATGGCAAATCAAACCGAGCTGAGCGAAGCTGCAGGAGCCCAACTTCTCTGGCAATTAGACCACCTCTGTTTAGAGGATACATCCGAGCCTCGGTGGTTTGAAAGCTCTGGTGTGATGCTGCCGTTCCTCGCAGACAGGTAGCTGCGGTTCACCTCTGCTTTCTGGTACTTTCCCCCTTGGAAAAGCCGAATTGCTGTATTGCTGGCACATGAAAGAAATGGGAGTTTTCTTGCTGCAAGCCATAGAAAGCAGGCTTCATTCAGTTCCTGAATAATTTAGGATACAAGCCTTTGATTAATTTCATGAGAAAAAGGAAACAAAGTTAGCTATAACTATAGGCCATTCAAAGTATGGATTGCCAGCAAAAATGTGCAAAGCGCTGTCATGAGAGGATTAATTACTTAGATTAAATATTTTATAAGTTAAATAATGTGTATTTTTTGGAGACAAAATGGAATGTCATTTTTTCCCCCAAGACAGGGAAAGTAACTGTACTCACTTCCATTTAGCCCACAGAGCAACACAGACTCCAGTGACAGAGGAGGATGGATCAGGGCTGTAATTCCCATCTGGCACCAAAATCTATATTCTGAGCAGCATTTCATCTTCTCCCTGAGAGTCCGGCTCCGAGCTTTCAAGTCTCTGTCAGTTGTGACGTTCTTCTCGGGGGAGAAGAAAAGGGTCCTCGTAATTGTTATTCTGTCTATTATAGTCTTCCAAGATCTGGAAGGAAAATGGACTGTGTAGGGTGGTTTTAATTATTGTGTTATTGTCCTGAAGGATAATGGCAGAGTCTTTCAAACTGTCTTCCTTTTTTCCTTTGTGGAAAAGAAAGACCTGAAGCTAATTTCTGCCTCTGAGCTGCCTGGAAAGCCAAATCCCTCTGCACAAGTTTGCTCAATGGCATGGGGGGAACTTCAGCCGCTCTCTTGGGGGGCACCACCAGGGCTGTAGATATTGGTCTCTGCTAAAAGGGCAAAGTTTTGGCAAGGAAGGGCAGGTTCAAAGGATGACCACCTTCCCCAATAGCCAGAAGGTTCACAGCTACCGTCAGTGATGCTCTCATTAAGCTTTAAGGAAGCAGGAGGAGGTTTGGTGAAGGAGGAGAAGGCTTGTGGAGGACACCTACTTCTCCAGAGAAAATAAAAATGCCAGCACGGAGAGCCCTGTGGGAGATTTTAGAGGGAGAAGGATGGTAAAAGGTGGTGGAAGGGGAACTTTGCCTGCTGAGAGTTGTTGTTTTTCCTTTTTTTTCTTTTTTGGTATAACTTCCTAAGGATCCCCTCATGTTTTTCCTCCCTATTCAGTGTGACAAGAAATACGTTTGAGAGCTGGTGTGCATGAGTAGTGCTTTGGGTCTGTGGTTCCCTGAGCTTGGGTCACGTTGTTTGGCAGTCTCTGGCACACTCAGTTCAGTGCCCACAAGCGCACGTGCTGAACATGGCACTTGCGTCGTGGTTTGCTTTGCTGTGGGCGAGGAGGGGAATCTTCATTAGCACAGGGGCATTTAAGCATTCAGTAATTAGTTAGCACCGCAAAGTGTCCCTGTGTTTGTTATAGGGCTTCTGACTCTCATGGCTGCATTTTGTTGCATATTAGTGTTGCATATTAATGCTTCTAAGGACCTGAGCAGAGTTGTGCTCCACTGGGGTTGTCTCTCCTCCAGTCTGAACCACTTCTGTCCCGACTTGAGCATCAATCTTTCTGCTGGTATTTATTGCTTGATTTAACTCCGAAACACCTGCCGGCTATTACACTTTCTTCTTATCCAAATATTTTCTTTCCTAAAAGCTAAAAAATGAACAGACCCCCACTATGCCTGTATAATCTTATTTTGGAGCTGACATGCCTACTAATGAAGGTGTGATGGAAATCACCCTTGCAAGGCAAAAGAGAGATGGAGCCCAGTAATGAGTCTGAGCTGAAGATGTGCTCGCCACCTGACGCTCTCTCCGCTAATATATAGCAATTAAAATATGGTATCTTCTATTTTACGTTGAACAATGAGAGCTGCTGAAGACTGGCGATGCGGTCATAGATACTCCTGTGAGCCTTTCATCTTTAAGTGTTTCATCTGAACTTCGAAAAATAAATGGTGCTTCTGCTGCCTAAGTGTTGAAACAAAAGGTGGGGCTTAGTTTCGTACAAGAGAGTTGTATAATGATTAATTAGTTTTCAACATGATACGCTGGCACTTCTGGTGAAGCAGCTAAGAAAGTAATTTGGGCTTTTGTGCTACTGGGCAGATTCGGGAAGCCTGCTTAGTGGGTAGTTTCCTTGGATAGAAAGTGTGCACACTTGCTGCTTCAGTAATTTCTCAGTCCTTGTCCCATTTGTGCTGCTCTCTCCTGGAGAAAAGGGAGTTAAGAGGCAATTTGCTTTGGAAAATTACAATTATGTTGTTGATTGGGTAAAAAGGAACTGTTTTATTAAAGCTTACAATCCTGCGTGTTTCTTTTCCTTATAAATATCCTATTACATGCCCAGAGACCACCCACACACTTTACTGCTTTTACATTTGCCCTGCAATCTTTCATGCCAGTTGACTTTTCATTTCCAAATCCCTTTTCACATTAAGCACAGACCCACACACTCTGACCCATTTTTCTTTGAAATAAATCATAAGTCCGCGCCAGCAGTGACTCGAGGTGTTCTTCAGAATTTGTAAACAGCACTGAAGTCTTGTGGGAAATGTCACAAAGTGTTGGTCTGAATTTATTAAGTAGTTGCTCAGCTTAAATGTATATGTTCCTATATAGAGCCTGGCAATGCTGCTACCTGTAAAGGGATTTGATGCGTGGTGGGGTCGCTGGGCAAACCCTGGGTCCGGCATGGGGGCTCCTGCAGAGATTTGCAGGTCGATAAATGAGAAGGAGTTTTGTGGCTGTGCAGGCTGATTTCATAAAGGGGCAAAGAATCCGTTTTGCAGCTTGCTATTAACATTTGGCTTGATAAGAGAGAGGGGAAAAAAGTGCGATCTCTTTGGCCTTGGCCAGGCTGGGCCTTTCCTACTCGAGGGATAGTCCTGACTCTGCAAAGATGCCAGCAGGTGAAGGAGCTGTAAATAAAACCCAAAGCTGTTCCAAATGCCCCATAAGGGCACAGGGGAAAGAGCTGAATTCACCTGCAAACGGGAGTTGGTGCCCAGGTTTTGCAGCTGGCAAACCGACCCACGGGCGGTTCAGCAGCCCAGAAGCTCAGGCAGCTGCTTCTCCCTCTTATTTCTCATTCTCTTCCATTCCCCAGCGTTTTTCTTTTCTGCCAAACTCACGTACCCTTCTCAGTGCTATGGGCAATCGTTCCCCCTGGGGGCTACAAAGCGGGCAGCACAATAAACCGCATTGTTCAGAAGTGACAAGACAAATGACTGTCCCCTCTGCTGTCCATGGCGGATGGGACCAGACCCACTTTCCCTCTTACCACCCCTGCCTCCAGCCTCTGACCCTTTTGGATCGTGTTTCTTCTGAGCAGTTTAAGGGAAAAGATCTTGTGGTAGCTCCACTCCTCCAAGAGCACCTCTGTGCATGCACGGGCACGTTGAGAGTATAGCAAGTTCCTTAAAGAGCATGTTAAGTGTAAATGTATAGCGTCGCCGCTTAGAATGGTCCTCCAGAGAAAACCTGCATAAATACACATTCGACAGAAATCAAGTGAGAATGATAAAGGAAATACTAAAATATCGCCCTGAGGGCTTCGAAACTGACTGAGAGGAACTAAGAGAGAGGACTCTGCTCTGCGCACCAAGGGACTCTGATTAACGAAAGCGGTTCTGCAGCAGGAGGAGGAAAGCTGACGGGGCAGGAGGGAAGGGAGCTGCGCGTGGTCAGGAAAGCGTGTTGGGGTTAAACGCTGCTCACGGTTTGGGATGTATCTGTATTCGCTGAGAGTTTGTTATTAACAGTTGCATTGACTTAAGGGGCTCATCGAAGCCCGACAGGGCCCAACAGGGCATGACAGAGTGCAAATGGGCCTGACGGAACCTGACAAGGCCTGACAGGGCTCAACAGAGATCGACAAAGCCCGATAGAGCCCGGCAAAGCCTGACAGGGTTTGACAGAGCCCGGCAAAGCCCAACAGGGTCTGACAGAGCCCGACAGAGCGAGACAGAGCCCAACAAAGTTTGATAGAGCCCACCAGAGCCTGACAGGGCCTAACCTAGGCCCGACAGAGCTTGACGAAGCCCAATAGGGCCCGACAAAACCCGACAGAGCCCAACGGCTCAAAAAAGCCTGACAGAGCCCGACAAAGCCCGACAGAGGCTGACAAAGGGGGGTTTTTCAGGGCCTAAACATATTTAAGAATCTGGCCAGAGGAGCTCTCTTGCAGCATATTTTGGCAGGACTTTCACTTGAGATGTTGGGCCAAATCCTCAGCTAACATAAATCACTGACAGAAGTGGAACTATGCTGATCTGCACCAGTCGCAGGCTCTAAATTAAAATTTAATTGAAAACTTAAGCTGTCATTAATTTTCAATGAATGGCTTTTGCAAGGATACAGCCAGATCTCCACCAGTTCAGCCTCCTGCATGGCCGCCTCTAGAAAAGGAATAAAGAAATATATATTATACAAACCATGGCTGATGTATTCTGGTCCTTGGTCTTTACCTTTCCTTTCAGTATTGTCTGCTGGCACAATCTTTG
Organism: Pampusana beccarii; assembly: GCA_013399365.1. NCBI lineage: Eukaryota > Metazoa > Chordata > Aves > Columbiformes > Columbidae > Pampusana > Pampusana beccarii. Next base: position 892,750 of record VWYH01004025.1, on the reverse strand, counting down.
TGATCCTTTATATCAGAAGATCAGTTATTTCCATGCAAATCTCATTAGTTATTGTCACCCGCTCCTACAGCGTAATTGACTTTCCGGGACCTTGGCTGTATCATGGCTTCCCCAGCTGATGCTTCTATTATGTTGCATCTTCTATTAAATATTGCCCTAGAAATGAAAGCAAAAAGCAAGAATTTACATGATATGATGGGGTGTGTGTGCACATGCATATGCTTGTATAGGCAGGGACATACACAATATATACCAGCGTATTTGTTTTAACAGTATCATGAATTGATTTTAACCTTGGGCAAGGGATTCCCACTTACTTACGAGACATAAATATTTCATTTGGAGTTCTTTTGGAAGTAGCTTGCAGCCCAGGAGAATTCCTGTCTACAAGTAACATCCACACCTACTTGCCAGGCTGACTCAGTGTATAAATCAGGCCATGTGTCTGGGGCTTACAGGTTAAGTACGAGATACTTTTCTTCCATATATATAGGATTTCCTGACTTTTAAGCTAAAGAGTTTTCACACAATGTAAGCTGCCCACACAGCAAACAATGGCAGAATATCGAGCGTCATTATTAATTGATTTTGATTTAAACCAGCTGCCAAACATGAAGGGAGAGTCAATAAATCTAAAACCAGCAGCAGCACCTAGTTCTGCTGGGCTGGGAGCCTTGGGGAGCTCTGCTGATCTGTGCTGCAAAAAAAAGTAAGTTCTGGAATCGAAAGCTTTTAGAAAAAGGTTTATGTTGAATCTTTATCTGTGCCAAAAGTATGAAAAAACTTTTCTGAGGTTCTAAATTCCTACAAAACTGGGGGTTTTGTGTTTATGCCTCTTTTGCATTTCTGTGCTAAGAATACACTAGTGAGCTGGTTTGCTAGCAGGAGCATTCATGAAAACAGGGATGATTTTGTGAGTGGAGATAATTTGTAAGCAGTGCATGTGCAGGTTTCCTCGCTGAGTCTCATGGAATTACTCTTCTGAGTAAAATTTACTCGCATAAGTAAGAAAATACAATCCTAAGGTATAGGGTCATCCCAAAGAGAAAAGGTGCACACGTTGTGTATGAGAAGTGTTTCCTATCTAAAACATCAGGCAGCTAAGCAATTGTATGCAAATTATAGAAAAACGTCAGACGTTGAAATAGCTTAAAAACCAAAGATGGTGTTAGAGGAAAGCCCTGGCTTTTAGCAGGTGGTTTCTGAAGAGAAAACTCCAGGATTTGGGTTATTTTTGGCCGGCTATCCCAGTCCTGGTGCCCAGCTCCTGCCACCCCTCTGCAGCAAAGCTATCTGGAGCATGAAGTACCAGGGAGTGCAGAATGATTGATGGAACGAGTGATCTAATTTCCCGATCGGTTAATCCCAAATTAAAATCCTTGTGGTAAGATTCAGGTCTTTGCGTAGCGTGAAGCTGCGGTTTTAAGGAGAGCCCTTCTCGTAATGAAGTGATTCCCATTAGCAGGGGAGGGCAGCGCGTGGTATCGCTCGTTAAGCAGCACCGCTGCTCGTGCAAATGAAGAGAAATGCTTTAGATGGAATGTAACAGGGCACGGAGAGAAGCAGCACAGCAAAGGAGCCAAAGTTAAGACGACTTCAGAAAAATGCAATGCTATGCAGCAGCAGCACACAGAAACTACGCTGATGAGGCTTTAAAATAGCACAGAGATAAATTTGCACTGAAATTTTCGTAGACGGGAAGTATTTCTCACCCACAAAGTCTGTGCAGGGCTAACTTAATGGTAGTACTAGTAAAAGCTTCAGAGAAAGATGGATGTTGAGAGGCAGAGGTCACAGGAAAGAGCTCGGAGATATGAACCGTGAGGATAATTGAAGGGGGATGAGAGGAAGGTGACAACCAGCTCCGGTGAGATGGATGGATGGAGGGGAGAAGGCGGCCAGGATGTCCCCAGCCCCACTGATGGGGATCCCTGGGATTTGGGGGATATGGAGAGATACATCTCCCCTATTTTATCGGCTTGTAAAATGTGCTGAATTATTTAATTATTAATAATGCATTGGTTGGCCTGGAACGGCTTTCCAACAGCTGCATTTGCAAACAGCAGGCTTGGGCTCTGTCGTACAGATTTGCCAGAGTGTTTTGGCCCACGGAAGCAGATTTTAAAGATGCTCTTGAAATGATGCAGTGGTGGAAACCGAGGCGGGGGGGGCTGCGATTTGCAGGAAGCCAGAAACACCCCATTAGATGCTGGGTGGCCACTGAGACCCCAGTATAAACCCAGCCTGTGTGCTGGTCCAGTGAAGTTTTCCAATGTTCAATGTGTGAAAATGGACCCTCTGCGTCAACAGTGGTTTTACCATGGGTGAGACGGGGAGGCTTTTCCAGTGGGTTTGTTTTCAGTTCCATCCCCAGCTCTTTAAAGCTATTGAGCGAACAAACTACCAACTACAGCAAAGTATTAATTCTTCAGCTTGGCTGTGAACTTCAGAGACTTGACTTGTAACTTCCGCTAGGAAAATGCCAAAGCCAGGGTAACATTTTGCAAAAGTCGTTTGTCTCAAAAAGGTGACTCTGCTCCCCTTTTCCAAGGTGGTGTGTGCGCTCCTCTGCAAAAAGAAAAGTGTAATAATATTTGGCTCAACTCTGGCTTAGCCCTTTAAGAGGAAAAGGCATTACTTCCTCCCCCCGGACAGGCACTGTTGGGATGGTGATTTCTTGCTCCATCCCATCCTGCCATGCACAGACCTGGCAGAGCATCCTGGCTTCTACAAATCATCTTCACCCTTTCCAAACCCGGCTTCCAGTCCCAGCCTTTTCAGCATGTGTCTTGTGCAAACCCATTTATAGGCAAAATTACACTGTCCCAGACTGCAGCTGCAATAACTTGCCCAGCATTTCCCTGGGTGCCACATTTATTTAGCAAGCTTAGAAAATACCCTGTCAGGCTGAGCTACAAGTGCAGTTTTTCCTTCAGATTACAGATTTCAGCGGTCCTCAGCACAAAAAAAAAATAAAAATGAAGAAACCGAAATCCGACAGCTTTCCGGGTAAAGTCTGTTCGGTATTTCTCATTACGTTGCCTCGACACCGTCTGGTTATTCGCTGCAGCTTGTTAGGAGCAGCAGTTGTACCGTGAAGTGAAGGGCACCGACTTCCAGCTTGAAACCAGCGTTCACTTCGAAAAGCTTTTTCTAATTCAGTAATTTTGGGCAGAAATTGATTAAACAGCCTGGAGAGACAAAGGAAAATGGCAATGGGTGCCGATGGGTGCTTAGGGTGGGGGTGAGGACACAAAATCCACAAGGTTGACAGGAGTGACCGAGTCCCCGCAGCCATCCCTGCACAGGGATGCTGCCCGTCAATGCTCGTTAGCAGGGAAATTGTTATTGCCCTCTCCTTAGACGCCTAATTCTTGCCCAAACAATCCAGTTATATTGAAATGGCTTAAAAACCATTAGAGATAATCAATCCGCGTTAATGACCTGCAATTCTCGGCAATCAATTTGCTTGTCTGTCTGCAAAGTTTTCCCGTTTCGGTGAAGTTCTCTGGAGCTGGCGGGTGGTTAATGGGGGAAATATGTTGGTGTTGTTTGCCCCCGTCCCCTGGGGAGCTGCCAGAGGACAGGTGAGGGCTGACAGCAATGACAACTGCTTGGCCAAAAGGGAAATAAAAAGGAAAAAGGGGAGGATGGAAGTTGAAGGAGAAGCTGTTGTTCTCTGTATGTTTGCAAGAGGAAAACAGAAGTGATTTATCCATCCAGCAGGTAGGGATATGAGGGGAAAAAAAAAAAATCAAATTGATCAAAAAATTAAATATTCATAGGACATTATTCATTAAGATTCATCTTGCCAAGTGGGTGAAATGAGGCAAGGGAAGAAATTAGCTTGCTTGAGAGTGTCAAAGTGATTATGTGATTAAATTGCAATTTATAATTTCTCCTTCAGAAATGTTACTCCTTGATTTGTGTTTCTGCCCCCTCTCTATTTTTCTTGAAGCCTCCCGTTATGTGTGTATGATCAGTAAATGCACAGGGCTTGTCTTGAAGAAAAACCTGCAGGCATCTGCGTGCACTTGTGCGGGGCCAGCGGGCCCGTGTCCCCAACACTGTCCTCTAACAGCTTTTCCCATGATTTATTTCTCCTAGAGGCTACTTGCACGTCTTGTGATCCCTCCTCACGCCACATACACGAGGAGATTTGGTGCAGAAAACCAGTGGTTTGCTGCTTGCTGCTGTAATCGCCCCCGATGCTGGGGGGGGGGCAGCAGCTTCCACACCCCAAACCTCGATCCTTCAACGCAGGCAGCAAAACCAGGGAACAAACTCATTCTAATATTTCATTCTCACTTAAAGAACTCGACCTCTTGTTCTTGTTTCTAACCTAGAAAAGGGAGCTATTTCTATTTTGCTGCCCGATAAAGATTTAGTGGTGTATGTTGCCTGTTTGAAAAAAGAAGACCGTAGTAATTCGCAGCTTGTTTATGAACAGCACAAGGCTCGCATGGGTTAAGTAGTTGAGGCAGGTTTTTCTTCAAGTGAAGGAGCAGGCGTGGGGTTTGTAGCTCCGTCACCTGGTTTATTTGTTCGCTTTGTGGTTTGTTTGGAAATACACTTATACAACAACAAATAAAATCAACCATGACAAGGCTGATGTCTGCAGGAAACATTTAAGCCCTGCCAAGGTAGTCATCCGCAAAATACTCGCAGTTCCCAGCCCCGCAGGAGCTGGGTCTCTCTTGGAAGAGATGCTCGGGGGGACGGGAGCTGCAAGAGGAATGGGGGAAGTCTGGAAATCTGCAAATCTCTTGTACAACGGCTGCTCCCGACCAGCTGTCGTGACAGAATATGCAGTGGTCAGAGCCTTCTTTCTAAACAGGGGTACGAGCCATCCCTGCAGCAAAGGCTGGGCCGATGTGCAGGCGTTTCAAAGCAGGCACGAGCAAAGCCAACAGCAGCCCACGGAAAGAGCAGAGAGCCCTCAAGTGTCACCCGTGCCCACTGCAGAGCCCAGGGCAGCTGCCAAATTGTGGGGTGCAGCCCCAGCCCTGGGAGGAGCATCTCTGCAGGAGCAACCTGCTCTTGGGGGGCATTGCTGCATCCCAGGGCTGTTTCTCTCCCCTGGTTAGTAGCATTGCTCTTGTAGTTGCTGTTGCTTTAATCATTATCCGGAGTCCCAAGAGCATCCCCCATTTATTGCCGAGCCATTGAACTGCCAAGCCGCTGGCAGAGGAATGGGTTTTTCTGAAGGATTCCATGTCCTAATCCAAAAACACGGGCCGCTGACCTTTTGCAGTCACCATCATAAGACATATATGACCTGCTAACCCAAAACTGTCTTCTTGGGTTGGAATAATGACAGAGCTTTGAACCAACACAGCGTGAAAATGTCATTTTGGGGAAAGTGACTCATTTACCCGTTGCTTCCCCTTCTCTTATGCCTTAGCAGAAAGAGCAGGTAATGGAGAGAGGGAGAGGAATAACTTGGTACATCACTGGATCTGAAAGCGGGATGCTCCTCAAGTGCCCAGCATGGAAAGCCATCAAGAATATCTACTAAAGCACAGGTTCGGGCTGATAAAGTTAGAGGTAGAACATTGGAAAGACACTGAACTCAGGGAAAACTCAGCCTGATTAAACTGCTTTAAATCAGTTTACTTGGTTGTTTCTGCTTCACTTGCAAGACATCGTTATAATTACTTGGTATCGTCAAGCCATTACTCAGAGGTTCTGGACCAGGGTAGCAGAAGACATGATTGTCTCATAAACCTAATGAGCCATATTGATTACTGGAGGATGAGGACAGAGCTATAAACAGCCCATATTCTTTATTTGTCTAGTTGTTAGATCTGTATTTGCAGCCTGGACTTGACAGTGAGTTATGTGGGGCTGCTGTGCGCTGTTAGGTTACTTCTTGCATAAAGCGCAGCTGAGCATCTGCATCCCCTTCCCTTGCAACTGAAATCAATAACGGATGGAAAGTGAATTTGGACCCTGCTCCGCACGCTGTCTCCATCTCAGAAGATGTTGCCCTGACGAATATACCAAACCTTATGAAGATTTCACTCCCTCAGCATTTGGGGCCTGATCAGGGCTTTATTTCCCCAGTTCGCCTGGCAGTTGTCAGCACTGCGGCTGCACAGCTGAGCCGAGCATGGCGAGCCTTGCAAAACCAGGACAGATGCATTTTTCATTCTGCATCCAGCACGCTTCTGCCTCTCTGCTCTGAACGAGGCACGCTACATTTGGTGTTGCTGAAAATTGCTTTTTTTTTCCCTTTTGTTTTTTTTTAGCTGGTGGAACGGGAACTGAAAGGCATTATTGCTGCTTTGCTGGGCCTGTGCTGGAGCAGGAAAGCCCGAAAAGCGTCTCTTGGTGTTGAACTGGCGTTCGTTAGCCACTGAATCTTCTTCACCACATTCAAAAGTGCCATATTTCAATAGTGGTGGTTTGGCTCGGTGCAGCACGGCTCCTTCTCTCCTCGGGCACCTGGAGCAGGACGGTGTCCCCAGCTTGAAGGGACCTGCTTGCCTCGTGGGGTCAGTTTTCTGGCATAAAAGTGCAGCTCCTGGGAATCTGTATTTGTCTGTCACCCTCAGATTCCGACCTCTGCAGCTGCACAGAACTCCCAGGTCCTCACAAGTGGGAGGTTCTTTCTATAGAACTTTTGCCCATGGTGTGTATTTCCCTTGTGTGGTGCAGGATGATGCTGATGAGCAGCAAAGCAAGACCCGGCTCCGCTCTCCCCTGCGCCAACTGGGAAACAGCTTTGTCATCCCTGCTCTTACCACAGCTCCTTTTTAATTGGGAACGACTCTGAACCACACAATTTGGGCCTTACTCTGCATTTTATACCTTCAAATGAGTGACCTTTGATGTCGTGTTGATTAATTATTCATGCAATGGGAGCGCTTTGGTGGCCTAGATAGTAACGGGGACACCGGGGGTTGTGGGGGTGCTTGCCCAGGGGGCCCTGCGGACCTGGCTGGAGGTGAGACCCCCACAGTTAGAGCCGGGGAAGCCCCAGCACGTCCTTCTTTACTGAATCCCAAGGTTTGGTGATGCTGAGAGAAACAGCCTCGGATCGGATGCTCGAGGGACACGAACTGGCTGGTCCTTGCCTGGTCCCTAGGGACGTGCTCAGAAATGCTAGTTGTACAAAACAGTCGAAATGAGGCAGTAGGAAATTAAATATGCTTATTAGAGCTAAAAATAACAGATCTGTTCTTTGGTGATGCATGAAAAAAAAAAAAAAAGCCCCTTGTACCAGAAAAATACTTTGGGCCTCTGCCAGGCAACAGACACAAGAAACCTTTTGCTGCCGGGCTGGGGGAGCTGGTGGCTCTGCCTCCGAACCTCCCAGGGATTATTTTTAACAGCAGATCAATGTCAGTTTTTGTGCCCGTGAAGCAAAATGCAGGCTGTCCAGCCAGCGTGGCAGGTGTGAAGAAGCCTACGTTTAAATATTAATCCGTGTTAGACAAAGAGCTGTTTTGTCTCCGTCACTCGGGCGGCGCGGAGGGAAATCGTGGGGACACGTGTGGCACCTCGCTGAGCTGGCGGCGGTGGGGCGCTAATGTATTTGAGATGCTGCCCCTCCTCGTGCGAGTGCTGAGCCTTGGGCTGAGCTGCTCGGAGGGTCACACCGGTTGATGGGTCCGTGGATGAGGTGACAGGCGTGATGGAGGTGGCGTATTCTTGAGCGGGGCGTTGGGTACCGCTTTGAACTTGCTGTCTGAGGAGCTCGGTCCTCCTGATGGTTAATTAGCCTCAGCAATGGCCTTTTTCTTGCACTGCCCGTGCTGTCAACAAACACTGCCATCCTCATACTTGATGTGGGGAAACTGAGGCAGACAGGGATGCCGCGTCTCTTCTGTGCCTTCCAAAGAGTAGCAGAGCCAGTGTTACCTTCATTACCAACGCAGTCATTTAGTATACATTGTTCCTAAAGAATTATATCGTTCAGGCAAGCTGCAAAACTGCCCTTTTCCCAATAGCTGCTCTGCTTTGGTACAGCTCTGAATCCCATTTCTGCCTGAGAAGGAGCTGAAACCTTGGCTGAGACAAACCAGCTCCATCCCCCCCAAGGCAGAAAGTGCAATGCTGCACCCTTGTGGGAACTGGGAGCCTTGGACCTCAAACCTGAGATTGCTGGGGGGATGCGCAGGAGCTTTTTTTCATTTATAGCATCCCATCTATGTCTATGTGTGGCCCAGGCAGCAAAAGTGGGGCGTGGGGACACAAAAAGGGGGTCCTAGGCAGGCATTGTATGAAAGTCCTTTCTCAAATTGTGGTGGTGCAATTTCTTCTGACAAGGAACGGGGAGAGCTGAGGCTTGTGCAGCATGCCGGGATCCTGGAGTTGTATTTTGTAGATAACAAGCAGTCAGCATTGTCGCTTCTTGCAGGCAGGTTAATCCTCGAAACTTGAAATGCGTTTCGTCTGGAAGTAGGTATATTTGATCATACAAGGGAGAAAAAATTAAACAGGAGCCCCATGCAAATAGGAAATTATGCAAATCACCGTATATATTAGACTGATAAAGTTTGTGGGTTGCTGTTTCAACTCACGTTGCCTGAATGCAAATTCTAAAGTAATCTGCTAAATGTGAGCAAGCCTGACATGCATGATAATCTCGGGCCAGTTCCCTTGGTCCTCTGTGCCATAGGGCCCGAGCATCACTCCCCACACGAGCATCAGGATTTTGCAGCAGCTGCTGAGGTTTATTGAGCAGCCTCCATGCCCCTCGACATCCTTTCTTCTTGCTGTGAAAATTGTTATTTTGGAGACCGTATCCAAGCCTGGAAAGTAACTTCTTTCACCCAACAAAATAGAAAAGGTGAAGGCATCGACACAGCAATTTGCATTGGAATTTCTTCCGTTTCCCATCCCAAGGTCATGAAGTCCAGCTGCAAATTGCTAAAAGTTGTACAAAATGCAGATCTGATGTGAAGAGATGCCATTTTGAGGATGCTTTGGAGCAGGGACTGAAGCCGCATATTTAGTTGACATGCGCATTTTAAAAGCCTTGGGCGACCATCATTGAGGGTTCACCCAAGATTAAAATCAGTGTATTTTCAACGTATTATTTCAGCCTCTAATCAACAAGTGATGTAGTATGGGAGTACATTGGCTGCCTTGACAGCGGCCTGAAGATTTACTTACATTGGCTTTATGGAAATTTGTCCTCTGAGCTCCCTTTTGCACTGGTGGTTTTTCGGGCAGATCCTTCACACGGCTGCAGTGGAGCTGCCAGAATAATTCTGCATGCATATTAGCGAACCTGGGGATTTTCAGCACTGAATTAGCAAAGACTCCGAGATACCGGCAGACTGGCCTGGAATTAATAGGGGTGGCCACACAAGTGTCCTCTCGTTATTAAACTGAATGAGTCATTTTTTTCAATAAACTCTTATGTGTGCTAGAGGAAGGGTTTCTTGGGTAATAAAAACTCAGCTGTATTTTCTTAGCAGATGTAATAAAGCGAGAACTCGACCGTGTTCTGAAGCAGCGCCCAAGACGCCATCCATCCCCTGGGATGTATTTGTGTGTCACCCTCAGATTGTGACCTTTGCAGCTGCACAAAACTCGTAGATACTCACAAGTGGAAGGTTTTTCCTGTGGATAAAAAGGGTTTCAGGTCCCTTTGGTGCCGGAGCCACTTCTTCGTGAACCAGCAATTTCCCCAAACCACGGGAAAGGGTTCCAGCCCAACACTGATTTAATGCTGTTGTGACTTTGCTGGAGTGCAGGGTAATTTATGCTTTCTAGGAAAAGAATATGCATTTAATGGCAGAGTTTGAAACCTTACAGCTGCCAGATTGAAACAGTCACCCTGTGTCTTTCCCAGGGGTTTCTTACCTGTAACGCATTAGCCCGTTCCCTGCGGTGTTCGCATTTAAACAAGGACTTGCCCTTGCGTTCTGTCTCCTGCACTCACATCTCACCAGAGCCGTCCTGCTGCACCTCTGCTCCTCCAGCTCCAGAAGGAAGGTCGTCTTCACCAGTCACCCTATTAATTTTTTAAGATCTAAATCCGAAGAGTAAGAAATATTCCTGAGTGTCTGGCGCTGCTGCTTCCTCCTGCCTTTGTGTTATTAAATATATTAAGGAGGAAATATGAGTCTTGGGTTTTACTGCTGCCCAGACCTTGTTTGGGTTGGTTTGTTTTCAGAATTAATTTTTTTACCCCCCCCTTCTCTGCCATTGAGAAAACAGCAAGTGCCTGAGAGAGGAAAACTAAACATGCTCCTGGAGTTCGACTCTGTTGTTTATCTTGCGTTTTAATCTCTTTGTGGAGTGCGCGCACGGAAGGGCTCTTGGTTTCTCTCCTATCCATGTCTGGCAGCTCTTTGCGGTGATGGAACCTTTCTGTGTTACACTCGCAGGGTCTCGTGTCCCAACTGGAAATGGGTGAAGCTCCTGGCTCCGCTCAGTGATGTCCCCTCTGGCTGCAGGGGACAGAGTCGGCGTTTTGGGGTCCCCAACACATCACTCCCAGCAGCAGGTACTGGGATGTGGGGTTGCTGCCTGTAAAAATGTCCATTTTCAAACACAAACCGCAGAGCTGCTGCCCTGCGCGTCCACCTCAGCTCATCGCCGGGGGAAGCTGCGTCTCTGCTTAACAGATGAGAGGTTTGACGAGAGCACAACTGATTTGTGAAGAGCAAAACGAGAGGCCGCGGTGTTACAAAGCATCCATCCCTTATGGCGCATCCATCGTGCCGTGGCTTTGTGCGGGCAGAGATGTGTCCCAGCCCTGGCAGCAGCCATCGCCAGGCGGGACGGGGGGCAGACGAAGAGCGAGGGGTTGCAGATTATCTATATCGGCAATTTGAGAATAAACCGCTGCTGGAACGCTGCCACGCGAAAGCCAGAGCCTGTGGATGTCGAAGGTTTCTGAAAGCCAATACCCAGAGACAGGTCTGCTCCAGACCTTCCCTGGCAAGAGGGGCTGGGAGGGGAGAAATGTCGGATGGGCAGCTCTGGTCTCGCTGCCCTGCGCTCCTGGTGAAATAAATCTCCATTGCCTCTCATCCGCGGGCGCCTGTGCTGGCTGGCTCCAGATGGCCGGGCTGGGAGAGGGCTCCGTAAAATAATGACAAAAACCCTGCCCGTGAAAACCGGCTTCTCGCTTTGCGCCTTGTTGAAACGTTGAGTGCGAGGGGAGAGTCAAATCTCTCCTTCCTGAGCAGGAGCCTCCAAACAAGCCGCTCCGGCTGCAGGCGAAACGCCACCGGTGATGTTGCTTTACCTGTTGTCACTGTCACTTGCGATGCTGGGGATGGTGACAGCTCTGTCCTGTGCTGATAGGGTGAGCTGGGGGACCTGGGTGTCCCCACCTTGCTGCCCACTGGTCGTACCCAACACTGAGGAAGCACTTGCGTAGAGTAAACGCGTCATTAGTAAATGTTGTGGGAGCGTTACGTATGTGAGCGGTGCATAGCAGAAATTGTGCTTATAAGCAGCCTCCAGGACTCTGCGCACTCCAGTTTAATCGGGTATGAAATCACATTGATCTCATAGCTGCCTTCCATAAGTTATTTATAAGTGAAGTCCTAATACAGACTGGGGTTCTTATTATTCCTCCTGACTTGCCTCATTGCCTGTGGCCTTTAAAATGTTCCTTTCATGTCTTCTCCCTTCTCTTTTTCCATTCCCCCTCTGCCAGCTCAGAAATAACTAAAGGCAGACCTGTGCTCTCGGCGACTCCTGCTCCTCTGTCAGAGCCGCGTTAGTGCTGGCTGATGTCTGTCATGTTCCTTGGAAAAACAGGCATGTTTGTCGTGTATATATGTTAACGTTGCTCATCAACCAGTGTATGTTCCCGCTTATGGGGCGGGGTGTGAGCAAAGGCAAAGCATCTTGCACAGGGGCAGAGGCTTTGAGCAGCTATGAGGAGTTAGGCTAAAAGTCATGCTAAAAGTGTTGGGGGTTATTTATTCTCTGTATTTTTGCAAACCTTGGCTTTGAGAGGGGGCTGCACGTTTTGATGCAGCTCTGCTGGATCTCCTCTGCCTCTTCTTCCCAAACCCCAGCATCTCGACAGCACTTCATGGACAAGAGAAAACCGCCTTGCAGCACACTCGGCCTCTCTTTAAGTAGCCGCTAGTGAGTTAACCCAGAATTTCTGGCCACAGTAATGTAATTTTCCCAGGTTGGGGGCGGAAGGAGGAGTTCGGCACAGGAGGCTGCCGGAGGATGGATGCTGCGGAGCACCGGCTCACTGTTTTCTTTCTGCCCCATTGATCCCCATTAGGAAAGCCCTCGGTGCGGTGCTGCCCGCTGAGAGAAACTCTTCTCGGCACATTAACATAACATTAAAGCTGGCACACAACCACCCAACGAAAGCCAAGAAACGCGGAGTCGGAGGGAGCTGCTCGAGGATTTCGCTGTTGCTGGCAGACTTAGTGTCAGCTCCATCGAAATGCAGAGGCGAGGGAGGAGGCAAGGGCCAAACTTCTGTGGGCAGAGGATGCTCCACAAATGTGCAAGTGGATAATCTGGGTAATGTGACACCAGGATCCGAGTTGCACACGGGAGCAGCTTTGGGAAGCCTGGACTCTCCCAGCTTTGTCTGGGCAGCAATTTAGAATGGAGCAAGATCCTATTTTGTGTCTCACAGATCCTGAGCCGGGGGGAGAAGCGGCACAAAGACCCCAGACTCGTGTGCTCCTGCAGAGCTGGACCCAACGCTGTTCCCCATGCTGTGACAATGGTTTCCCAAGGACTCGTGAAGGGCAGATTCAGGAAAACTGATTTCTGGAAGGGGCTGGAGGAAAATCTAGACTTTGTGAGCTTGATTTGTAAAGCCCTGAGTGTGAGGTTTTCAGAGGAGATATAAATATATACCTCCAAGGGCAAGTCTGGGATCATGGCGCTCTTGCTGCTGAGATGTCTGAATCCTGAATTTATTTATTGTGGACATGCAGTGAGGTGGTTTTTAAAAACACATTGAAAGTCAGGCCACATACATCAAGGATGTGGGATATTAAGAAGCTTTATTATTAATTAACTTTTATATTACAGCATTGCCTAGGGAACCCTAAATGAAATCAGTGTCCCACTCTGCAAGGGCTGAACAAACACGCTGTGCAGTGCAAACACACAAACCAGACCGAACAGGCAAAAGGAGGCAAACTGAGCCAGGGAGGAGCAGTGCGGCTTAATCTGGGGCAAGTCCTCAGCAAACATCCCAACTGAAACATTGCCGTGTCCTGTGCGAGAGCTCTAATGGTTGTGTTTCTGCATAAACCCAGACCTAGCATTAGCTTCTTCCTGAAGACACCGAGTTCCTAGAGCAGCCAGCGTTTCTTGTTTTCGGATAATACCCGCAGAACATAAAGCTGTTTTCTACTGTCTTCCTCTATACCTTGTGACGCAGCGTAACTTCTGATTTCTGCATCCTTGGTAACTGACTGTGTGCTCTGTCTGCTCGGTTCCCAGCAGACCTATGGCAGGCAAAGCGCTTCCCCTGTATTCCCCAGACCCAACTCTTTGCGGTGCTGATTCCGCCACCGGCAGTATTTCAGCAGGTGCCTATTCTAGAAAGCTTTCTGCTCTGTGATCCCTGTTCAGCGCTTGTGAAATGGCCAGCAAAGCCCCTCACCCTGGGCTGGTGTTTGCTCCCGAGAGTCCCTTGCACGTGGATCCACCCAAGCCTGGGGCCACAGACGTGGGGAGGATGCAGGGAGGATGTGGAGAGGATGCTGTGGTCCAGCCCCACAGGCTCCATCCTTGCTGGGCGCTGAAAAGCCACAGCACACAGCTGGAATCCTCTATTCATCCATTCCTCCTCCTCTTGGGATTCAGAAACTCAGCAGTCCCGGCCCTTGGTCCAAACCTCCGTTTCTGTGAATTTTCCTCCTCCGTAGAGAGGTCCAAAGCAGAACAAACCTGCACATTTGGCGAAAGCGGAGCTGGCAGCGCTCTCCACGTAGCAGGGTACCAGCTGGCTGAGTTTGAGTTCATTATTTCCTTTTGAATGTTTGTGTGTTTGTTTTAGTGCTGTTAGGTGTACCATGCTGTAGTACTATTAATCAAGCGTCAGGATGCTTACAGCCCTCATCTAGGCATCTTTTATTAACTACTATTTAAATTGAGATGGCTTTGCTCATCACTATGGGTTGGACCAAGCCTCCCAGGCTGTTGCTGGAGGGGATGTTGCCCATGGGTGCCTCAGCCGACATTGTTGAGGGCAGCAGGGTTTTCGCTGTCGGAGCTGCTTACCCAGCAGATTCCTAAGCCCGCGGGGCAGCTGAAATGGGAACTGACCCTTTCTGCGGAGAACGCGGCAAATTGTTCCGTCTCTGGCCTTCCTGCGAGATGTGCTCGGCATTGCTAATGTGCTGAATTCTGGAGAGCTGCAGATGGGTTTTAACGGCCTTTCCCGCTGCCGGGAGTCTGGCTGCAGGATGGCACCAGGTTCACGCGGTGCTGTGTGTGACGTGTGCTATGGAACTGGTAGTTCCTGGTGTAGAAATGTCCGAATCCACTGCAAAAAAAAGGTGTGTCATGTAGTGACGGGACTTTACACAGCGACAATGCTAACAATAAAGCATCGCGGTCTCCCGTCTAGTGTGTTCAGAAGATGATGATTTTGCCCAGACAGGGTTGTCTGAGCACTGTGCGTTATTTCCCAGCCTTGGTAAATACTGGTCTAGCAGTCTCAGAACCCAGGGGAAAAAAAAGACATGTGAATTACATCTCCTGAACCAGGCTGTAAGTGCCCCTGTGGCACTGCCGAGCAGGTGGCACGTTAAGGTCTGTAATTGTGATTACCTTTCTCTTACCCTGTGCTTTTCCTGGCTCTCCACTTTTCACCTGTTGTCTCTTCTTTTATCCGTGGAATATGGTTTTAGGGCAGGAAACCTCTCATCGTGCGCATGGAAAATGGCAGCTGCTCGTATCCAGGTTCTTACTCATGGGCTTTACTTCCTAAGCGTCATTTTCCATCCCAATTAAAGAAGTGCTGGTGCTGGGTGCCCTTGGAAGAGCAGGGAAGGGCTGGAGAGGGTGTGAGAAGAGGGGGATGCATAGTCCTGGGGGCAGAGATGCTGTGGGCAGAGGGAGATTGCAGAGAAATGGGGAAGGGGGTTAGCGGAGTGTGACAAATGAAGGAGGTCGGCGAAACAAAAGCTGCCTGAAATCACCACATCCTGCGAGCGTAGGACGCGGATCCTGGCGGGGAGATCCAGGCTGTGAGCTGGCTCAGCATCTCAGCTCCCCGGGAAAAGAAACAAGACAAACAAAAACCAAAACAAGCAACAAAATAGAGAACGAAACACAAGCTTTGGGGAAAAAGTGGGTAGAGATTGAGACCCGTACTGAGTGGTTACGGCCTGGCGTGGGTTCGCACTTGAGCATCACTGGTGCCCACTCGTGCTGATGCAAACTTGCCCGACCACCTGCTTTAAGAACTTTAAGAACTGAAATCAAACGGCTTTAAGAACTGAAATCAAACGTTTCCGAGGTTCCCAAAGCCCAGGCGAACGCTGCGGACACCGGTGGGTTTTGCAGCCCCAGAATTTGGGGGGAAACGGGGGAACCGATGCCATTCGTGGGGCTGCAGCTCCCCCCGCTGTCTGCTCTGCCTGGCTGGGGTTTGTTCAGAGCTGGAAATGTTTGTGGTTTTTCTTGATTTTAATTTTTAATTCTTTTTTCCAAATACCACGACGTAGAACTAAAACATTATTTACGTTTGTGCAGTGTGTTTTGTTAAAACTGTAGGAAAAAATTACCTTGGCGATTTAATAGGCCCAGGCAGGATCTCTCAGCAAAGCATATTTTATTAACGATTTTGCAAGATCGGGTGTTCTATCTAAAGGCAGGCACACATAATAGGGCAAAAAGCCCCTGCTTATATCCCCCCACATCCCAGCCGCAGTTTCCCTCCCCTGTTCCCCCTTGGTTGATGCTGCAGGGTTTACAGACCACCCGACACCTGCCTCAGTTTACATATTTCATTCATTTAATTCTAACAACCCCTTCCGCTTATCGATCTCTTTAGAATATGGATTCCTGGCTCTTTGACTGATCTTCCCCCTAGATGGACTTTTGAAACGCAGTAATCAATTTGCATTCCGGGATTAGTTCAAAGCGACTTTTACATTAAGGATTCGTAGTCTGATGACTGTCAGTCCTTCCACCCCCCCAACTGGGGTCAGGCGCCGGGTCCCCAGCTTTGTAAAAACAACGTTCCTTCGTTAAACGTTCCTTACCAAGCCGTGCCAGGTTGGTGTTTGCCAGCACAGCCCTGTGCACAGCACAGAGCGCAGCAAGGTGGCGAGCGGTTGTCAGCAGCTGCACGCAGTGTGTGAGCAAAGGGGGGCAGAGCAGGTCAGAGATGCTCTGAGCATCCTCATCCCCAGCTCGCTCACCCTGCCCTTTTCCTCTTAAATCTTTCCCAGGGTGACTCAAAGAGCAGACGTTTCTTCCCGGGTGCACCGCTAGATGGGCCCCGCGCCCTTGCTGTCTGTGGAACGGGTTTTCCTGCACATGGAACAGCAGAAATATGGCTCCTGGTTTTATATCAGGGGGCTTAAGGAGGATTAAATAAGAAACGGGAACATGCGTGGACCTGCCTTGCACGGAGCCTTTTGGAACGATTTGACTCTGACTCGTGTAATTGTTACGTATGCTTTACAATTTTTGAAAATTTTGACGCACAGTACAACTATACTAAGAAATAACTGATGGTGTTAGTTACAACTGTTTAGTTTATCACTTACAGTACGTCTATTAATTATTAGTTAAATATAAACTAAGCGCTCTGCTTCTAAATGATGTATCACTTAAGCTTCTGTCTCCTTGTCACGCAGAAGGGTCTAAAACTTGAAAAATATCCCCTTGTTTTGCAGGTGGTCAGAAAGCATTTATCTCATGTCGATTGATGGGTACGTCTTTTATAACTTAATCACAGAATACGTTAATTTGGCCTCTTCTCTTCGGGGGCACAGCTGGTCAGTCACATCAGTAACATCTCTGTTACCATTTGCCTTGGGACATAACCATAAGTAATAAGATCGCTGCAATTATTTTGCTGACTCAGGCCAGGAAACCCCAGAAATAAAAACACGAGCAATCCTTTCTGGTGCCTCAGTTTCCCCTGCTGTGAAGAGGTGCTGATAACCTGCTTCTGTCCCTGCCTGCCTTCCAGCTCAGGAGTTACCGTAACTATTCATCCAGTTGGGCTTTCCCAAGCCCAGCTGGACTTGCCAGGACACAATTTGGCCCCAGGCATCCCCCATAAGCTGCAAGCAGGACTGGGGAGGTGAGGTTTAGCAAGGGGTTGTTGGAGTGACCAGTGCCAGCCAAAGGTTTCTTCTGCCTCTCCAGAAAAGCAAGCCAGAGCACTTCTAGAAATCGCCATGATTCCCTAGAGTTCTGAGCTTGGGGTCGAAGCCCCTGTCAGCCCCAGACACCCTACAGCCCTGGGATCGCAGGACCCAGGGCTCATCTGAGCAGTTTGCACCAAATGAAGGTAAAATTCTGCGGAGAGAGGGAACCGCTCAGTTTGTGGGGTCATCTTTGGGAACCAGCCAGACTTGGGTTCTCCATCTCACCCTGACTAATATGGTTCAGCAAATGGGGCCGCACGCATTGCCCTAAGAGACCCGGCTTCCCAGTTGGGGCAAGGGCAACTGGGGGAGCTGGGGAAGGAGCTGACCTGGGACAAAGGCACTTTTCTTACGGAGACAGCGTGCCCAGCCTGTTCCCACCCCCAGCCAGCTCGGTGGCATGCGAAGCACTCGCCTTCCTCCCAGCGTGCCGGGTAAAGAAGCAACAGCTGCGGGGGCCCTTTTGCTGCCTCAGGAGCTGTGACAGCGCCCGGGAGCCAGGCTGGCATCTAAATTTAAACTCATGCTTTGTGTGTTTTGTACGCGCGAGTGCAGGCTCCAGCCCCCACTCCCCCACCGCCTCCCCCGGTGCACGGAGGAGACGGACTGTGCAAGAAGGGAGATCCGGAGGAGCTCCAGCTGGCTGGGACCTGGGGAAGGGGGGCTCGGCAGTGGGGCAGGAGGGGGAGAAACGGCTAGGGGAGAAACATCATGGAGCCTGCTTCACCCCAGGATGACGTGAAGAAGAAGCAACAGAAGGACAAGTCCAAGAAGCCGGTGCCACCAGCAGCCCCCCGGCCAGCCAGGGCTCTGTTCTGCTTGACCCTACAAAACCCGCTGCGGAAGGCATGCATCAGCATCGTGGAGTGGAAGTATCCTTCTGGCTGTGCGGGCTTGGGAGCGCTCTGGTGTGCGCCTGCGAGCGTGGGCGCCGGGGAGCGGGACCCCGTGGGCTGCAGGCAGGATTGCTGTCAGCCCTTTGCAGTCCTGGGCTGACTGGCTCATCAGGTCCGTAAAAGGCATCGGGACACTTGGGGAGCCCCAATAGGATGCACCGGCTTGTGGGTGACGCTGGGGCTGAGACGTGGGTCAGGCCATGGGGACCTTTGGTGGGGTGGTGCAGGGACAGCCTGGGTGGCAAAGGACTTGTGGGAGCAGGCGGGTTTTGTGCTGGTGGGAGCTGTGCTGGGGAGAAATGGGACAGCCCACCAGGAGGGGAGAGGGTTTGGTGTGTGAGGAGGGGGCACAGTGCAGGTGGGGATGGGGCCAGGCTGGGGCAGCAGGAGCTGAGGATGGAGCTGGGGACAACAGGCTGCCCCAGGGAAGGGTTTTGGGGTGGGTAGCGAGGCCATGGCGAGCTGCTCGGGATGGCTCTTGGTGTGTGTCAGCGCTTGTCTGATCCTGCAGTTGCTCCATGTCCTGGTTGGGGGGGCTCACCAGCATCCCCCGAATCCCGTTGCCACTGTTTTCCCCTTTAGCCCCCTTTCCCATCCCTCCCTGGCTCTGCTGTCACAGGTGGAGCCTTTTGTGAGTGATACTCTTCAGAGGGACAGGATCTCTCTGTTTTAATTTAGGGATGAGGTTTGGGTGGTTGCTCTTCGGCCACCTTTTCACTGGGGTGTTACAGCTTTGAAATACCAAAATGTCATGTTCTGCCACCCATCCGTGAACTGTTTTAGGCCTCTGGATATTGCTTTGTTCATCTGTATTTTATGAAAGGGAAGGGGATGGGAGATGAAACATTTCACTTCGGCTTCAGCAAAACATTTTTGCTCAAGCAAAAGCAGTGGAATTTGGGGGTGTTTCCAGCAACTTCCCACCCCAGCTTTTCTCATTTCAGTTGCTGAACCTATCTGCATGTTCCTGGCCTTGGCAGGACCATCCCAGCCCTGGCCCGGCTTTGCTGCTCCGGGAGGTGTCCGGGTTGCCTTAGGCTGGTTGTGTTGCTGTTCACATAGTGCCGCGAGGACACCAAAACCCTGTCCGTGCACTGCCAGGGGTGCCATTGTGTTCCAATCCCACAGCGCCCGTTTGCTCGCACTCAGGGCGTGCTCACATCTCTGGTGCTGCTGTGCTGGCCGTAGATGTTGAGCCCTTGTTCCTTCACTGTCCTTCAAGGAGAAAGCAGAGCTAAAGTTGGGGATATCTCTGTTTCTGCTTCTCTGGCATGAGGACTGGGTTGTTCTACAAGCACGTGGAAGGGAACTGTGTCTGTGTCTTCAGCAGGCGCTGAGTGCGGAAGAAACTTGCGCACGCACCCTCATGGCGGGGGAAGAGCTGGAAATAGGGTTTACATCTCTCAACATGCTCAAACACGTTCTTCCTCCAGTGCCAAGGAATGCCAGAGACAGTGTGTGGCACAGTGGGGGTCTGACATAGGTGCCCTGGAAGGGGTGTGTGGAGGGAGAGGTGGGTGTCCCACCAAGAAGGCTGCAGGTGCAGATGGTTCTGACCTGTGCAGGACAAATGATCCAGGGCATCAGGTTTCTCCAGCGCCTCTCTTGCGTCTGGCTGTATTTATACCCAAATGCACCTGACTGCCCTCATTCAGGGATCAGGGTTCGCAAGGCATGACAGGGTCGTTCCAGTTCCTGGTGGTTGTTATGGTCCTCGGAGCCAGGCGAGCTGCCAAGGGGAGATTAGCTGTGACCGTTTTCTGTGGCGATACCTGGCATCTGGGTTCGGGATAGCAGTACGCATTCCTGTTCTTTGGGTCCATCTCTGCTGTAGAGCGTCTGCTGCCAGAGCACAAAGCTGGGCCACAGGAGAGGTTCAGGGTCTTTTCCAGGCACTGCAGAACGGGCAGCATCACTGCACTCAGCCGAGGGTGGGTGAAGGTCAAGCTGGCTTTCTATGCTGAAATTCGCCCACATCTCAAAAAGCACGTATGCTAGCGTAGGAAAATCAGGGTACTCTGCAAATTGCTGGGTACTGTGTGCTCGACAATTAGCCCAGCAAGATGATGGTTGTTGGGACATGTCAAGGTGGTGTCACCCTGGTATTCCAGGTCATTTTGCAGCCAGGAGGACTTTGAGGCAGGTGGGTGAGGAGCCTGGGGACCCTGGAGGACCATAGAGCTGCAGGGCACTAAGGGCCTAATTCGTGCAAAACTTAACGAGACTTTTGCAGCGGAACTTAGAATGGTATTACCTTTATATGTTCAAGGAAAAAGGAAAAGAGAGAGAGAGAAGGAAAACTGAGATATCAGAGAGAAAGAGAAAGAAAGGTATCACCACTCCATGGGTGTTCGGTCCTGCAATGTCCTATGAAGATGGATGGATGTGTTGAAGCCTTCGGTCACGCTGCACAGCATTTACACACCACACTTCATGCCACACATGGGGTCGTTTTATAACCCACTTCATTTACATGCGGGCGGTTCATCTCCTCCCTTTGTTTGCTCTTCATGCTAATTAGGAAGACTCTTCTGGAAATGGGTCTGGGGGTCTTCAAACTAGGGGAAAGTTCACAACACTGCCCAGAAGTGAGTTGTTTTGCCCACTGGGTGTAGCTGTTGGCTCGCGTTTTCTTCTGATAATTGGTTGTCCAACAGATGGTTCATCTCTATCATCCCAATTAAGCCATGAGGCCTTCACAGCAACACTGTTAATTGTCTTTATCTTACAAGGTGTCTGACCTCCACAGCCATCTATGTTTTCCACCCATAGTATCAATCACAAAACCTTGGGAAAGATAGACAAGGTGTCTGCCTCCATGGCCATAAAAACTAGATGTTTAAGTCATAGCATAACTGGGGAGGGCTTCAAGGTTATCACACAGGGGCAGGGCTGTACCCGGTTCTCTTTCCTGTCTCCGCTCCTTAACACCTCCTCTCAGACCCTTCGAGATCATCATCCTCCTGACCATCTTTGCCAACTGTGTTGCACTGGCCATCTACCTGCCAATGCCTGAGGATGACACCAACATCGCCAACTCCAGCCTGGTAAGGCACAGCCCTTCTTGCTGTCCTGCTGTCTGTCCGCTCGGCTCCCAGGGCTCTGTGGAGCTGGTCTCAAGCGTGGTGTGGATGCAAGACATCAATACCTGTCATGGGGCATCTCCTGCTGCCCTGCGGGTGCAGTCGAGCATTATCAGACCAGCAAGAGACACTGCAAAGTCAGAATGGGGAAGAGGTGGTGGAGAAACCGCTGCAGAACGGGTGTTCAGAGGGGCTGAAACCACCCCTAGGTTGAGATCAAAGGCAGCAGATTGGTGTGTGGAGTGCACGAGAAGGAAGAGTCGATGCCGAAAAAATAATAAATTCCGTCAATTTTTTATCATGGTACTTCCAGAGGGAAACATCCTGTTCCAGAAAGGCTCAAATGCTGTATTTCAGCATTTTGGGGGATACAATTTTCTGACCTTTCATTTAAAAACTGTATTAATTTTGGTAGTTTTTACTTAAGAGGGGAAAAAAATAAAAATCTCTGTTATGCAGAGAGGTTGCTCCTTTCTAATAAGTTATTCAATTTTTTTTCCTGGTCATTCCATTTTGCCTGGAATAAGATGTTTTTATGTGATCCAAGTCAATATTTCGCGCTACCTTTAGTTTGCTGCCCCTTTCTGCTTTTCAGATCCCCATTGTGGTTCAGTCCGCATTGGTTTCCATTGAGAGTCTGAGTTTTGTGACTGAATCAAAGCGTCTAAATATGCCCTTTTTAAATGGCATGTTCTCTTCTGCTAAGTTCGAGACTTTTCAGTGTTGGAATGGTGTGTGTTGTGTGCAAGTATTGCTGGCAATTTGTGACTTAAAAAAGCACCTCTGGTTTTTGCCTGTTACTTAGGGACTCTGCAGGGGAAAATATTACAGCAGTCAAAGAATCTGAGATAGAAAATACAAAGTAAGGTTTTACTTGTGCGATTTCTAGTTCCTTGAACTGCTTTTGTCTCCCTCTCAACAGGCTTTTAGTGGCAGTGAAGATAGTGTTTACTTCTAATTTCCCTGGAAAAAAGAAGAAAAGGGGTCACCATTGGCAATGTGCTATTGCATCTTTTAAAAATAAACCCAAGATAGGTCCACAGAGGAGGGGCGTTAAAAATACCTGCAGGGAGTTTATTCTTGGGGTGTTCATTCAGCTTTTTGGTCTGCTCTCTGATCAGGTTCTCTGATACCTGCGAGTTCGGGGCAGAGTTGAGCTCAAGATGCTGCTGTTGGTTTCTTCCCTGGCCGAGGGGGCATAACAGGATTGGAAAGATGCAGTTATTTTAGCCAAGAGATTGAGGAGACAAAGTAAACTGGGGCAGGCTGAGCATGGAAAGCAGGAGGAGGGGACAGCAGGAATTGGGGCTTTTCTCTGGGAGGCGGTTTGGGATTTGGCTGAGATCGCAACACATGCAAGGACCAATAGCCTTTCTCTTTACTGGGAAACAGGCAGGTGTGTGCCAAGTAATGTCGTGTATAAATGAAATTTTATCTATTTGTATTTATTGTGTATTAACTTACTTGTGCTAGGTCCTGTTGGGGGATTTTTCAGCCTGCTGCCATGCCAACAGCCCTCTGTGTCAGGAGACTGGCAGCCCCGTGTTTCTGTTCTTTCATCCCTGCTCTGTGT
This sequence comes from Pampusana beccarii, assembly GCA_013399365.1. Classification (NCBI taxonomy): domain Eukaryota; kingdom Metazoa; phylum Chordata; class Aves; order Columbiformes; family Columbidae; genus Pampusana; species Pampusana beccarii. Next base: position 869,901 of record VWYH01004025.1, on the reverse strand, counting down.
GTCCCTTTGTCATCATGTTGTGGTGGCTTTGTAGGAGCAGTCCCAGCCAAGAGCAAAGCCAGACCTCCATCACCTTGGGTATTGGGCCACGCTCTGCACGAGATCTGCAGGATAGCTTGGTGGAGGCATCTCTTCCTGCAGCAGAGAGATGCTGCAATGCATGTAATCCCTCCCTGACACCTTTTTAATTACCTCTCTTCATTGCCCAGTTCTCTCCAGAGAGGACTGGGTTTATCTAAAGACCCCGAAATGTTGAAGAGGCAAAGTGTGCGAAGGGAAGCTGAGTCAGAGGGTGAGGACACAGCCCCATGTTATTTGTGGAGGCAGGATGGAGGCCCAGTCTCATCAGAGCTCGCCGCTAATGGGTGTGCAGGAGCCTGTCAACCCGAGCTGCCTTCAGAGAATCATAGAATGTCCTGAGTTGGAAGGGGCCTTGTGGGTGTGTGAATCATTCTACGATTCTATAATCATCAAATCCAACTCCTGTCCCTGCACAGGACACCCCACAGTTCACACCGTGTGTCTGAGGGTGGTGTTCAATTGATTCTTGAACACTGTCAGGTTGGGGCCGTGACCCCTCCCTGGGGAGCCTGTTCCAGTGTCCAGCACCTCTGGGTGAAGAACCTTTTCCTCAAGTCCCACTGACCCTCCCTGCACATCTTCTGCCGTTCCCTGGGTTCTGTCACTGTCACAGAGAGAAGAGCCCACCCCAGGTGTCTGCTCTTACCATTGCTGCCTTAGATACAGCACTTGTATGGATGACGGTCATACAGGGACGCTTGGCATGGCCGCTGGTTTTGGACATAGTAATTGAGCAACCAGTGCTGCTGTCTGGGCCCTGCCCCTGGTTTCTTAAATGAACAGCATTTTCCATTTGGCAAGCCAGAGGGACTCTGGGAGGAAGGTGTGCTCCCAGCACTGCCGCTTTCCCCATTGGAGACCTGCTCCCAGTTTAGTCTCGGAGAGACGTATCTGCCTTTCTGGGTGCGATTCCCTGTAGAGCCCAAGCAGAGATGCTCCTTGCCCTTCATGGGGTGCAAATGGAGGAGAGGGGCCATGGAAAACCAGAAATATAAATACCCCCATCCATCTGGCTGCTTCAAAGGGATTTTAATCCCAGTCTGGAAAGGGCCATCAGCAGCAAGGGCAGCGATCGCAGTGACAGGCAGAGCCAGGTGGGCACAGGCAGCTCCTGGCTGCGCTCCAGGGCGAGATGAGCTATTCCAGGCCCTGCGGCTGCAAGGCCGTGCTGAGCCCCTGCCGTGGGGTGCCAAGTCCTGCCTGGGGGTGGGCACAACACCTCTGCCCAGCAGATCCCCGGGCCAGTTTATAGGAGCTCACTGTCAGGTTGATGTCTGGCATTAGGCATGGGGTCTCAACCCAAGGCCTCACTTCCCTGCGAGCCCAGAGCGCAAGGGAAGCCACAACACAGCTGCGTAGCCGCAGTGCTGCCCGCTGTGCATGGGAGGCCACAGATGGGTTGGCAGCGGGAGCTGATCCAGAGACACTCGGGGGGCAGCCGTGCATGGTGGTGATGCCAAGGGAGGCGACAGTCTGCTCTAATGGAGCATCGTCTCCTGCTTGCCTTTGCAATCCCCAGGAGAAGATGGAATACGCCTTCCTGATCTTCTTTGCCATTGAGGCGATGCTCAAGATAATTGCCTACGGGTTTCTTTTCCACACGGATGCCTATCTCCGAAACGGCTGGAATGTGCTCGATTTCTCCATCGTGTCCTTAGGGTAATGCAATGAGGGGAAGCTACTGGTGCTGGGCCTGGTCCGTAGCCCATCAGCTACATGGATTTTTGCTAGTGACTACAGTGGGTTTGGGGGCAACTCGTAGGCTCAGTTCATGGCCTTCTCCCATGGGGCCCTTTTTCATGCTCTGACATGCCCTGGGATCCTCTGTAACTCCTGTTCCTTCCTGCTTGACTCCTTAACACTTCTCAGCTCTCCATGCCCTGGAGAATGGGATGGGATCCTTGAGATTTTGGCACACAGGGAGAAGGTGCACTGGGCAGCAAGGGGCAGGAGGGTCCCTGGCTGCTCAGCAGTGAGGGCAGCACCCAGCACAGGGGTGTCCAACCCCATGTGCATCCAGGACTTGAACTTAGCCAAGAGCTGTTCCCTGGGTCAGGATGAGCACAGCTGGCAGAGTCCTGTCCCTTGCTTTCCTGCCTGCAGAGCTCTGAATCATTAGCACAGATTTCTTGTTCTCCATACTCATGCCATTCTCCTTCTCCCTGTCCTTCCTTCTGCTTCTCCCCCTTCCTTCCCTGCTCTGTGCCCTGGCTCTTTCAGGCTTATCACCATGACACTGGAGCAGGTCAATGCGAAGCAGGGAGGTTCTTCAGGGGGAAAAGGCGGCTTCGACGTGAAGGCCCTGCGAGCGTTTCGTGTGCTGAGACCCCTGCGCCTGGTGTCCGGAGTGCCAAGTGGGTGCTGGGTGCCCCGCCAGTGTGCAGGGCTGGCGGGCGGATTGAACCCCTGTGCCTGGCCAGCGTGGGGGGCCATGGGACAAGTTTCTTGTTGCTGCTGGCTCTTCTGGGGTCTTCTGCACGCTCACAGGGTGGGTAGAGAAAGGATTTCTTGCTTCAGAGATTTCTTGCTCTCTAAGAGGAGGCACAGGTGGGCTAGGAGTGAAATGGCCCTTGGAATGAGGCATTTCAGAGTTTGGTTGTCAACAGGGGTGTCAGGAGGGCAAGGTGAACCCAACGCTGCGTAGGAAGTGGTTAACCTCCTCTCCCCTCTCCTCGGTGCAGGTCTTCAAGTCGTCCTGAACTCCATCATCAAGGCCATGGTGCCCCTGCTCCACATTGCTCTGCTGGTCCTCTTCATGATCATAATCTATGCCATTGTTGGGCAAGAGCTCTTCAAGGGCAGGATGCACAAGACCTGCTACTACCTCGGGACAGGTGGGGCTGTGGCAGGGGGGCGATATGGCAGAGATGTCTCTGTGTGACTCCTGCGGGGACCACAGATGTTCTGTGGGTAGCAGGAAGCCTGGTCTTGCCAGCATCAGGCCTGGGAATGTGGCAGGACCGAAGGATGTTTGGTACAGCACACAGCTTGGTGATGGTACGTGGTGTGAGGAGGTGGTGAAAGGAGCCCTTTTTGGAAAGCTTCTGCAGGAGGCTGGGAGGTGCTGTGACCTGCTCTACTTGGCCTGACCTGCTGCTCACACCATGGCTTTCCTCGGCAGATGTGATTGCCACGGTGCCACCAGAGAAGCCAGCCCCATGCACCAGCTCTGGCCACGGCCGACACTGCACCATCAACGGCACTGAGTGCCGAAGCGGCTGGCCGGGGCCCAACAACGGCATCACTCACTTCGACAACTTCGGCTTTGCCATGCTGACGGTCTATCAGTGCATCACCATGGAGGGCTGGACCGAAGTCCTCTACTGGGTAGGTTCCAGCAGCTTGGGTTTGGTGCCCAGCTCAGCAGAGGTGACTGCTGGTCCCACCTGAGAGCGGGGAATTCCCTCCGGGACACAGAACCCCATCGCAGGACTAGGTCTCTCCACCAGGGAAAGACATCCTTCCCCCACAAACCTTCACACTGTGATGCACAGCCCGTAGTGTGCCAGGCGTGTCTTCTGCATCTCTGCAGGCACTGCCAAAGCTGTCCTTGCTCTCCAGATAGAAAGGAGGGTGCAAAGCTTTACAGGCCAGGCACAGCAATGACTGGTGTGCGTGCTTCTCCAGCAATACCCCATGTTTCACGGTCTTGGAGACACTGTCTTGCTGAGGCTTAGGCTGATGTTTGAATGCTTGCGTCTGGCTTTACCTCCACTAAAACCAGATGCAGAGCCTGAGCTCAGTGTCAGATTTATCTGATACCATCCCAAGCACTCATGTTAGAAGGTGCAAAACTCCCAGGAGCTGTTGAGGGGGCCCTAAGGGGAGGCAGACAGCAGACAGTGTGTTCAAGATGCTTCATATGCCTCTCTTCTTGCCAGGTAAATGATGCCATGGGGAATGAATGGCCCTGGATCTACTTCGTCAGCCTTATCTTGCTTGGCTCCTTCTTCGTTCTTAACCTGGTGCTGGGGGTGCTCAGCGGGTAAGTGCCACCCTGTCCTTTCTCTTTGCCAGCAGATCAGTGACCGTGATCAGAGTGTGGGTGTCAGCTGGTTCTAACTATACAACAAGAAAGCCTGGATAAGTTTCTGTTCCTTTTCCTCTCCTAGTCCTCTCCCCCTTTTTTATGCGCTTAGAAACCCTGTCAGTAGACACAGCCGTGGAGCACATTATTAGGTGTTTATCGTGTAGTCTACCAGTGCTCACAGCAAAAGAAGCTGAGCTCAAAGCAACAGTCCTTACCCCACGGCTGTGGGTTGAAATGCTCATTCTTGTTGGTGCCTGCAGTGCTGCCGTCCTGTTGTGAGCACACACAACTCCCTTATGGCCAACCTAAGGAAAACACCTTTGATATGAATTCAAGTGATCCATAGTCTAATTAATGATTCAACAGTCTCATCCAAACTGTCATCAGTCTGGTTATAATGGTGATAACACTTCTGTGCCAAATGACTCGACTAGTGCTGATTCCCATAGCAGTACAATTAAAGCTTCTATGCACAAAATATCTCTGGTGCAATGCTCAGCCTACTGTATATTGCTGTGGTGAGGTGTCAGCATCCCAGTTTTGTTACTGGGAAGAGTGTGTTGTCCTGGGGAATGAGGGAAACTTTCCACCACAGTTCTATGTAGGCTCAGGGTCTTTTTCAATCCTGTGTGTGCAAATGGATCACACTCATCATCTCTTTTAGTTCACCAGGTTAGTTATACCCTAATGACGTTAATTTGCTAGTCCTCTTTTATGGCAAGAACCATACAACTGCACAAGGTTAAAACAAATGGGGTGTTAATATAACTAAAACAACTCAAAACCACAAGGCAGACCACAGCTACCTGACCTTGCATGAAGTTGGCTGTAACAGCTGGGTGAGATGGACAGTAGTCATCTGATCCTAGAGTAAATCGCAGGCACAGCAAAAATTTCTGGAATATTTTTGCAAATATAGATAAAATATGCTTGAGATCAGGAGAATCCAGACAAGGCCTGACAAGTCCTGAGGCTTAGTATGTCTAATTATGGTTATAATAACTGTTATAATATATTACTATAATATAATAATTGTTGTAATCTGAGACGTGCCACACGTCCTTAGTCTCACTCTGCTGCTTGCCTTGTCCCAGTGAGTTCACCAAAGAGCGTGAGAAAGCCAAGTCGCGGGGCACATTTCAGAAACTGCGGGAGAAGCAGCAGCTGGAGGAGGATCTGAAGGGCTACATGGACTGGATCACCCATGCTGAGGTCATGGACAGTGACCGGGCCAGGGGAGAAGGTACCAGCTCTTCTTGGTCAAAAACCCTTAGCATGAGGGTTGGCTTCTAACACTGACCATCCTAGAGAGGCAGGGTAGAGACCTTTGGAGAAGTCACAGAGATTCATTTTGCTTGAAAACCTATGAAACAAAATGCTTTGACTTCTGCAGAAGTTTCCATCCTCTTTTATTTTTTTCTTTCCTGAATCATTTATTGAATCTGACCCAAACTAGCAGTAACTTGGCCCTCATGCTAAATCTCCACCTCAGAACTCTCCGCCCAAACTCTCACTGCTGTCTCCCTGGGATAGTATTTCTGGATTTCACTTCTGATGGAGAAGCTCTTCCTGATGTGCTCCTGGGAGAAATTCCCTCCCACATGTTCTTCCCAAGGGCTCCAAGAAAAGCCTGGGATGTTGTTCCCTCCATAGGTATGATGCCGTCGGATGAAGGAGGGTCAGAGACAGAGAGCTTGTATGAAATCGAGGGCATGAACAAGTGGATTCTTTACTTGTAAGTATGCGCTGGACAAACCGTCTACAACTCTGCATGTGCACTTGCATAGTCGCACACTTGCAATCCTGGCTGAGCCAGGATTTCTTGCCGGCCACTGATTTATGAGGGAGAGTCAGGGGCTGTGTGCTCAGGAGATGCAAACATTGTAGACAGCAAACGGGGAATTTTGCTCTAGTACTGGCAAAAAGCCACTTCAAGGTGAACAACTTCTTCACTACGGAACCAGGCTCTGAGCATCCTCTCATGGCCTAGGCAGCATGTCCTGTGAGTTAGGAACTGGGTGGCCAACCAGAGGTGACCGTAGGCTAAAAGGGAGCCAGGAGGTGCTTGTATGGATGAACCTTAGCACTGGAGTGAATGCACCAAGTGCCAGGGCAGGGCTGTGTTCCTCCGCCCTTGAATACTGTATTCAGTTTTGGGCCCCTCATCATAAGAAGGACATTGAGGTGCTGGAGAGAGTGCAGA